>CM053595.1:318545266-318571009 GCA_028646575.1 Pseudocheirus occidentalis
GAAGAATAAAGGTTGACTCCCATCTCGGGAGCCTAACTCCTACCTCGGGTGCTCTGTCTGGTTTGTTCTCCCATCCCTCATACCGGATGGGAGCCAGGGACGCCTGAAGACCCAGGATCAGGGTAAGTAGAGGGTGGTGGTCGGGGTAGGAGACCCCCAACACATCTCAAGTGAAGAGTTACTGAATCCAGAAGCTAAAACCTAGGGATCCTCTGAAAATATATGGTTAATGAAACATATATGTGAACAAATGTGAATTGTACCTAATATCCAAAATACCTGACCATTGCTTAGCAGTAGGTTTGGGACAATTAAAACAAAGTTAGACAGTGGCCATACAAGACCAACAGAGGTCAATGCCTAGTGGGGACTACTCACCATGACACATGGTGAGCAGGCCTAGCATCATCTGGTAATAAGATGGCATCACCAGAAGATATGGGTGGTTTTTCAGAATCAGAGGCATGAGTTACTCAACTATACAAGTTTGTTCTCTCTTCTAACTGGTGGTATATGTAATGAGGGGGGGTTCCCTTAGGTTTACTGTGGAAACTGTGTTCTTGCTACTTTCCTTATGAACCTCAGAACCAAGAAGATTTGTGCTCAAGTATCACCTGACAGTGGAAACTAGCTGTTGCAGTAGATGGAGGGACAGGCTTGAAATATCCTACCTGAGTTCAAATCTGGTCTCAGATACTTATGTGAAGCCAATCAACAGTAGATTCCTTAAAGAATGCTACTGTGAATAGCTTTTAAGATTCAGATTACACAGTATTAGTGAAAACTCTGTTTATTCCATTACAAATCTTTATTCAGTACAATGTTCACAGTTTCAACAACTCACAATATTATATACAATCTTCAGAACAAGGAGAGTCTCAATATTATATCTTATTACAGAAAGGAAGAAACAAGAGAAGAATCAGCTGGTTTCCCTAAGGGAGAAACCTGCTTCACATTTTCAGATTCAATCAATTAACAAATGGAATGACCTAGTTTCCCTAAGAGGAAGTTGATTCAATCAACATTTCACAACATACTGATCTTCCACTCCTGGGGTAACCATTAACTTTACTTTCCAAATAAAGTTCTTAGACAACCACACAATCCTTCCACCCCTTGATTTCCAACAAACTTCCGTTTAGTCCAAGGGGAGGCCTTTTCTTCACTTTGACTCTGGGTGGCCTCTCTGATTTCCTGGATCCACTTCCCCGGTCTCAGCTCCCTCCTGAATCTGCCAGACAGTCACCTAGATTCAGGAGCTGAAAGCTTACAGGTTCTCGTCCAGTCCTCAGGGATGAACAGCTCCCAGGTGATTGTCCAGTCCTCAAGGCAATCCCCGGCACTGAAGTTCTCCAGATTCAGCCATCTCAAACCCTTCAGGACTTCTCTTGCCTGGAACTCAAGGATCAGCCAGGCCACCAACAAACAAAGTCCCATCCTGTTCATGTCTTCAGTCAGCCACTGAGGAACCAAATCCAAAATCTGTCTGTCTCTATAAAATTCTCCTGCTTATAAACACTGGCCTTCTCCCAAGTCAACAGGGGAGTGTCTCAGCCAATAGTATTCTTCCAAGTCAACAGGGGAATTCACACCTTCCAGACAAGGCTCACACCTTCCATACTTAGCCCTAAATATCCAACAAATTGATTACCATTACAACTTACTAGCT
Source organism: Pseudocheirus occidentalis (assembly GCA_028646575.1). Lineage (NCBI taxonomy): Eukaryota > Metazoa > Chordata > Mammalia > Diprotodontia > Pseudocheiridae > Pseudocheirus > Pseudocheirus occidentalis. The sequence continues at coordinate 318,546,939 of CM053595.1, forward strand.
GTGTAGTCCTGGGAAAAGTCACTTAACCCTGTTTGACTCACTTTCCTCATATATAAAATTAGCTGAAGAAGATGGTTAACTACTTTAGCATCTTTGCCAAGGAAATCCCAAATGGGGCCATGAAGAATCAGACATGACTGAAATGACTGAACATCATCAAGCACCTTTGACAAATTTAACAAGTATTACTTAATCATGCAATATAACTAAATCATGTAACCTCTCAGTGATTCAGGTAACATTGTAAGAATACATTTTGCAAAGTGGTGTCAATCTGCATTGGTAGAGAACTTCTTCATCCAGAATTTCTCTGTACCCATGAAATCACAGGTTGATTCCCTATCCATATTCCTTTTTTTTACTAGGGTATTTCATTAAATGCAATAGTCTGAAAATATATCTAGGGACAGAGTCTCTCTCTCTCTCACTCTCTGTCTTTCTCTGTCTCTGTCTCTCTCTCTCTCTCTCTCTCTCTGTCTCTCTCTCTGTCTCTCTCTGTCTCTCTCTGTCTCTCTTTCTCTCTCTCTCTCTCTCTCTCTCTCTCTCTCTCTCTCTTTCTTTTTCTCTGCTTTTCCTTCCTTCCCCTTGCAATGCAAAATCTTCTGACTAGATTGTCATGGGTGTTTAGCAATATATTCTTAAAAGTCCTCATTCACTGTATTCCATCTCTGGACAGGACTTTGCCATTCTTATACTTCAAGCCATGGTTGAGAAATCTGAATCTTTTTCTTATGAACCATCTCCTCAGATAGCTTCTAACTTCTTTCATTCTACTTTCTGTAATGAATTCCTTGCCTTTGAAAAGTAGCACCAACAAAAGTATTACCTGCATTGCTAATGTTTTGATTTTGTTGCCCAATGCTTCATAATTCTTTGCCAATGTTTTGTTCCTTCCTTCTGATAGTACTATTAGGAATGATAGAGGTGTGGTGGGAGATTTCTCTTTCTGATCAAGGAAGAACAATTAATAATTCAACTTGTCTTAATGGTAATTCAATCCTTCAAAAGATGGAAGAACCAATAATAGGAAATTTGATATTATATATGATCCTTAATAACAATGAAAAAGAAGCCTGTCAGATAGGAAAGATTGAAACTTAGGGAAAGAAGACCACTCACTCCTAGAGTTAGGTTTTGAGGATAGGAAAACCAGACAGAGTTTGATATGCGCCCTAGAGATTGAAAGAATTGTTTTCAAAATTTGCATTCAGATATATAAACACAGAACTTTTTAAGTCACTACACATTTCAACCTAAGCTTCATAATTGAAATTATCATCCATGGGGTCAAAGGACCCTATTATATGCATTTATAATTGGACAGATATTTAGGATATTGCTGACCAACATGATTCCACAACCTGCTCCAGCTAACAAAAACACTTAAATACCAGGTGAAAATGAGTACAGTTTTTCTTTTAGTCCTTTAAATACATACTATTTTTATACGCTCAACTTCATTTCATTCTTCACCTTCATCCCCTCCATCTTTTATTTCCTCAATTTCTCCACAAGTCCTTAGATTCCTCCTCCATAATTAAGTTTTGAACCTTTGCCATATTTCCTCCACAACGTCTTTTCCTTCTCTTTCTTCTGTGTCTTCTGGATTATTCTTAGTGGGAAATATCATTCACATTTCTAATAAGTACTTTTTGCCAAATGGAAATTCTAATCCCTTCTCTCCTTACCTCCCTGAGCTCCTATGAAAATTAAGTTTTCTAACACGTTGAGAGCAAATTTCATAATCTATGATTATACAGAAAATTAATAGCTATTATGCTAGTTGCTACACTTTTGGTTTTTTTATCTTCGTGATAATCAGGGTTTCTTCTCCCTCTTTCCCCTCCTTCTCCTCCTCTGCCACATATATCTCCTTTCCTTCCTCTACATAATGTCTCTTTCTTGACAACTGAAACATTTCCTCTGCATTTTTTGTATCTCTGCTGACTGTGCTGGTTTCACTCTAGAAGATGCTTAAGTCTCCTGTTTTTGGAATTCAAACCACTTTATAATTACAGACTACCACTCCTCCCTCCCACCACCTTTCCTGTTTTCTTATGCTTTCTATGGCCTTTTATTCTCTGACTTAATTGCTGTTGTTTGAACAAGACTGCCCAGATAATTTGGTTTTAGTTTTTCACCCAGAAAGGAAAGAGTCGAGGATTGGGGAAGAGGAAACAAGTCTTCCTTCACCTTCAGAACAACATACATCTTCTCTAAAGGTCACAACCCAGAAGGCAACTCATTTCCTGGGCCTGGAGAAATTTATCCCAATTGAACAGGGAACTTCTTGCATCTGATAAACCTGGGAAGTTTCTATGGCTTTGTGGTAGTGAAGGATGTGTCCTGAGGAATTAGATCTCTGGTGCTGAACAGCCAGAATATGACGTTTCTACAACTTTAATTTTTTTATCTTTAAAACACATTTTTTTTATTACTATGATGCTCCCTGATATCAAAGATTCAAAGAACTTGTTATATGGAAGCTGGGAGGCAATGAATAGAACCCTGGACTTGGAGTAAAGAAGACCTGAGTTCAAATCCAGTCTCTGGCACTTAATAGATGTGTGATTCTGAGAAAGTTACTTAATTCCCATCTGCCTCAGTTTACACAATGGGGATACTAAGAGTACATATATCACAACAGTTGTTATGAGATTGTATGAGAAATTTATAAAGCACTTTGCAAATCTTAAAGAACTATAAAAATGCTATCTGTTGTTATTGAAGAGGGTCCAGAGTCCAGAACCATAAACAATTTAATTACACAAACTTATTGTGCACTAAATATTGATGAGGCACTGAATGAGGTGCTGAGGACCTAAAGACAAAATGGGAAACAGTTCCTGTCCTCCAGGGGCTTGGATTCTACTGAGTATAAAATAAGAGGGTGCAGAAGTTACCCAGAGACAGATTTCAGATCAAAATGACAATTAACTTTCCTATCATGAAAACTTCCAGAAAGTGGTTACATTAGTAGTTTTCAGAAGAAGAAACAAAAATTATCAAGAGTCACAGGAAATGCCCTAAATCACTGCTGATTAGAGAAACACAAATGAAAACAACTCAAGGATATCATCTTATACTTAGATTTGCTGCCATGACAGAAAAGGAAAATGAGAAATACCGTAGGGGATGTGGAAGATTTGGGACATAGACACATCATTAGTGGAATTATGACCTGGTTCCTTCATTCTGGAAAAACTAATTGGAAATGTGCCCCCAAAGCTACCAAGCTATGCATAACCTTTAACCCAGTGATACCACTACTAGATGAGTATCCTAAAGAGATCAAAGAAGGGAAAAGGATCTCTTTGCTAACAAAATATTTAAAACTGTTTTTTGTAATGGCAAAGAATGGAAAATTGATTAGATGCTCATCATCAATCGGGGAAGGCTGAACAAGATGTGATATATGATTGTGATGGAGTACAATTGTGCTAGAAGAAGTACTGAGAAGGAAAATTTCAGAAAAACATGGGAAGACTTATATGAACTCATGCAAATTTAAGGAAACAGAACCAGGAAAAACACTGTTTAAAGCAATAGTCATATTGTAAGGATGATCAACTGTTAAAGGGTTTGTTATTCTTTTCAAGACAATGATTCATTCATATTACTTCCTAAACACCCATGATGAAAAATATTTTCTACCACCAGAGAACTTATGAACTCTAATGATGAACTATGAAGCATACTTTTTAAAAATTTTCTCTTTTGTTAAACAGCATGACCAAAATGGAAATTTTTTGCAGGATTTCACATGTATTTAATTGATATCAAATTGCTTACCTTCTCGAAGAATGGAGGAGGGTTGGGGGAGAATTTGGAACTCAATATCTAACAAAAAAGGATGTTAATATTTTAGATGGAGGAAATATGTAGTGAAATCAATATAAATACCTTAAAAGCAAACAAACAAAAAACAAGGAAATGGCTGTCTTTGGAGATTGTAAGCAACTTTTCCTTGGAGGCAGCTGGATATAAAAATGTCTCTGGGAAGAACAGGTAAAATGAGAAAAACAAAACAAAAACAAGTCAAACAGTGGCAAGTACAATAACATCTATTTCTCTAGTTGGAAAATCTACATTTGATCCTGCCTCTAGCACTGACTTTCTATGGAAACTTGGACAAATAATTTTATTTCTCTGAACTTCATGTTCCTCATTCATAAAATGAAGAAAATGCCCTGGATAATTTCTAAAATGCATTCCATTTCTAAATCTATGCTTCTATTTACTAAGAAACATTTTTCTGGTTAAAAGTTGTTTGTTTGTTTGTATATTTGTTTTGGGGCAGATGTGGAATGCTGTAGAAGCAATCATACTGGCATGCCCAGGATGTCTGCTAGCACAGGTTCTTATTATATCTGCTTTACTAGGAAAAATAGCTGTTTAATGTTTCAACAATCTTTTAAAATTATATTCACTAGTTCAGAGGCAAAGTCAGCACCCTGAACTTCTGAGAAAATACAGAGAAAATACAAGCAGAGAAATAAAAAATAACAGACAGCACTACGACTGCCTGAATCAAAGCAATAGTGCTATGCACTTTACATACATACCACAATGGTGAGAGCCTTTATATCTGAGCAGTCAGGGAGTTCTGAATATGTGGTCACTTAGAATCTCCACCAGGGAATCACAAGATCCTTCTCATAAGTGAACTCCCAAAGCAAAATACTAACTCAAAGTATATATACACTTCCAATCTGCAGAAAGCATCACAACCCTCATGATTCAGTGCCTAACTAGAAATTAGCATGAGGTGAGAAAGCCTTCCTTCAAGCAAGCCTCTCCTAAGCAACCTTCTCTTAATGGACTCCACGTAAGGCCTATTAATGAGTGGGAAAGATCTTATATCTCATCAAAATCACAAATGCAAAACCCCCAGTCCAGTTTTATGAGAAGAGAATCGGGGGATGTTGATTCCTTGAATTAAATAGCTGTCTGACTGTATCACTGTGCTAGAGAAGATGGCAAATTCCCAAGAGAGCATGGCCCATATTCTTAACATGTGGTTATAAAAGACAGACCCTAGGAGAGTGTGACAGGACAAAAGAATACTGTGAATAACATTCCAGATCAATGGGACAGGCTATCTGAATACCTCGTTAGGTGTGAAAACATTACTGAGGGAAAATGTCACTTCAGGATGTTGTCACCCTGAGAAAAAGCCCTGGATGTCCTACCTTAGTTCCGGCTCTAATTTTATAATCACTTTTCAAAACATTATAAAAGAAATTTTGTTTTTTGGAAGAAATGATAGAGTAGCAATATCATTGACTTGGGAAACAGAGGGCCTGGATTAAAATGCTATTTCTGATTTTCACTATTTGAATAACCTAGGACAAGTCCCCTGTCATTTATAGGTCTCATTTTGATAATCTGTAAGAAAAATGTGAGTGAGAAGGTTACAGTAGGAAGTCTTTGAGATTCTTTGCAGATCAAAGATTTTATTTTTCTCCCACTTGATATCACTGACCAATTTTAGGACCCTAGGACCTCAAGTAACATATATTACTATGCCATGGGTCGCACTACGTTAAAGACCTCTGGGAATTACTGTGTACAACCCTTGGCCTGGCATACCATCTATCTGCACCCAATGGCATTCTAAATGCAAAGACTATAATTCTGCACTCAGAATTGAGAGGCTCAGCATCTGTCTACATTCAGAAGCCAACTAGTCAAAGAGAATCTTCAGCCAGCCTAGACAAGGTGACTTCCCCAAACAAACTCTTTAAAGCTTTTGGTGCTGAGGCAGACGGAATTTCACATTTCAATTTCCCCAGGATTCATTCTGATAATAGCAGTGCTGTCAGTTTATGCTCTCATGGAACTAAATCAGCACTTGGAAGTTCATTGTACAATTACTAACACACTGTATTAATTTCCATATTTAAAACTAAGTTACAAGCAAATTCTTTCTTGAGTGAAAACCCACCAGGATTTAAAGTTGATTAAATACCTGAAGTCCCTCTCCTTAGGCCAGGCTCTACTCCACAGTGGAGTTGTATCTTCCAAGGTCCAGCGAGGGAGTGAATTACCTACAATCATACAGGAGGTCATAATACTTCTGGGATTCAAGTCTATGGTTTTTAACCCTCAATCTTGTTCTGAGTCCACTAAAGTCCTTTTGTGTTAGTGTCCTGTTCCCATCTATATTTTTCTTGCCATTGAGGATCAAGAGAATCAACAATATCTCTCTTATTCCTAAGTCCTTCCCCAAACCCAAGTTCTCCCCTACTCAATAATTGATTACTAGAATCCTGTCTTGGCAAAGATGAATATTTACCTTAAGCCCTCAATCTAGAATGAAGCAACTGAGATCATGACTTAGAGACTCCGCAAGGAAAACAGCAGAATGAAGACAATGATAGCCCCTACATCCCTGGACTGGGACAGGAACCATGAGGGAATTTAAAGGTAATCACATCCAGCTCTCCTATTCTGCACATGATGAAACAGAGGTATAGGAAAAGCAAATGATTTCCTAGGGTCATCTATTTCTTTTCTCTTTCTGCTTCCATGTCTTATGTTTTGTTTTGTTTTTCCATTGTTACACAATACCTTTCATCACTAAATTATTAGCAAAGGAAGAAAAAGGTGATTGATTAATCAATTAAATATGGATTTTGGCAATGCATGTGGTCTGCTTTGCTAGTTGACTGAATGAAGGGAAGTAGAACCTAAGAGTATTGCATCAAGTTGATCAAGGTACTAAAACAATGCATTGGTAGAACTTGAAGTAGGAATCAACTGTTCATGAATTTGAGATTCACCATAGACATTACCTGGCTGTATTATGGGAGGAAATTGCTTGCCCTATCTGTGTTTCAGTTTGCTCTTTGGAAAAATGTGATGGTTAGAAGACTTGGCCATGATAGAAAGTAAGATCACTGGGGGCCTCTTTGCCAATTTCATCCATGCTGAGCCAATATGGAAGCAAAGGAACAATGCAGGTGCAGTAATTGGGAGTGAATACTGTTCATTTGTAGAAACCTGATTGACTGAACATAAGGATTTGTGTTGGAGAATGGTGGGAGAGTGCGCTGAAAACATTATGTTGAGGAACATGGGAACAGAAAGTCATAGTGGTGAAAAAGGTTCAATTGACATTCTCTCACCTTTTCATTTTTGCAAAACACATTGAAACATTATATATTTCAAGCACCATAATAATAACTAGAGTTTATATAGCATTTCAAGTGAGACTAATTCGAACTCGATAATTAGTTGATCACTGCACACATAATTATTAAATTCTCTCAATTTCAATGAATTGTTGGCCCCATCAGAGTTTTTTCTTTGGACCTCTGTCTCATAAAATTCCTTCCTTGCTTCCAAGTTCACCTCCACCACTGCATCCTAAAGGCAGCTTATCCTGATTAAAAAAGCTAGGGCTATGAAGAAAAGAGAAAATAATCCCTTCTGCCCTGACAGAGAATGATAAACATTTGTTAAGTGCCTACATTGTGCCAGACATCGTGCTTAGTGCTTTACACACATGATCTCATATGATCCTTAGAGCGACACTGGGATATCAGTGTTATTATTTCCACTTTTCAAATGAGGAAACTGAGACAAGCAGAGGGTAAGTGACTTGACCAGGGCCCCACATCCAGGAAATGTCTCAGGTTGCCTTTGAAATCAGACTTTCCTGACTTTAGTCTTGATGCTCTATCGACTGCACCACCTAGCTGCTCCTTACTGGCTCCAAGCTTAAACTATCTCATTTTGTCGCTGCCACAATCCTGTGATGTACGTGCTATCATTATCTTTATTCTGCTATTTTCCTCATAGAGGTGCCAGGCCATGGCCTCAGCTGCTTCATCCTAGAGTCTCCCTCAGTATGTGTGATCTACTGATCCTGCGACATCCGTGGAACCTTTTGGCCCTCAATTATCACTGTCAGATTGAATCTTTTCTCTCGTTGGTGAGGTCCTTCTGGAACCCCAGTTTTGTGGAGAGTCCCAGAACTGCCAGGTTTCATGCCCCTCTTGGTCAGGGAGCTGCCTTTCCAGGTTCTAAAATATAGCCTCCATGCAATGAGTCTTCATGCACTACCTTCCTCCCCCTTGGATGTTCAGCTCCCTTTTTATGTTGTCGTCTTACTCAGGAATGTAAGTTTCTTAGGGGAAGGGACTTTATTTTTCCTTGTCATGATATTCTCATTGCTTAAGACTTCAACTGGCACATATCAAGTACTTAATAAACCTGTTAACTTTCTTACTTCAGTGGAAGGGAACGACATGTACAAAGATGAGTTGACAAAAATAAATCCAAAAGAAAACAAAGTAATTTTAAGAACTGAAAATTTTTTTTATAGCTACAGAGCTATGAGGGAAGGACTAGAGCTAAACAAGGTGATGCCTGGGTTAGACTTTAAAAGAAGCTAGAGCTAATGAAAAGAGAGGGCATGAGAATGCATTCTGCATTGCAGGCATGGAGACATGGTGCAAAGATGGGGAGGCAGGGGGAGTACAGACAATGGCCAGCAGGCCAGGTTAAGTCAAAAGGAGACTGCATGGAGGTGAATGATATGAACTGGAAAGGTACATGGTTTTTGGACACTGATACACATGATGTCAATTCTACCCTATTGGTTAAAGGGAATCAACGACTACCTTAGAGTGAGAGATTATCATACTTTGGTTCTATACAGAGGTTTTCTCTCTGTCTCTCTCTGTCTCTGTCTCTGTCTGTCTGTGTGTCTGTCTCTCAGCAGCTGTGCAACAGTGTAGCTTCAGAAGTTGAAAAGGAGAGAGAATGAAGGCAGAAAAACAAATGGTGTACTTGACAAGTGAGCAGAGGGGAAAGGAAAGGGAGTTTAAAATATTGCCCAGATTCAAGAGCTAGAATTTGTCTAATGTCATATGGATAACAATTATTCAATTCTCTTCATCTCAAAGAATTTGATTAAAAAAAATCCAAGCACAGATGCTTCCAGGAAGCAATCAATAGAGCTTAGTGTGAAAGTCATTTGTTTCCCATACATATACATGCAACACGGTGATATTTATCATGCAGAAAAATAAAAAAGGACCCCCGTTAATGAAATAGACTTGATACTGCATCTGATGGGGATTACAAATGGCCCAGTGTGTTTGGTAATGAGCAAACACTGTGGGTTAGCACAGGCTGTACAGGAACTTCCTGTAGATTGATGCTTTGTTGTCCCCAAGCGTTTATTTCCTGTGACGTCTAATTAAAACACGATTTGCAGAATTAAGGGCCAGCTTTGCTAAGCTCCCACTCCTTGCTTCTCTTCACTGCTGACAATTATAAGGGTTAAACAACTGAAATGATGCAGAACAGACATAAAAGGCAAATTGCTCGAGGGTGAACATTGATTTCTTAATTAATTAACAGGATTGACTGTACTGAGGCAGCCACAGTCTCATTCCCTCTGGCATTTGAAAGGGAGGTTTATTTCATGATCGGAATCTTTCCTTTGAGTATTTCCCCATAGGATGTGAACCCAGAAGGTTCTTAGTGCTCACGTTTTAGAGAACATGAGAATGAGGCTCAGAAAGGTAAAATGACTCACCCAAGGTTATCCAGGTAAGAAGCGGTAAAGTGGAGATTCTGAGTGAAGCTCTCTGGAACTCCAAATTCATTGTTTTTTTTTTTTCTTTTGCGCTAGACTGACTCTTAGGTTTTCCTTTTCATAATATTCCTTCAACTGTAAGCCCCTTCTCCATGTCCCCCAATCCAACCCAATTTAATTCAGGTGGATTGATTGAAAATTCATTAAATATATATTCTGTGCAAACTATTATATATAGTACTGGGGGGAGTAGAAGATATAGAGTTTAGTAAAAGGGCACAGATCAAAGAATGTCAGAGTGGGAGAAGTCTCAGATTCTTAACTTAGGGTCCACACTTTTTAAAAATATGAAAAATATTATTTCAATAACAATGTTTTATTTAATAGTCCTAAGAATTTTATTTAATACATTCAAAATATTTTTTGAGAATCATTCCAAAGGCTTCAACAGGTGCTCAAAGGAATCTATAACACAGAAACACAGAAACACACACACACACACAAACACATATTTAGATCTAGAATCTAGACCGTAGAATGTCAGAGACTAAAGGGGTATTGGAACAGAAACCATAGAATGTCAGAGTAAAGGGGTGGTGTTGGAATCAGAACACAGAACAAGAAATTTCAAGAGTTAGAGGGATATCTTGGAATACAGAACACAGACTCATATACAAGAGTAGACTTTGAACATAGATTGTAAGAACTGATAGAGCACATAGGAAATAAAACATGAAACACCAAAGCTCAGTGGAGCCTTAGAACATGGAACAGACATGGTCAGAGATGAGAGGAGAATGTGGAAGGAAGATAAGATCAGCACATATTCCAGGTCCAAAGCCCAGTGCTCTTCCCCCTTAGCGGGGCCAATGTAACATTATAGAATGTTCCTGAGGATACTTGTTTACCACATCACCTTTTCTTCTCCCACATAAATGTGTTTGATTCAAAAAGTTGCAGCCCTTTGCCAAAAAACAATTAGAAATGTTTCTCTTCTTTCTCTAAATGCTGTATTAATTACAGAAAACAGTTATTAAAGGTTATTGTAAGAAATGAAACAATAACAGTATTTCCCTTGATAAATATGAAATGCTCATATTACATACACAAATACATACTCTATGATATCTTATTTTATCATATAATACAAAATAGTATAAAATAGTATCATATAATGATATGACATGACATGATATGATATGACATGACATATGTAATGCCATGCACAAAGAGCTTTCCACAATAATTCCAGTATGAACAGCTTTTTAAAATTAATTAATTAATTTTCTTGTTTATATCATTCATTTCAGCAAGAATTTGAGTTACAAATGTTCTCCCCATCTTTCCCCAGCCCACCACCCCTAAAGAACCTTATCCCACTGTATAACCTCTCCCTCAATCTGCTCTCTCCTATGCCCTTCCCCATCATCCCTCTGACTTTCTGGTAGGACAAGATGGATCTCCCTACCCCAGTGCCTGTATATCTTAATGCCCAGTTGCATGTAGTTTAATAATAATAATTATATATATAAACATTTTATTATAGAACTTTAAATTCTAGATTCTTTCCCTTCCTTATGCATCACCCACCCCCAATGGAAAAGACAAGCAATTCAATACAGGCTGTACATGTGTAGTTACACACAACATCTCCACAAAGGACATATTGGGAGAGACTATATATGTTCCTCCTTCCGACTCTGCCTGCCCTCCTTGATCCATTCTCTACCCTGTCTGCGACACTTTATAAAAGTGTGTGCTTCCAGCAGCCCTTCCCCTCACCCTGCCCTCCCCTACATCATCCCACTTCTCAACCCCATCCCCCCTACTCTCCTCTGTGCCAAGATACCCAGTTTAGAGTTTATGTCATTCCTTCCCTAAACCAAATTCACTGAGAGTAAGTTTGACCTTTTCCCTTTTGACTTCCTGTTCTTCCACTCCATTGTAACAGTTATCCCTTGCCTCTTCTATATGACATGATTACCCCTATTCTGTCTCTCCCTGTCTCCTCTCATTCTATTCCTCTCCCACCTCAGAATTTCACCTTTTATAGTAGTGTCCCTTCCTATTCAATTGATCCTGTGCCCTCAATGTACACCTATATACACATGCTCAGATATGTATTCATATGCATATATATCCTCTAATATAGACATATCTGTATGTATACATATATATACATTTGTAATCCCTTCACCTATACTCATACTGAGAAAACTTTCCTAGGTTACAATTATCATTTTCTTTTCAAATTGGCATGTAGATAGTTCTAATTTCATAAGTTCCTTATGATTTCTTTTCCACATTTGCTTGCTCATGCTTCTTGTGTTTGAGCATCAAATTTTCTTTTCAGTTCTGTTTTTTCAGCAAGAATGCTTAAAAGTCATCCACCTCATTGAATGACCATATTTTCCCCTGGAACATTACACTTAATTTTTCTGGGTAGGCAATTCTTGGTTTTCATCCTACCTCCCATGGTCTCCAGAATATCATATTCCAGAACCTTTGATCCCTTATTGTAGAAGCTGCTAGATCCTGGTTATCATAATACTGTTTCCATAGTATTCAAATTGTTTCTTCTTGGCAGCTTGTAATATTTCTCCTTGATCTGAGGACTCCAGAATCTGGCTATAACATTCCTATGAGTTTTCTTTGGGGGATATTTTTTTCAAAAGAATGATAGCATGCATTGTTTCAGTCTCCATTAAACTCTGGTCTTTCTTGATCTGAATGTAGACATCTTCGTCCATCCTGAGAATTGTAGAGATGTATTTTAACTGTGTGTTGCTGAAAAGAGTCCAGTTTATCAAGGCTGGTCCTCACACATATGATGTGTCTGTGACAATATACAAATTTATTCTTGGTTCTGCTCTTCTCACTTAGCATCAATTCATATAAGCCTCTCCAGGTAATCATGAAGTCCATCTCCTTCCCGTTTCTTACACCAAAATAGTATTCTATTACATTCGTATACCATAACTTCTTCATCCATTCCCTAATTAATGGGTATCCCCTAAATTTACAGTTTATTGCCACCACAAAGAGAGCTGCAATAAATATTTTTGTACATATGGGTCCTTTTCCCACTTCTATGATCTCTTTGGGATACAACCCCAAGAGTGATATTACTGGGTTAAAGGGATTGGGGATCTTTTTGAAGAGGTGATAGGTGAATTCTTTCAAGTTCTATTTTGTCCTCTGGTTCAAAATTTTCAGGGCAATTTTCATTGAGAATTTCTTGAAGGATGCTTTCTAGATTATTGTTTTTATCATGACCTTTAGGTAGTCCAATAATTTTTTAAATTGTCTCACCAAGATCTATTTTTCGTATCAGTGGCTTTTTCAAGGAGATATTTCACATTGCCTTCTATTTTTTCATTCTTTTAGATCTGTTTAATAGTATCTTGATTTCTCATGAAGTCATTTGCTTTTGTTTCCTGCACTCTAATTCTGAAGGAGTTATTATCTTCAGTAAACTTTTGAGCTTCTTTTTCCATTTAGCAAATTTGCCTTTTTAAAGCATTCTTCTCCTCATTCGCTTTTTGGGCATCTTTTGCCATTTTAATGGATCTATTTTTTAATGGTGATATTTTCTTAAGTCAGACTGTTGACTCTCTTTTTATGATTTTCTTTCATCATTCTCATTTCACTTTCCAATTTTTCCCCCACTTCTCTTATTTGTTTTTCAAAATTCTTCTTAAGTTGCACTATGGCTTATAACAAGTCTACCTTTTTTTGGAAGCTTTTGAAGCTTTTGGTTTGGGAGTTCTGACTCTACTGTCTACTTCACCTTCCATGCTTTGATTCCTTTTGTCCCTAAAAAGGAATCTAAAGTTGAATCGCTGTTCTTACTTTGCTTCCTTTACCTCCTCATGTTGCCAGTCAATTACTTGACTTTTTAGCTCTGTGGAACTCTGCTTCCAGAGGGGAAAGCTCTTTCCCAATTTGCTGGAGTTTTCACAGGTGCTGGAGCTATTAGGAGGCTGCTGTAGCCCCCATCAGCTTTGGCTCACTGAATACCACCCAAGACCACAATCTCGTTCCAGGCAGCTTAAGGCAAGAGCACTTAGCATTTGAATGATCACTTTCCCCCCCTGCATTCTGCAGGCTGGGAGCTTCTGGAGCAGCCATGTGGAAGTGGCTGCTGGGCTGCCACTTCTGCTGCTTCATTGTCCTGGAGGCAGTTCAGCTGGATGTTGTCCCCCAAATTTAGCTGAGTTCCACTAACCTTTCACTTAGTAATAATTTCTTTGATCTTGATAATTCTGGGAATAAGCCACACCTTCTGCTGATCCACTCTCCTGAAGGCTCCAGCTAGGGCTTGTCCTTGGTGCCCCAGGGCCAAGCCACCATTTCAAATCAGGCTAGTTTTGGATCCCAGCACACTGCAATGAGTCCTTCCTGTCCTGCCTACCAAGCTGCCTTCAGTGGTAGAAGCATTTTTGTCTAATTTTGTGAGTTCTGGAGTCTTAAAATTTATTTAGAGTCATATTTTATGAGGTGGCTATGTGGGAGCTGCCTACTTTGTCTGCTTCTACACCGACATGTTGCCTCTGCCTCCCGTAAACAACATTTAAACCTCTGATTACACAGTATAATGAACACTCTATTTATTAAAGAACAAATTGAAGGAAACCACTCCCAACAAATCAAGATGTAGTATTCACAACTCTACATCTTATCACAGAAAATCACAATATAGTGTTCCCAACACCTTATCATTAAAATGGTCACGTAGGCTTCATAACAGTGGTCACAGTATTTAGAACAAAGTATAAGAGAACAATTATCTGGTATCCCTAAGGAGGTTTGCCTCCTTACTTAGTCATTTAATTATCTCAGAATACAAGTCAGTCTTCTTAAACAGTCACTTATTCAGTAATCAGTTACTAAGTATTCAAAATCCAAGGTGAGGTTTTTTTCTTCATCTTGATTTGGAGTGGTTTCTCAGATTCCCTGGATCCCCTTCCATGGTCTCAGATCCTATCTGAATCCACCAAATTGTCACCTGGATTCAGAAGCAGACAGCTCCCAGGTCCTTGTCCAGTCCTCTGGACAGTTCCTGTTACACACTGAAGGTCACACTGTGTACTACATACACAAAAGTTCTAGTACATCTCAAAACCTTCACAATTTCTGTTCCCTGGAATTCAAGGATCAACCAAGCCACAAAGAAACAAAGTCTTAGCATCCCAATCATGCTTCTTCAGTTCATGTTTGTAGTAGGTCACATTTTAATAATGCTTTAAGGTTTGCAAATCTCTATACAAATACGTCATTTTATCCTCACGACAAGCCTTTGTAGGTAGATTCTGTCATTGTGCATATTTTAAAATTCAGGAAATTAAGGCAGACTGAGACAAAGTGACTTTCCAAGGTCACACAAGTAGTTAAGTGTCAGAGCTTAACTTAGAACTGAAATCTTCATGATTCCTTGTCTAGCACTTTACCTACTGTGACATTTAATTGTTGTGAGTTTAGGACATACTCACCAGAGTTATCAAAACAGATCATTAAATGTGGACCATTAATTATAACATCAGTTCAAACATTGTTGTCCTGAAATGCCAGGGAGGCAAGTGTGCTTTCTTTAAGAAAATATTCTGTCTAATTTTAGTATTTTGGGAAAGTCTTGAATGAAGTTGTTCTCCATTGAGGGGTCAAACCAGAGGTCACTTCAGACTGCTTTCAGCTTTGACATTCTATATTCTGACTTCTTCATTGACTCCCAGCTGAGCATGGATATTTAGCCTAGAGAAGAGAAGACATGAGGAAGATTGGAAATCAAATGCTTGTTTAGTGAGTGACTCATTGATCTTCACATATTCCAAAAGGAATGTACACTAGGGTTTAGTTTGTTCTACTTGACACCCAAAGGCAAAATATAAACACTGGGTGGAAGTAAAATAATAGCAACTTGGCAATCTTGGTATTCTTGGTGACATGGAAGAGTGAGCACCAAACCTCGAGTCAGAATGAGCTGAGTTCATATCTGGCTTCAGACATTTAAAGATTGTGTAACCATGGACACAACCCTTAACCTCTATGTACCTCAGTTTCCTTACATGCAATTTTGGGAAAATAACAGTACCTTCCTCTGAGTGCCATTGTGAGAATACAATATATTTATAAAGCTTTTTTATCAAATCTCAAAGTGATAGATACATGACAACTATTATCATTAGCATTATCTAAAAAATTATATCAAGAACGGCCGTAGAACCAAGTATTCCCTTGCCCATAAGTTTATTGGCAAGCTGCAGTGAGATAAGGTATATGAAGTGCTTGATAAACATGGGCTATGTCAAAATTATGATTTTAAATGTAAAGTGAAGCTATCATGGCTTATTAGGATAGAGAAATGAAGTTTAACAGTGTGAAGGAACACATTCTCACCCAATCTGCAGTTATAAGCAGAGGATGCTAGTGGCCTTACAGGAGGAACAATGACAGTGGGTTAGGGCTTGGCATTCTCCATTTATTCCATTTAATTCAGTTCAGTTTAACAAGTATTTAAAATACATGATGTCACCATATGCCAGGCTCTGTGCTGGGCACTAGAGATACAAAAAGAAGAATTAGCCAGCCTTGACCCTCAAATAATTTACTTCTACTTTTGGGATATATCAGAATAAGATACAAGCAAACATATGGTACACACACAATACATAGATATTAATTGAGAGAGACCATAGCAACTAAGGAAGACAATCATGGAAAAAAATTATCTGGTCAGAGATGGTGCTTCAGATAATCCTTAAAGGGGGTAAAGCTTTCCAAGAATCAGAGATAAGAAAAGATTCAAGGCATAGGGACAATTTATTCTTGGACATCACAAACTAGATGTCCAGAAGTAATTGTATTTCCCCTAAAACCTTCCTCTTTTCTGAACCTACCTACTGATGTTTAAAGCATTATTATTCTCAAGGTCAAACAGGCTTTAAACCTAGGTGTAATCAATTCTTTCTTCTCTTACAAATTTCTCTGTACCTCATAACCTGGGATGTGAGTGATGTTCAAGGAGGTCAAACATCTATGGTGTGAGGGCTTTTAGAACTCTTTTCAGGAATGCTCATCTACCTGACACTTCTCACCTATGAGCCCAAGAAGCTGTAGCATGCATAGTACCACACCCAAGGAAGCCATCTTGGCAGATGAGCTAAATTGTAACCAACCAATGGGTTTCTAATCATTTGATGAGTTAGGGGCATGTCTAATCCAAGTATGTGAAAACTCCCCTGGTAGAATGGGTGAATAGAAAAATTTGTTCCAAGAATCATGCAAGGGGCTGAATTATGTACTGGAAAGCTTTATCAGATATCAAAGATGACAGGGCAATCCACTGTAGCCTGGACTATCACCAGCCATCTTGACTTTTGTCTTTCTACTAAACTTCATTGTCTCTGTGTAATGGTAATGAAATTTGAAGGTACCTTTGTATTGATAAGTTGACAGCTATTTAGCACCTAGTTTCTAATTAAGCCTCTGTTAAAGAAACAGAAGGGTATGAACTTCTGTTGCTGATGTAACAGGAAGGGGCTGAACAGGGAAGCCATGCTGGTGATGTAATAGGAAGATGCTAAACACGGAGGAGCACTACCACAAAGAAGGAAAAACACCAGCTGGGAAAGTCAGCAATTCTTGGGATGAGCACTTGAAGGCGAGGCTGCTGCTCCTGTGCTGGAATTTCCATGGAGAAAGGGAGTTTGATTTTGAGAACACAGCTGCTAAAGACTTCTGAGGACAAGCTGGAGATGCTGAGGCTGCTGAGGATTTCTGAGGGTGAGCTGGAGCTGCAGAAGGCTGAAGAAGCATGACTGTGATGCTAGTTCTTTGCATAAACCTACTTTTGGCTTTATTAAGTCTTGACTTACTGGGAACAGAGACTGTTAATGGTTTAAGGGAGACTGGAATCTGTGAGCTTGAGCATGGGACAGGAGCTGCATGGAGAGCTGTACAAGGAACCCTGAGCTGTGTGCCTTCGGTCCTAGGTGACAGTTTGGTGATGCCAATTAGGAGCTGGGGCCATGGAAGGGGACCCAGGGTAGCTGATAGCCTTGCCCAAGTCAAGATGAAAAGACCTCTCAGTGGATACTGATAAGTGGTGAAATTGTGATTTACTTGTGACCATGGGGTGGATGGCCTGTATTTCCCACTACTCTTTAAGAGGGTACTAAGTAGTGACTGATGATTGAATAGTGACTGATGATTGACTAATGATGAATTTGTAACTTAATTGCAACCTATGGGTAGAGGACCTTGACCTTTTGTACTTTATGATTGAATGATTAAGTTAGTAAGTGATTTATTGAATAAAATATTTTACTTTGTTCAAAACTATGTGACCACTTTGGTGAAAATCATGCAGCCATTTTAGTTATAAGTTGTTGAGTTGTAACATTGTGAATGCTGTACCTCGATTTTTTCCCTGTCTTGCTTTTTTGGAGGGCAATTGGGGTTAAGTGACTTGTCCAAGGTCACACATCTAGTTGCGTTTTTTTTAATGTCTGAATCCAGATTTTTAACTTAAGTCTTCTTGACTGCAGGGGCAGTGCTCTACTCACTGCACCACCTAGTCACATAGTACATTATGTGTGTGTGTGTGTGTGTGTGAATGTTTTTGCTCTGATTTTTTGTTGAATAAATAAAGAATTTGTTATAATATGTTACCAGAACCTTGAAAGCTGTTTACAGCAGCATTCTTCTAGAAATCTGCTTGTGCATGGCTTTACACTCTGGAAGACAGAGTGAAGCTGACAGTTTTGTGCACTTCAGTCTCACTTTAATCCAATTCACAAACAAGCCAAGATATCACCCTGTGCTGTCATTTAATGTCTTGCCTCCATATTTTTGCATGGGCGGGTCATACCAGATTACCAGACTCTGACTCCATTGCAAATTTTACTGCAACACCAGATCTGTAGTAATAGACTCCCCATTTACACTTACTTTAGCCTTCATGATAGATTGGATTCTCCATTCCCAGTAATGAGAAGAAAAATAACAACAACAAGAACAAAAGACAAATTAATTCAAATGAAAAAATGTCAGGCTCAGGTCCCTTTCTCCAGAGTCACATGACCCTGAGCAGAGGGGAGGAAGAGCACCTAGAGATCTTTCCTTATCTCATATTCTCATTAACTTATAGGTGAGGGTATTGCTTAATTCACTCTCCTGAGTACAGTACAAACTGGCTTGTGCTGAAGACTGTGTAGCCAATAAAAAATACTGTTTTCAAGCAAATGATGGATCAGTGCCAGTTTTACATAGTCATGAAACAAATTTCAAAAATGGCCAAGTAGAGGATGAAATTTTACCAAATTAATGGTGTTTCTACATGTATTCTAAAGCACCATTTCACATATAAATCATGTGCAGAATAGATGGGAGATGATTGTAAAGGGAAAAGGACAAGCAGTTGAATGAGAAGAAAAGAAGGTGGGTTTGGAATGGAGTCGTGAAGGAAGTTAGGCCCTCTAATAAGTCGAGCTGAGGAGGAAGCCCATTTTAAGCATAGAGAAGTCAGGGCAAAGCCATGGAGATGGGAGATGGATACTGTGTGTGAGGAACAAGAAGATTTCTGTTTCTTTATCCATGGATTAGAAGAAAATGTGAAAAAAGTCAAGGCTGAAGTGGGGCAGATGGTAAAGGCTTTGAACTTCAAACAAATGATTTGATATTTGATCCCGGGAGCAATAGGGAGTCACTGGAATTTGGTGTTTATGGAGTTAACATGATCAAGCTTGTACTTTAGGAAGATAACTTTGGCAGCTGAGTGGAGGAGAACTGGAGTGAGTGAAGACTTGACCGGCAGACCCACGAGCAGGCTATTGTAATAATCCAAGGATAAGATGATGAGGGCCTTCACCAAGGTGGTGGTTGTGTGAGTGCAGGGAAGGGTTTGATATGAGATGTTGTGCATGTAAAAATATCATAATTGTATGACAGATTGGGTATGGGGATGATGGGGAGTGAGGAGCTGAGCATTTCACCAAAACATGGAACTGTAGTGACAGGGAGGATGGCTAGACACTCAATATCAGTAGCGAAGTTAAAAAAAAAATATCACTGACTCCATGGCCCCAACTTGCAATCAGAAATCTCAGAGTCCATGCAAATAAGCTGTGGGGAATTAATGAACCCATAAAACCAATTCTTATTATTTAGAATTATTAGAATTTTAATGAAATTGCATTATATTCCACCATTGTGTGTAAATGGGATCAAGGATAACATTTCTTTCCTCCAGAACTAAAAATAAAATAAAATAAAATAAAGAGAATCATTTCACAGGAATTTCAATGTCTTCTTGTCAAATAGGCCCATCACCTTCAACTGTTTTCAAATGAGGCATAAAAGCCAACTGAGTTAGACTCAAAGAAATCAAGAATTATATAACTGGAAGTGACATTAGAAAATAAACTAGAGTGATCTGGGTCTGGAATGGATCTTAGAACATAGAATGACAAACCAGGCACAGGGAGGAAGGAGGGAGGAGGAAGGAGACAGGAAGGAGGAGAGAACCTCAGATCAGAAAACAGAATAACTAGTGTTTATATACTGTTTTAACGTCATAAAATACTTCTCATTTTAACCATATGATAGACGATGGGTCCTACTTGGCAACAGAAGCCCCCAGTGAGTATTCAGGTAAAATGGCATCCTGTCCTCTCCATTATATTCATCCCTTAAATTGCCTAAGGGACTTTGGAAAAAAAAGGTACCTAACCATTCCTCCTAAGGACAAGTGGAAACTTAAACATCTCACTGGCATCTAATGGCTTGAAACATATATTTCCTGCTTTATTCTACTTTTTACTTTTTGACCTGCTCACAAACCTTTTTCCTTTGAAGCTGAAATTCTCAGCAGGCAGCCAGCCCATTACACACGGACTACTAAAGAGTAATGGTTGGCCATGATTTTGGGTGAAGATTAACATCTATTCTCATAAACTACAAAGCAAGCAAGGGCAGAGAAGGCCATGTGGTAAATTGGTATTCAGTCTGGGAGTTGCAGGATTGAGATTACTCCTTCATCCTTTGCCTTTACCTCCCTTTCTGGCACTGAGGTTCCCATCTGTCATTTCGTAATTATGACTTGACAATTGTCCTCTTATTTAGATCCTACCATCACCTTAGAAAGGCCCTTTTCTTAGTCTGTCAACTTGTATTGACAGCTCCCAGAGTGGGGTTCAACATCTCTACGTCATTTTTTAAGCTGGATAAACTAGAGAAAATCTTTTTCCTTACTCATTGCCTTCCTCAATTGATCTAAAATTGGGATTACAGCTGATGCTCCTTCCTCATGTATTCTTGGTGGGTTTCAATATTATCAGATGTATAAAATATTCTTCTAAATTTTTTTTTGCTTTTCTGGAGGGCCATTGGGGTTAAGCAACTTGCCCAAGATTACAAGGCTAGTTTGTGTGCGTGTGTGTGTGTGTGTGTGTGTGTGTGTGTGTTAAGTGTCAGAGGCCAGATTTGAACTCTTCCTGACTCCAAGGCTGGTGCTTTATTCACTGTGCCACCTAGCTACCACTATGTAAAATATTCTTTAAACACAAAGCCTGATCTCTGTTCCCTAACGATTGAATGGAAAGAAACTCCAGTTCTTTCATGATGTTCCCCTTTCCCACTTAATTCTATCATACACATAACTTTGGAGTTGGAAGGTACCATAGTAACTATCAAGCAACTATATAGTCAAAAAATAAAAAATCAAAACCAATCCATAAGCAATAACATAAACAACAACAATAAACACCTCTTATATAAAACCTAGTCAGAGAATCACCTATCTTTCCTTAAATAGTTCCAAGGAGGGAGAATCTGCAATCTACTGAAGTACCTCATAATATTCTAAGAAAACTCAAGGTATTCAAAAGTTTCCCCTCTATTACAGGGGAAACTGTTAGATATTTTCTTTTCTTCCTCAATGCCCAACTCCACATGCTATAGCCCTCCCCACCCCCAGGAGATGATGTCACTTCTTACTATACAAAAGAAATTGAGACTATTGTAGGCTCCCTTGATTTTTACCTTCCACTGCTCAAATTATTCTTCTTAACATGCAGATCTAACTATATAACAACAACAACAACAACAACAACAACAACAATAATAATCTAGCAGGTATGTAGTGCTTTAAGTTTGTTAATCATTTCACACGCATTATAATTTGATCTTCATGATAACTCTGTGAGGCAGGTGCTATTGTTATCCCTACTTTTCAAATGAGGAAACAGAAAAAAGGGATGAAATTACTTACCCAAAGTCACACAGTTAGGTAGTGTCTGACAGAGGATTCAAACTCAGATCTTTCTGACTCCAAGAGGCACTTTCTATACACTTGTACTTTCTATACACTATACCCCTGTAATAGAGGGGAAACTTTTGAATACCTTGAGTTTTCTTAGAATATGAGACCCGTCTCAAGAATCTCCACTGATTCCATGTTACCAATAATTTAGAATGAAAACTCCTTAAATCTTTAGCATTGAGAACTCAATCAGCTACTATCCTAACCAATCATTTTAATCTTAGTTTATTGTGCTCCCTTTCTGTTATGGGAATCTGAAGATCATCCCTGCCCTTTGCTTAAGTGGTTTAAGTGACTATAAGAACCTTCCCTGATTTGAAAGTGTACTCTGCCCACTAAAAAGCTGAATGTGGTCACATTGAGACTATGGCAGGAGACTTCTTCTTGAGGAATGCCTGCACCTTATTACTTTGTGATTGGGTAGTGGGTCAAGAGGGCTGTGACATTGTCTCATGCAAAAGAAGGCTATATATGCCCTGATGTGAGTTTTGCTATGGGGCTCACTTTGAGAAGAGTTGTGTGATTTGGCCAGACAAGACTCTGGGAAGCCGTTGAGCCCCCTGGCTTTGAGAAACCCAGATGTTGGTGCATCCCTCTCTGATAACTCACTAGATATGGATGTAATGGTCAGGGGGTTGGAAGTCTGTCTGCTGATCTGTTTCTTTGTCTGCTTGTAATTTGTGCTTCTGACTTGTGTCATCCCAAGACTGCAATCCAGATCCAGGCCTGTTAAGACATGAGCACTTAGCCTCTGAATGATCGCTTACTCGCCCCCCTAAAATCTGCAAGCCGGGAGCTCTGAAGCAGCCATGTAGCAGTGGTGGCAGTACCACCACTATTGCTTCTTGACCTGGACACAGATGGCCAGACTCTCTCCCCCTAATTTAGCTGATTTCCACTGATCTTTTACTTAGTCTTCATTTCTTATGGGTTGATAATTTTTCGGGAACCACCACAGCTGTTGGTGATCCACTCTCCTAAAAGCTGCAGCATGGCATGTTCTGGCTGCCATAGAGATCCAGCTATGGGTTCAGGTGGTGTTGATCTGGGCTTCCAGCACATTGCAAATGAACCCCTTCCCATCAGTCTGCCAGGCTGCCTTCAGTGGGAGTTTTGTTACTCTGTAATTTTCTGGGTTCTAGAACCCTAAGATTTGTTTAGAGTCATATTTTTAATTATTTGTGGATGTTAAAGGGGGAGCCATGGAGTTCTCCTGCTTCTAGGCCACCATCTTCATTCCCCCCCTCCAAGAAAAATCATTTTTTAAAAATAATGAAACTGAATCTATGCTTGCCTTAGTATAGAAAATCCTCAAATGGGGAAACTCCCTTTATGTCTTCACCTTGGACCTATTCTGCAAATTATATAGCCTTTGAGAGTTGCCTGGCGCACTAAAGGGCTAAGTGATTTGTTCAGGGTCACAGACACTGTTTTTCAGAGAAAGGACCTGGACCCAGATCTTTCTTACTCTGAGAACAATTCTCTATCCACTATGTCATGGTTCATTGCCTTTCCATAGAAAGTTGAAATATTTAATAAAAGTTAATACTGATATTAGTGGTCATAGAATTGATCTTATTTACCATCCATTACCTAGTCACACTGATTGATCCCATACCTTTTTTTATATCTCAGTTTATAAGTCTGTTTCCTATTCTGTGGATCCCCACTATTGTTTCTTCTCATCACAGATCACAAAGATCCTCTAATGGGTGCTGAGCCACTTGAGAACTTTCTTGGCACTGCTTTATTGTTCATGCTCTGTGTCTGACCCTCTGTCCTCTACCAGTCTATAACCAATCCCATCTATAACCAAGTCTCTTGAAAAAAGAATTATTTTGGTCACAATATGGCCAAAGAGGATTCTGTTATTTTAGAAACTATTTCTTAAAGGTTCATGCTTCATATCCATTGTCCAAGATACTCAATACACATTTTCTGCTTGGAGAGCTGAACTACTTAGTCAATAATACAAGGTGACTCATGGAGGGAGACTAGATCTGTGATTCCATGGTTATGAGAAACTCCTTGTAAAGCCAATCAGCAGTAGATTCCTTAAAGAATGCTACTGTGAACAGCCTTTAAGATTTGGATTACACAGTATTAGTGAACACTCTGTTTATTCCATTACAAATCTAGATTCAGTACAATGTTCACAGTTTCAACAATTCACAATATTATATACAATCTTCAGAACAA
>CM053595.1:318578580-318606108 GCA_028646575.1 Pseudocheirus occidentalis
AAGGGAACAGATTGTGGGAGGGGTCTTACAGTGTGATCAATGTTCTGAGCTGGGGGGTAGGGACAAAAAGGGGAGAAAATTTGTAACTCAAAACCTTGTGGAAATGAATGATGTAACCAAGAAAATAAATTAAAATTTAAAAAAAAATAGAGAAGACGAAGGTTCATCTTCAGAGGAAAGTATTAAAGCAAAGTCTATCAAAAGGTCACTTGCCCAAAAAGAACTCATAGAAGAATTTAAAAAATTAAAATCAAATGAGAGAGACTGAGGAAAAATTTTAAAATAAGAACAATTCAAGAAAAACAAGAAAATTCTTCAAAGAAAGTTTCCCAGATAGAAAAGGAGAACCAGAATCTAAAGAAAGAAAATGACCCTCAAAAGCTAGAATTGGGCAAAGGGAAGCTAGTGTAGTTACAGGAGACCAAGAAATAATAAAACAAAACATAAAGAATGAAAAAAATAGAAGAGGATGTGAAATATGTCATAAGAAAAGTAAGTGGTGTAGAGAATAGATCAAGAAGAGAAAATATAAGAATAATCAGACTGCCTGAAAGCTTCAATAAAAAAATCTTGACATAATAATACAATTAATAATTTAAAAATTGTTCTGAAGTGTTGGATCAAAAGGGAAATTAGAAATATAAAAATCCTACAAGGATTTTTAAAAGATCCTACAAGGAAAACCTATAGGAATATTATACTCAAAGTCTGAAATGCTCAGATCAAAGAGAAAATATTAAAAGGAACAAGGAAATTAAAACTCTTCAAATACAGTGGAACAATGGTTAGAATAACACAAGACTTAGCAGCAGCTACGCTATATGTGGAAGAGCTAAGAGACTGGGGTTGTGGCAGAAAATATCATATCCAGCAAAGTTAAGCAAACTAAAAAAAATAGATATCCAAGGAATTACCAGGGTTTCAGGACTTTGTTGCCAAAAAAGGAATTAAATATAAAATTTGGCATACAAGATCCAAGAGAAATATGAAGTACATATCACCAGTCAGCACTGCCACTGGCACTCCAGGGACTGGGCCTGATAGCGCTCCTCCCTCACTCAGGTCAGATTCACCTTTCCCACAAATCTACTAAATTATCTTTGGTGTTTTTGGTTTGAGAAGTCTGGAAACTGCCTCAGCTGCCAATGCTTCAGTGCCCTGAGGTCTGTGCCAGCCCCATCTATGCTGGCATGACCCTATTGGACTGCATTGTCTCCCAGCCCAGTGAGGTTGACCTTTCCTTTTGACCTTTCTGGTTGTTGTGGCCTAGAAATTTATTTCACTCTGTTATTTTGTGGGTTTTGGTGCTCTAGAATTTGTTTGGAGTCATTTTCAATAGGTATTTGGAGCTGTTTGGGGGAGAACTGCTTTCAATTTTCCATCTTGGCTACACCCCCACACTAAACTATTTGCTTTTTATATGAAACAGTATAAATGTAAGTCTAGGCTTGTTATTAGTAATTTGGTAGTTTTAAAGAAAGTTTGGGTTATAGCCGAGTGTGATGTGATTCTAAAAAGTAACAATTTAGGAAAAGGTAAAAAAGAATAATTAAACAAAGGAGATGTGGAAGGAATAGCCAACAAAGAGGAATTAGATGGGGGAGGAGAGAACTTAGTTCTGGAACCCTACTGTCATGGAAATGGGTTAAAGAGGGAACCATACATACATACATACATACATACATACATACATACATACAGATAGATAGGTAGAGGATAGATTGATGATTGAGAGATACAGAGATAGATAGATAGATAGATAGATAGATGGGTAGATAGAAGGATGGATGGATAGATGATAAATGAAACATCTTGTAAATTCAGAAAGAAATAAAAACCTAAGAAGATAGGGATTGTGGAGAGGATAAAGGAAGGATCTTTAGAGGAACTCACAATCAGATTTTGGTAAAAGAGAACAATATATGCATTTAGAAGGGAATACAAATTCTAAATTAATAAAGAAAGTAGAAGGTGAAGAAATAAGATATGGGGTGGAGTATAGAAGGGTGTTTTGATCAATGGGAAGGGGAGGATAAGGGGTGGCTATTTGAGGGGAGCACATTAAGTAATAGGAAGGCAAGGTAGCAGGTTGAGATACGGGAGTCAGAATGAATAAGAAATGTGATACACGCAAACATACAATACAGATCAAGAATAGAATTTATTTAGAAAAAAGCTGGGGCAGTAATCATGATCTCAAAATTAAAGCCAAACTTGATTTTATGTATAAGGATATACAATAGATTTAATCAAAAGAGAAAATAAGGAAACTAAACTATATGTCAGCTATATTAATCAATACTATTTTAGAGTATTCAAAATAACTGGACAGCATATATATATGTATATACACACACATACACATATATACACACATATATGCACAATCACACACATACATATATATTTGGAACATTGCTGTAGTGTATGAAATGATGAGCTATTTGACACAGAAAGCTATTCAAAGACTCAGGCTTATGAAGGAAGAATTAATCTGCTCTCAAAGAAAAAGAGGACAAAGAAGCATAATACAGTCTTATATAAATGGATATGAATGTATATGTCTATATGTATGATTATAGAAACTTAAGTATATGTACGTGTAAGCAAGTATACATATCTTTGTGTACATATGTGTGAGTATTAATATAAAAGCATGTGTCTATCTATAAGATGTATACATAAATTATATATCTAAACACATACATATTCATATACTTATAGACCTACAAATATACACACATACCCATATTCATATGTACATACACACATAGACATACACATGAATACACACATACATACACAAATAGACATACCCATGAATACGCACTTACATACACACATAGACATACACATGAATACACACATACACACACATTGACATACACATGAACACACATATATACACACATAGACATACACATGAATACACACATACATACACATGAACACATACACACATTAATAGACACACAAACGTGAATACACAAATACACACATAGATACACATGGATGCACACATACACACATGAACACACATACACATGAATAAACACATACATGCACACATATGTA
The DNA here is from genome assembly GCA_028646575.1 of Pseudocheirus occidentalis. Classification (NCBI taxonomy): domain Eukaryota; kingdom Metazoa; phylum Chordata; class Mammalia; order Diprotodontia; family Pseudocheiridae; genus Pseudocheirus; species Pseudocheirus occidentalis. The sequence continues at coordinate 318,581,656 of CM053595.1, forward strand.
TTGCTGTATATTTTCAGTCCTCTCATATTATGCTATGCACATGACATGCTTTTGTTTCTTTCTGTATATTTAGGCTTAAAATAAATTATATTTTTAAAAGAAATGCTCTGGATAATTAAAGTTCCTATAAAACCAGAGAACAAATGTTCTGATTTCCTAAAATAAAACTAAAAATAGAATCAACAATTGTACACTAGTGAATCTGGATTCCTGACAAAATCTTAAAACACATGATTTAGGTTATGGTCAAGGAGCATCCAGAAAAATAAACAGTGATCACAATCAAACATTGGATTTCCAACAAGAGCAAAGGATATGAAATCAATTAATTTGGGGTTCATATTTAAGCTTTGCTCCACCCTATGTGTCTTTTTGCAAGCCACTTCACCTCTCTTTGGCCTCAGTTTCCCCAGTTGTAACACCAAGATTTTGAATGACATCACCTCTAAGGTTTATTACAATTCTTAATCTCTGAATCTATACTTTTTCTGTATCTTGACCCTCCTCCATTTAGTCTCCAAATGCCCTGCTTACCATTTAGTAACATAAGGTGCAATCTCATTTTATAAGGAATGTTTCAGTGTGAAACTGCAAAGCCTTGTTAAAAGGGCAGGGGAAGTTGGATCACTTTTAAGCTTCTCCATTAGTGAAAAGCAGTGGTTCTCAAAGGGTGTATAAGTATACATTCACAAATTTTAAGCCATCTATACTTTCAATGAAGGGCACAGTGGATGTCTGTTGAGCGCTAGGATTTAACCAAAGAAAGAATCTAAAAAAAGGAAAAGAACAATAGAAAACCAAGGCTGTAAGGTTTGGTTATCAAGGGGGCAATAAAATTTTGATTTACCTCATATCCTTAATCCTATAGTTACGAAGAAATCTCTTCCATATTCTTTACTAATGTTGTAAATTGACTCATAGTTCACTGAAGAAATTGAGACCACTTTTCAAGAACTCCCTTATTTCTAATTGTACATTCCAAATGATTAAATTGTATATCTAAATTTACTCTCCTGTCTTCTTGTCAATACCAGCTTTTTCCATTGAACTGTTGATCCTATCTCTTCCCATATACTGAGAGAGTTTGTTCCTTCAGTCATCCTCTCCCTCATTTTAGCTTTCAATATCTCTTATCCATTATCTCTTTTATTAACATCAATAAAAATTTATAAATCTTTCTCCATCCTTATGCAAACAAAAAATCAAATCAAATCAACAAAATGCACTACATTTGAGCCTACTCTCCCTGTATTCTATAGTATTACTGCCTCCCTTACATTACCAGATTTCTAGAAAAAACTGGAAACACACAATGACTCCTTCATTTGTCATATTCCACCTGAATCATAAATTACATGTGAATTTATGAAACAGATGTGTATGGATAGATGATATAGTCATTAATAAATCATTGATAGTTTCCTTCTTAAATTCTTTTTTTAAATTTTCCAATGTATCTCCTCTACTACTTTTCCCCAGAAAACCATTACTTATACCTTTTTAATTTTTTTCGAGATAAAATGCTGCTGAAATAAACCAACCACCATATCAATCATTCCCTATATTATATGCATCTTTTCATGTCCAAAGTAATTCATCTCTGCTAGGAAAGGAGATATTTGGGTCCTCACCTCTTTTTTTCTAGATTAACAATTAAAATTAAATTATTCAGTTTTGATTTTGTTTCTTTCACTTACATGGTTATATTCATTTTGAATATAGTTTGCTTTTTCTTTTCACTTCTCATTTTGGTTTTTAGTTCTTTCACTTTGCATCAGTTTGGGAAAGTATTCCTGTATTTCTCTACAGCCTTCATAGTCTGAATTTTGTTCAGTTTTATTTTTAAGAAGCAATACCATTCCATCACAATCATAAACCACAACTGGATCATCTATTCTGTAAATTAATTTACTATGTTTCTAGTTCTTTGTTCCTAAAATAATATTATAAATGTTTTACTATGTATGAGAACTGGTTTTTAGTGCTAACCTCCTTGATGCATCTGCCTAGCAGGATATCTTTGAACAAAGGGTCTAGATATTTTAAATATAATTTCACAGAATAATTTCAAATTCCTTTCCAGAACAAGTGGGTGTAACAACAACCACACTTGCACACTAAGGATGACTGCTAGGATGTGTTCTTATGTCTGCTTTACTAGAAAAGGTAGCAGTTTATGGGGTGAACCATCTATTAAAATTGCATTCACTAGTTCAGGAGAAAACTAAGTACCATGAACTTCAGAGAAAATACAAACATAGAAAATACAAGCAGTGAAATTAAGACCAATAACTAGAACTCTGACTGCCTGAATCGACTGTACACTTTATGTATATCCCTGGATCAAGAGAGAGCCTTTACATCTGAGCAGGGAGTTCTGAATATAAGAGCACTCAGAATGTCAAACAGGGAATCACAAAATCCTTTTCATAAGCAGATCCCCAAAGCAAAATACCAGTTTAGACTATATGTGCACTTCTTTAAAAATTGTTTAAATACTTTTTAAATTTTAATTTATTTTTAGTTTTCAACAATCATTTCCACAAGATTTTGAGTTACAGTTTTTTTCTCTCCTGTACCCCCAGTCCAAGATGGTAAGCCTTCTGAATACCCCCTTCCCCCAATATATTCTCTCTTATATCCTCCTCCTTCACCCCCCAACTTTCTAGAAGCGTAAGATGGGTTTCTATACCCCAGGACCTCTATATATTATTTCCCAGTTGCATGTAAAAAAAATATTCCTTTTTAAAATTTTGAGTTCCAGATTTTTTTCCCTTCTTCCATCCTCACCCACCATCATTTGGATGATAAACAATTGAATATAGATTGCACATGTGTACTTACCCAAATAATTTCCTTAGTCATTATATTGTGAAAGACTGTTTCCCACCATCCTCTCCCACCCCCCTACTTATTCAATTTTCTCCTTTGACCCTATCTCTTTTCAAAAATGTTTGCTCCTAACTACCCTGTCCTCCAATCTGGCCTCGCTTCTATAATATCCTTTTTACCCACTATTTTTCTGTAGGTTAAGATACCCAATTGAGTTTGTATGTTATTCCCTCCTTACACCAAATTCAATGAGAATCAGGTTGTCCCATTCCCTTTCACATTCCTGTTCTTCACCCCCATTTTAACAGTTTTCTCTTGCCTCTTTTATATGAGTCCATTTACCTTAATACATTTCTCCCCTTCTTCTTCCCCAATAAATTCCTCTCTCACCTCTTAATTTTACTTTTTAGATATCATTCCTTCATATTCAACTCATTGTGTGCCCTCTGCCTATGTAGACATGAACATACAAATGCACACACTCACATATATATTTATTTATACATCCTACATATCCCTACATATACATATATGGATATATACATACACACATACACTTCAGCTATCCTCATACTGAGAAAAGTCTTATAAGTTACAATAATTGTTTTACCATGTAGGCATGTAACTTTAATATGTTTCTTAAGATATTTTTTCCTCTTTACCCTGTCATGTTGTTCTTGCTTCTTGTATTTGAAAGTCAAATTTTCAGTACGGTTCTGTTTTTTTTCATCAAAAAGGCTTGAAAGTACTCATTTCATTGCATGACCATATTCTTCCCTGCAGTATTATTCTCAGTTTTGCTGGGTAGATGATTCCTGGTTTTAATCCTAACTCATTTGACTTCTGGAATCTTATATTCCAAGCCCCATGATCCCATTATGTAGAAGCTGCTAGGTCTTCTGTAATGCTGACTTAGTTTAAACAATACTCAAATTGTTTCTTCATGACTGCTTGCAATATTTTCTCCTTGACCTGGGAACTCTGGAATTTGGCTGTTATATTCCTAGAAGTTTTCTTTTGGGGATCTTTTTCAAGAGGCAGTCAGTGAATTCATTCAATTTCCATTTTGCCCACTGGTTCTAGAATATCAGGACAATTTGGCTCAATAAATTCTTGCAAGATGGTGTCTAGGTCCTTTTTTGATTATGGATTTCAGGTAGTCCAATAATTTTTAAATTACCTCTACTGGATCTATATTCCAGGCCAGTGGTTTGTTTTTCCATTGAGATATTTGACATTGTCTTCTATTTTTTTTATTTTTTTGGATCTGTTTTATAGTATCATGATTTTTCATAAAGTCATTAACTTCTCATTGCTCTAATCTAATTTTGAAGGAGCTATTTTCTTCAGTGAGTTTTTGAAATTCCTTTTCCATATGACCAATTTGACTTTTTAAAGCACTCTTCTCCTCATTGGATTTTTGGGTCCCTTTTGCCATTTGAGTTATTCTATTTTTTTTACTTTTTTGAGGGGGGAAGGTAGGGCAATTGGGATTAAGTGAGTTTCCCAAGGTCACATGGCTAGTATTTGTGTTAATTGTCTGAGTCCTGATTTGAACTCAGATTCTCCTGACTCCAGGGTCAGTGCTCTATTCACTGCACCACATAGTTACCCCAAGTTAATCCATTTTAAGTTATTTTTAGTGTATTTTGGGTCTCCTTTAGCAGTCTGTTGATTTATTTTCATGATTTTCTTCCATCATTTTCATTTCTCTTCCCAATTTTTCCTCCACTTCTCTGACTTGATTTTCAAAATATTTCTTGACTTCCTCCATGGTCTGTAAGCAACTCATATTTTTTGGAGGCTTTTGATGCAGGGGCTCTGACTTCAATGTCTTCCCCCTGCTCTATGCCTTGATTATTTTTGCCCATATAAAAAGGATTCTATTGTCTATATGTGCTTCCCATGCTTGCTCATATTTTCATCCAATTATTGCAACCTCTTTGCCATAGTAGAACTCTGCTTCCAGAATTTCCAAAATCACTGGGGTTTTTGCAACTGCCAGATCTATTAGATGCATACCCTCCCTACATTCCCCACATGCTCTGTTTCACACTGGTCACACACCCCAGGATCACCATCCAAGATCACAATCTGGATCCAAGCAGGTCAAAGAAAGAGTGTTTACCCTCTGAGTGGTTGCTTAGTCCCCCTACAGTCTGCAGGCCAGGAGCTCCAAACACAGCCATGTGGTAGCAACTGCAGCCACCTTACCTCCTCTGCTTCTCATGCTGGAGATAGCAACTGGACTTGCTCCCCCTTTTTGAACAAATTTTCACACTGACCTTTTACTTTGTCTTTGGCATTTGTGGATTCAGAAGTATGGAAAGTGCTACAGCTGCTGGTGATTTACTTGTGTGAAGTCTACTCCAGCTGCCACTGGTTGGAGCCTCCCTGGGGCTAAAACTATGGCTCCAGCACAGTGGTTCTGAACCTTCTTAATGCTGTGACCCTTTATGTGAGCAGACCCACCTTGAGATGGATAAAGGAGAGGTGTCTCAGTTCCTAAAACCATCTTAAATATGTGTTTTCCAGTGGCATCAGGTGACCCCTGTGACCGCTGTGAAAGGGTTGTTCAACCCTGCAAAGGGGTCATGACCCAGAGGTTGAGAACCACTGCTCCAGCAGGACTGAGCTTGGCTCCTAGAGTGCTGAGATGTACTCTTCCTGCTGGCCTGCCAGGGTTCCTTCAGCAATTGTTTTGTTTCTCTCTGTTACTTTGTGGGTTTTGTAGGTCAAATGTTTGTTTAGAGTCATTTTTTACATGTATTAGAAGAGGTTGAAGTTGGAGCCAAGCAGAAGTCCTGTTTCTACTCTACCATTTTGGCTCCTCCCCCTCAATGTACACTTCTCAGAGTCAGAAGGCATCACAACCCCCATGCCCAATTAGAAATTAGGAAAAGGCATGAAAATCTTGCTACAAGCACGCCTTCCCAAAGCAAGCTTCCCTTAATGGACTCCGCATGAGGCCTGTTAATGGATGAGGAAGATCTTAAATCCTATTAGCATTACAGTGGGGTGATATATAACTCCATCAGTGGTATATCAATGTGTCCATTCTTTGTCTTTTAATATTGATGATTCAAATATTTGCTCAGTTTTATTTTTCTGCCAGTTTGCTATAGAAGAGGCAAAACCTGAGAATTATTTGATTTCCATTTCAAGTTTTAGTGATATGGAATAATCTTTTATATAGCTTGTAAGCACTTGAAATTCATCCTTAGTGAAATGTTTATTTAGATTCTTTGATCACTTGTTCATTTTGGAATGGGCCTTGAGTTAGTTCACTAAATATCTTGACTATCAGATCCTTGTAAAATATTTAATATAAATATTTTCCCCATCAGACTGCTTTCTTTCTTGTCTTGGGTGTATTGATTTTGTTCCACAGAATGCTTTTCAATTTCACATATTTGAAATGACATATTTAATATTTTGTGATTTTCTCTTCCCTTTGTTTGATTAAGAATTCTCCCCTGAACTATAGGCGAAGATACCTAATGTGTTTCATTTTTTTGAGTAATAGTATAAAAAAAATTTGGAAGGCAATTGGGGTGAAGTGACTTGCCCAAAGTCACATGGCTTTGTGTCAAGTGTCTGAGGCTGGATTTGAACTCAGGTACTCCTAACTCCAGGGCTGGTGCTCTATTCACTGTGACACCTAGCTGCCCATTTAAAAAAAATAAAATTTTTAATTAAAGTTTTGAGTTTGAAATTCTATCCCTCTCTTTCCTTAACCTTCCCTGAAATGGTAAGTAGTTAGTAAGTAAAAAAAATACATATTAGTTATTTTGTGTAAGATTATTTGAATAAAAGAAAGAAAATGAAAGTGAAAAAATAGCTTATTTCAGTCTGTATTCATTCAATATCAGTTCTTTCTCTGAAAACAGATAATATGCTGCATCATTAGTCCTTTTGAATTGTCTTCAATCATCATATTGCTGAGAATATTTGTCACTAATAATTCTTTATCAACCAATTTTGCTGTTACTATTTTCAAAGTTCTTCTGGGTCTGTTCACTGTACTGTGCATCAGTTTATGTAAGTCTTTACATTTTTTTTCTGAAATCATCGTACTTGTCATTTTATAGCACATCAATATTCCATTATAATCATTAACCACAGCTTGTTTAGCCACTACTTAATTGATGAGTATCACTATGATTTTTATGTTGGGCCATCCTTTATATACATCTCATCTCAATTCCAAGCAGCTAGAAAAAAATTTGATGATGTTTGAGAATTATAATGATGCCTAAGCACGAAGGCACACAATAAAATTAACTAAATTGTAATTAGATTTGTGAATTTCAAAGCTAGGGAAGATTGTATATACTTAATTCATTAGACTCAGTTTTAAATGAGTAAAGAGATTCCCAGACGGCTATCTTTCCAAAGGTCATATGGTAAATTAGGGACAAATTCAGGATTGGAACACAAGTCTTTGTACAAGTTTAAATATTTCTGCTACCCAACACATCATTTTTCCTTCAAAGGATGAAAGAAAAAGTGGGGGGGGGAGGGAACTAAATTTAGCATCTACCCAATGCTGTAATAATGCAAAGTCAAAATCAATTTGAAATTATGAAATTTCCTAAACAACAAATATATAAGTATTCAATCACACACACATATATACATATACACATATGGGTGCATTTATATCAATATCTAACTCTTCATAGAGATTCTTCCCTCTTTCTCACTAGGTTAGCTAAATTTAGCACTTTCTCCTTCACTGCTGCATATTTTATGTAAAACCTTTAAAGGACAATATCCATTAACTCCACAGGGATGTAAGGTCCCACATTGGGATCATTAATATCATCATTGTCATCTCTTCTAAGAAAATCAGAGGTCAATTGAAAGGTTCCTTCTCAGCATTCATGAATTCACCAGTCTTTCCATGCCAACAGTCATAGAAATATGTGCCTTATAGGGAAATTACCTTGGAGGCTATCTCTGACACTGTATAATCCTTGGCAAGTAACTTGATCTCTAATTGTTCTAGGTAACTCTCTAAGACTATACATTAAAATAAAAGTTCTGCTTTCCATTAGTCTCCTGAACTGAGAGATCCTTCTATGATTGCAATTGCAGATCCAGCCTTTAGATTTTTATAGTGAGGTATGGATACTGGCAGCAATAAATGGGTATAATGTAGGAATTAGGGGCATTTCATTTTTATATGGAAGGAATTTTGTTCCATTTTTCCAAACTTAGGCATGTTTCCTAGAATTATCAACCAAACACTCCATTGGTTATCATCCTTCTTTAATACTTGACTAATGTTTAATGTCAAGGTGTTTGTAGAATATATTTTTGATTGCATGAAGCCACAGGAGAAGGGGACAGTAAAGGGAGGGAGATAAAATTCAGAACGCAGGGGATTGTGGAAGTTTATGTTGTACACTGAAAGCAAATGAATTAATTTTTGTAATAAATTGTATTTGTTTTCTTGTTTACATCATTCATTTTCATGAGATTTTTGAATTACAAATTTTCTCCCAGTCTTTGCCCTACCTTAACCCCAAAACAATGATCCCAGTGTAGAGTCCCTCCCCTGGTCTATTCTAAAACTTTCTGGTAGGGCAGGGAGGGTCTCCCTACACCAACCCCTGTATATCTTAATTCCTAGTTGCAGGTATTGCAGAACTTTAAATTCTAGAGTTTTTGGTTCCTCCCTTGTCACCCACCCCTGCTGAAAGGACAACCAAATCAATGCAGGCTGTGTAGGTGTAATTATTCAGGACATCTTCATAGTGGACATATTGTGACGGTGATCATATGAACCTCCTCCCTATCCCTCCCCCCTCGTTCTGTTCTTTACCCTGTCCTTGTCCCTTTATTGAAGTGCGAGCATCCAGCATCCCCCCCCGACCCTGCCCTAACCTCCTTCATCCCCCCTTGCGTCACCATGACCCCCACTCTCTTGTGTGGTGTTATGCCCAGTTTAGAGTTTATGCCATTTCTTCCCTAAGCCAGATTCAATGAGAGCAAATGAAAGTAAAGTTGTAGCAGTTATGCCCTGCATCTTCCACACCGGATGATTAACTCCTTTCTGTATCTCCCTGTCTCCTTCCACTCTGGTCCTCTCCCACCTCAGAATTTGCCTTTTAATGTATCATCCCTTAATATTCAATTGAACCCATGCACTCTATACACCCATATATACACATGCTCAGACATGCATTCATATGCATATATAACCTCCTTTATAGACATATGTGTAAGTATACATATATATCCACTTGTATTCCCTTCACCTGTGCTCATACTAAGAAAAGTTTCATAAGTTACTATGATAATTTTCCATGTTGTCATGTAAATAATTCAAATTTGATAAGTTCCTTATGATTTCTTTCTCATGTTTACCTTCTCATGCTTCTTGTGTTTGATTATCAAATTCTTTGTTCAGTTCTGGTTTTTTCAGCATGAATGCTTGAAAGTCCTCCACCTCATTGAATGACCATATTTTCCCCTGGAATAATGTGCTCAATTTTGCTGGGTAGTTGACTCTTTGTTTTAATCCCAACTCCCTTAATCTTTGAAATATCATATTCCAGGCATCTCATTCCCTCAGTGTAGAAGCTGCCAGATCTTGGGTTTTCCTCATAGTGCTTACACAGTATTCAAATGGTTTTCTCTTGGTGGCCTGTAATATTTTCTCCTTTAACTGGGTATTCTGGAACCTGGCAATAACATTTCTAGGAGTTTTCTTTTGGGTATCTTTTTGAAGAGGTGATTGGTGAAATATTTCAAGTTGTATTTTGCCCTCTGATTCTAAAACATCAGGGCAATTTTCTTTGAGGATTTCTTGAAGGATGCTTTCCAAGTTCTTTTTTTGGTCATGGGTTTCAGGTAGACCAATAATTTTCAAATTGTCTTTCTTCAATCTATTTTCCAGGTCAGTGGTGTTTTCAAGGAGATATTTCACGTTGCTTTCTATTTTTTCATTTCTTTGTAACTGTTTAATAGTGTCTTGTTTTCTCATAAAGTCATTAGCTTCCACTTTCTCCACTCTAGTTCTGAAGGAATTATTCTCTTCAGAATACTTCTGAGATTACTTTTCCATCTGTCAAATTCAATTTTTTAATGCATTATTCTCCTCATTGACTTTCTGGGACTCTTTTTCCATTTGACTTAATCTATTTTTTAAAGTTTTGTTTTATTCAGTCAGGTTGTTGACTCTCTTTTCATGATTTTCTTGCATCATTCTCATTTTTCTTCCCAATTTTTCTTCCACTTCGCTTAGTTTTTCAAAGTCCTTTTTCAGGTGATGTATAGCTTCTAGGCATTCTTCCAGTGTCTTGGAAGCATTTGGTGAGGGAGTTCTGACTGTGTTGTCTTCCTCCTGATCCATGATTTGATCCTTTTTATTCACAAAAAAGGATTCTAGAGTTTTATTGCTGTTCTTATTTTGTTTCCTTATCCTCATGTTGGCCAGTCAATTAATTGGTTGTTGTTTTAGCTTTGTGAAACTCTGCTTCCTGGGAGGAAAGCTCTGTTCCAAATCGCTGGGTTTTTCCCAGATGTTGGAGCTATTAGGGGGATGTTCCAGCCCCCCCAGCTTTGCTTTGCTGAAAGTGCTCTCTAGGACCACCAACCAAGATCATGATCTGTATCCATGCCGCTCAATGCAAGAGCATTTGGCCCTGATCAATTGATTCAGCCCCCCTGCCGAATCCACAGGCCAGGTGCTCTGAAGCAGCCCAGCGTGGGCAGTCCCTAGTTACAGGAGATTCTACCCTTCCCCCACAGCTTCATTGCCCTGGGGGTAGATTAACCTAACTGCTTTTCCTGCCCCAAATTTAGCTTGAAAACTTCACTCACTTTCACTGGCCTCTAATCCTGGCTTAGTAGATGTGAAGATGCCTCCAGGTGCAGTAGATCTTCTCTGAAGTAGACTCACACTGCAGCTTGGGAGGCTTGGCTCCTCCTGGCTGCCCTGGAGACTGCCCACATGTGGTTTCAGGCTAGGCTGCTCTCGGCTCTCGACCTGCAGGCCTGTGCAATGAGCTCCTCCTACTGAGCTGCCTTTCTCTAATCCCTCTTTTTCATGCCTTTCTAGATGTGGAGTTGCTGGAGGCTGTAGATCTTCTCTCTTGTAGACTGGCTGTAGCTCATCTCAGCTGGGCTCCTTCCTACTGCCCTGGGCCTGGCTGCAGTTTTGGTTTCAGGCTGGGCTAGGCTTGGGTCATGTCCTGCCGTGATGAGCCCCTGCTGCCAAGCTGCCTTCAGCAAGAGATATGTTTTTTGTATTTTTACGAGTTTGAGAGCCCGAGAACTTGTCCAGAGTCATATTTTATGGGTGTGTAGGGTGGCTGTGTGGGAGCTGTAGGACCTTGCTGTTTCTACGCCACCATCTTGGCTCCACCCCTGGAAGTCTCCCGCAAATGAATTAATTTAAAGAATAATTATGAGCTAAAGTGAGTGACCAAGGTCACACAGAGAGTAAAGAGTAGGGTAAGATTCATACCAGACTTGTGGACTCTAGAGGTAGAGTTTTTCATATGATATCACATTGTTACCCTTGAGAGACACCCTTGTGTCTCTTGTAAGAGAAATATGAACTGGTTTGTTTCACTTTCTGAAAAGCTCCATTCTTGGAAGAATGTTGAAGTGGAGAAAATCATGATTTTATCAGAGACAGAGGCCAGAGTTGTAGGATTATTTGTTCCTACTTGTGCATCCTTGAATCAGGTAATGAACGTCTCTGGGCTTCTCTCTGTAATCCGGAGACTTGTTAATTGTTTAGGGAAAGGCCTTTATGAAGAGCATGTCTCCATTTCCTAGATTTGCCTTTCAAGGAAGATTGTTATTCTCAAACAACAGGCAGAGATGATTAGGTACTTATGGCTTTGTGAACTTATCAAATATAAAATTGAGAAAGCTATTAGGTCTCTTCTGCTGCGGCCAACTTGGAAAGTGAAAGTAAGGGCTGTATGCACTGGAAAGTGTTGGCCTGCAGAAGAGAAAGATAAGATAAACTTGTATACTGTAAAAGACAAAGTTAAAAATGAAATAAAAAAATCTCAGCTTTATTCACCAAAACATTAATCTCTCTATTTTATCTTTATGCTACATAAAGAAGGAAATAAGAAAATAGATAACTTTTTGAATCCTAGATAAATCAGAATGTTCTGTCAGTTCAGGGATAACATATTACCAAGAAGGCTGGGCTTGTCTAAGATTGTCCTCCACTATGTTCTCATGGTGAAGAGGTAATTGAAGCTCATGGAGGGGTCTGATATTAGGGGCAAAATCAGATCAAGGTGCTACCTATCAGAAAAGTAAGCTGCCTTATAGGAATTCTGTGGAGGGCTAGATATCTCTTGCCTAAGAATTTATGAATGGATTGTAGCATTTCAAAATAAACAAAGCTATGGCGATATCTATGATTGAATTGGCAAAGCTAGCATTTGCATGTGAAATCAGATACCCTGACTCCTCAAACATCTAGGAGTGATTTGTAGAACTGATTTTTATAACATAAAAGAGCAATTAAAATACAGAAATGTTTTTTGAATATAATTCAGTTGGACAAGGCAAGTTGTGTGACTAATTAGCTTCTCCAAAGCTTTCTTAATTCTGTAGCAGAAGGGGGGTGGGGGCAGAACCAAGATGGCAGAGTAGAAGCAGGAAATTCCATGAGATCCTACCACACCACTTCCAATCCCTGTGAAATATGACTCTAAACAAATTTTAGAGCTATGAAATCCACAAAGTGACAGAGAGAAACAAAATGTTGTTTTTACATGTAACTGTGAAACAAGATATACAACCACTGGGTATAAAAATCCATCTGGCCCTACTAGAAAGTCAGAGAGGGAGTGGGGGAGGATGTTAGAGGGAGCAGAATGGGGTTAGGGGTATTCAGTGCAATCGGTACAATTCAGTACAATATTTTGAGTTAGGGCATAGGGTAAGACAGGGAGAAGATGTGTAACTCAAAATCTTTTTGCAAATGAATGCTGAAAACTCATTTTTGATAACAAAAAAAATTCTGTAGCAGAAGCCCTTGCCTTCCAGGTGGTGCCTTTTGTAACCAGAAAGGGTACTGGGAAAGAGGAAAGTACAGTGCGAGTTTGGCAGTAACACTTCCTCCTTCTCACCCCTCCCCCATTTTCCAGTTTAGAAGATTTCTATTACTCAAATTAATCTGTAGTTCAAGTAAACAACAACAACAACAACAACAAAAATTTAGTCACTAGCATTAGAAAGAGGAACTTAAACTCTAGCCAACCTTTCTGCAGCTACCAGAAAGGGAAACTTAACTTCTGATAAGCCTCTCTTTCTGGTAGAAATAATAACATTCAAAAAATGTTATTATCTTATGATTAGTTTATTCCTCTAAATTATCTTCTAATAAATAATAAAGTTTTATCAATTTATTCTTTAAATATATAGGTTACTGAGACATAAGAGAATGCTATCCATGTAAGTCTGGCTCAGGTTTTAGGGTTAGCTTTTCCTAAAGAAAGGATCTTAATCAAACTAAGTAGAAATCAAAGTAATGAATACTACCTGATTTCCTTTTCAATATGGACTTTAAGAAACAGAGAGAAAGCTGGTTTTGTCGGTTTGCAGAGGTCAGTAATGAGGATAGTTTCCAAAGACATTGAAAACACATGTTGGGGCCAGATTGCATAGGGCTTTAAAATCCAAACCTAGGAGTTTATATTTTATTCTAGAGACATTGGAAGCTACTAGAATCATTTGAGTTGCAGAAATCACATAGGTACATTTGAGATTAAAGTGAATTACTTTGAAAGAAGAGTGTATAATGGACTGGTCTGGGAAGAGATTGAAGGCAGAAAGATGAATTATGATGCAGCTAAAAAACCCTAGATGAGAGAAGAAGGTTTGATGTAAGGTGGTAGTTGTGTGAGCAGGGAGAAAAGGTTACATGAAAGAGAGAGCACTGTGTTAGAAATGACAAGACTTGGCAGCTTATTTGGATGTATGGAATGAAGAAAAATGAGTAGTCCAGGATAATGCTTAGATTATCTAATTGAAACTGAAAGAATGATAATATTTCTACACAAATAGGAAAAAAAAATTATAAGTGCCCAGAATTGACCATGGTACTCCAGACATGGTTTGAGCGGGGCAGAGACAGACTCTCACTTTCTCATTCCTGAAAGTTGTGTCTCTCAATGAAGCCCAAGATCATATTGCCTCAAGTGTTTGCTAAACCACATTTTTGCTCCTGTCAGAGCTCCCCAGAAATGACATCATCTTTCTTGTGCAGTGGCGAGTTCCCCTTTGATGAAAAGTTTCAGGAAAAAGCAAATAAACGCTCCTTTGAAATGCCTTTTGAAGATTTTCCTTGATCTCTTTCTCTTCTCTGAATTATGAAGATGATGGTGGTCTGAGTAACTTGGAGATGGAGAAAGGAGAAAATCAGCAAAGGGTGAGGAGTGAGGCTCTTGACATAACAGATACAGAGTGATAAGGGAACTCAGGTGCCATCCAGTAAAATGGGCTCATTTGACAGTGGAGGCATTGGAGGGCCAGGGAAAAAGATGGAGACATGGATGACAAAGGACATAGAAGGATTTGAACTCTGATCCTCTGAATCCAGAGCCAGTAACCTTTGCACTCACCTCCCCACCCTCAGAAGCTAATATACTCTATTATGTGGCTTATTCAGAGTCTGAGTTTCAAGTCTTCCATTCCTGGAACTGGGTCCTTCCTCATTTCTGCCTCCTTGCTCCTTGATATCCCTCAAGTACCAGGTAAAATTGAACCTTCTGTCTCTGCTAATTCCCCTTTATTCTTTTTCTTTCCATTTGTTGATTACTTCCTATTAATTTTGTCTATAGCTTGTACAGAATTGTTTGCTTGTTCTCTCCCCCGTTAAACTGTGAGTTCCTTGAGGGCAAGGACAGCTATGTGCCTTTCTTTGTGTTCTCAGAACTTAGCACAGAGAGTAGAGTGCATGATTATTAAAAATTCATTGACAGGTTGACTCTGACTTTAGTTTTCTCTTTAAAATGAGGAGTTTATGATATGAATTAGGGGTTTGCAAAATTGTCATTCTACTCTTAAGACCTCAGAGGGGTGTGTGTGTATGTGTGTGTATGTGTGTGTTTGTGTGTGAAATGGGGGGGTGTTCCTTAAACTTAAAATGTCCAAACCAGTCATCCAACATCATTTTAGAACTCAATCCCTAGGAAGACAACTCTTCAAACTGGAGCAAACTTCAAGGTCAAACATTTTTTCCCTATTTCTAAGTGGGTTCTTTCATTCTCACCTCTAAGTCCCTCCACAGCTTCACCAGGGCTTTGTGATAAAATCCCCAACATCATTATTCTCCCAGGTTTTTTAGCCCTGCCACATTGATACAGAAACAGAGGGCAATCTCAGTCAGATTTCAGGCAGAGTTAAATGGCATTTAGCACCGTGCATGATAAGGGGGAGAAGACCAAGACATATGGGTAATTCCTTGATGAGAGACAAAGTGGGCAGAAATTTTTGGCATTTAAGGAAATCTCTAAGCCTCATGATAGCAAGACTTAGCCCAAAGTCCTGGACTTTATTTGGAAAGAAGGAAAAGGACAGAATCTTTTCTTTTGAGGGACTGATTATATGGGGGATGGATCCTTTCTTTGAGAGATTTGCTGAGAATAGAAAGGAGACCTGCCCCGCTCCACATGCAGTCACTGAAAGGAACTTCTTGGCCAGGGAAATAATAAGATGTTTTCTATAGAGCATTAGCTTTATTAATATTCAGCAAGCAGTGTTTTCCCTGAATTCAGTCTAAAGCATATGACCCCATAGACTTTGAGAGAGGTAGAATTGTTCAGAGGGGGAAAAAAGACCTGAATGGACAAACAGGAGAGCTGACTTCAAATCCCAGTCCCATCCGTGCTTTTAAATTGTGACTGAGGAGGTCATTGTCCTTCTCTGGATCCCAGTTTCCTTCTCTATACAATGAAGAGTGTTCAATGGTCATTTTTCCTTCCTATTGTGTGGGATTGTACATCAGCCTACTGATCTTCTAAAAAATGAAGAACTAGTCTAGGAGGCAACATGGAATGTTGAAAAGGTCGTTAAATTTGGAACCAAAGAGCTGGGTTCAAATTTTAGATCTGCTGTTTATTATTTCTATGATCTTGGGGGAAAACCTCCCTGAGTTTAAATTTTAACATGAAGTAACTGGAATGTGTGATCTCCAAGGTCCCTATAAGCTTTCCATCTGTGCTCCTTAGATCTTGTCCTTTCAATCTAAAAATGGCATACCAGGGACCCAAGGTGACAACAGTTGGGAAATTGCATCATATTACTCTATAAATCTCTAATCACAACCCACTTTTCTTATTGTGATGAGCACGAAGTTTTACCCATTAGTCTTTCTATTAGTCAGTTTCATTTATTGACTTTATTACTTACTTGTATGAATTAAGCTTAGTGAATAATCCTGATAAAGGACCAATTAAGACAGCTCAGTTTATGTGTCTCAACTCCACTCCCACCACTTTGACTAAAATGAAGTCATTTTTCCCATCCTACTTTCGCTTGTCATATGAAGTGTGCAACTTGAATCTTCTCACATCTCCCACTCAGCAACAAAATACATATCTAAGGAGCACAGGGCTGAAAGAAGGAAGGAGGCATTCTAGGCTTCACAAATAGAGTGGGATATTCACATCTGTGAGGTGTCACAAACCTCCTTGACCTTGCATTTCATTGTATTCTCATATTCACTGGATGTCAATTTAATGGATCATAGTGGCATAGAAAAATAGAACCTAGACCCAGAAGGCATCTTCAAGAACATCAGCAGTCTGTAATTTAAGAAAACAGGAATCTGAGACCCAGGGAAGGTAGGGGATTTCCCAAATGAGACACAGATCATGAATGACAGAGAGTTGTCTTAACTCTATTTCTTTAGAGGAATTCATTTTCTACTATACCATAGGGTTCTTAAGAGACCTTAGGAGAGTCCCAGTTCTGATGTATCCCAATTTGCATAATCTTGAATAAGCAACTTCTCTGAATCACAATTTTCTTAATGCTATGCAATGGGCAAAATAATGCCCTCCCCCCACCCCAACAAGGTCATAGTGAGGAAATCTTTGTGAAGTTTAAATTACTATGGAAAGGCAAGTTAAGTGGGGCTCTTCAGTGTCAGTTTCATCAACTAAAAAAACTTCAAAGAACATTTGGACATCAGAGATGGGTCATTCTGATTACCTTGAGTGAGTTCTCTTTTTCTGAAAAAAGCCCTTGGCTCCCGAACTCTATCCCCAAATGCTAGTGTCCTCCCTTCCAAATCAAATTACTTTCTTTTTTTTTTAATTTTAGACAAATACTAAAACTTAAATACATAATAAGAAAAGAAGAAAAAATAGAAGCTTCATAAACAAATATAAAAGGAAAAAAATATGTCATGCCCCAAGCAGAACACAGGAGAGGATTCAAAATATATTCAATAACATATTTCAAGAAAGTCTATATATTAAATATTGAATGTTATGGTTAGAGCCATGCATCTCCCCCCCCTTTTGATTTTCTTCTCTTCTCTGTTGTGAACTTTTTACTTTGTTCATTACCTGCCACCCCAAGGATACAATTGAGCATGAATATATTTGAATATAGTTATTGATATTTACATACAGGTATACATATGTGCACATACATACACAGATATATTTATATGTATATAAATTTATATGTATAAATTTATCTATATAATTTTATCTATATAAATTATATATATTATATATAATATATAATATGGGGGCCTATATAATATATAATATGGAGGCCTATATAGGGTTGTGCAGAGTAGGAGACTATATAATAAATATATAAATATATATAGATATAAATTTATCTGTGTATGTATATTACATATGTATAGACACATACTAAAATAAATATATCATTTCCCTGAGAGATTCTACTCTTAATCTGGTTTTTATATTTATACATACCTCTTTTTTCCTCTCTCCTAACTCTTCTGCTTTACTTCTTCTACCTGCTACCTACCCCTCCTATTACTTAATCTACTCCTACTAAAGCAAACCCTCCATTATCCTCCCATTCCCCTACATCTAAAGACCTTTCTATATCCCCTTTAAACTATTCCCTCACTCTTTCTTCTAAAAAGCCTTCATCTCCCTCTATCCTCTTAAAGTTTTATTTCTTTCTTAACTTATGCTTTTATATTGTTCTACATGTATATGCATATTTTTTGCTCTAAAACTCATTCCCAGTTAAAGCAGGTTTGCAGAACTAAAAGCTCCCACTTCTATACCTAATTACTCTGTATTTGTTCTTCTGCTTATAAATCTTTTTTAGCTGTTCTTGAATACTTTTTAGTTTTTAAAGTCATATCATACTCAGGTCTGCCTCAACCTTTCTTTTGTTAAAATTTAAATCTGATTTCATTTGTATAAAAAGTTTTTATTTTTATTACTTTTTATTTTTATATAATTTTTTTATGTTTAGCAGTTTATTTTATTTTTATGAATTATTTTATTTATTTTCTTGTTTACATCATTAATTTCCATGGGATTTTGAGTTACAAACTTTCTCACTGTCTTTCCCCTACCCACAACCCCAAAACAGCAATCCCACTGTAAAGGCCCTCCCCTAATCTGCTCTCTCCTATGTCCTCCTCCATTGCCCCTCTAACTATAATCTAGGGCAGATTATAATAATTATTATAATTATATTATTTTATTATAATAATAATAATTATTATTATAAGTATCTATTTTAACTTTTGATTGTAGGACTTTAAATTCTAGATTCTTTTGGTTCCTCCCTTGTCACCAACCCCCACTGGAAGGACAAGCAATTCCATACAAGCAGTAGATGTGTAATTACACAGAATGTCTCCACAGTGCACATATTGTGAGAGACTGATGATATGTCCCTCCTTCCTATTCCATTCCCCCCTGCCTTGTTCTATTCTTTACCCTGTCCCTGATCCATTACAGAGGTGTGTGCTTTCACCAGCCTTCCCCCCCTACTCTGTGCACCCCTCCATCATCCCACCTTTCATCCCCATCGCCCTTACTGTCTTCTGTGGTAAAATACCCATTTTAGAGAGAGAGGGAGAGAGAGAGAGGGAGAGGGAGAGGGAGAGGGAGAGACAGAGAGAGAGAGAGAGAGAGAGAGAGAGAGAGAGAGAGAGAGAGAGAGAGAGAGAGAGACAGGAAGGAAAGCTCCTTCATATAACCTGCCTTGTCCAATTCAAAGCTGAACAAATATGGTTTCATATCCCCAAGCATAATATAAACTCCTGGAGGCTAAAGATCTCTTGATATTTTTTCTTTACATTTCTGGTATCTAATAGTATTCCTTAGAAATATTAGTCATTCAATCAATCATTGTTGGTATCTCATAAATTGTTATTGGGCAGAACTTAATCATACAGAATCCATCCGTACCCTCAAGTAGTCATTTAGTCTTTGTTTAAAGATTCTAGGGTTTAGCCAATCAACATTTGTGAATATTTGTTATTTATCAGTCTTTGAGCTAATGGTCAGGCCATACAAATAAAAGCTAAATCATAGTCCCTGATTTCAAGAAGCACAACTTCTAATGAGGGAAGATGACATGCCCCCGTATATTGCCAAAATGATATCCCCATTACCATCCCCCCAGCAAAAAAAAATGAACCAATCAGATCTCCGTAGTAGAATTATGTAATGGAAAAATGAAAGGTCATCTAAGAGAGAAGGGAGGTTGTAAGAAGGAGCTTTACTCAGGCTAAAGGCTGAGGGATTTCAGTTGAGTATTTAAGGAAAGCAGGCAAGAAATCAGGAGGATGAGGTAAGGTGAGATAAGATACTAGTCATAGAGAATAATCCATACAAAAGGCTAGGAACCTAGAGATGGAGTGTCTTGTTGAGGAAAAGGAAGTGTAAAGGGGATAAAGTGGAAGAAAAATAGAATATAAGAAATGTCCAAGTTCTATTGGATTTAAGTGCCATAAAGAGCATTTTAAATTTGATACTATAAGTTAATACAGAAGAATAGAAGTTGATTTAATGGGGGTGGAGAGATTGATATAAAATTTTAATTTAAAAGGTTTGGCTTGACAGTTGAGTGAAGGATGGAGTAGAGTAGAGACAGAGGAAGTAGGGAGGGCAATTAAAACCTGCCTGTGCTGGAGAGTGATGCTGAGAGTCTATTTTAGGGTTGTGCAGAGAAGGGGACCAAGGAGAGAGGATACGGCAAAATGTTATGTCACTAAGAATCTTTTGTATTTGAATATTCCTGCTTGTTAGGAATAAGCAAAGATTAGGGTCTTTGCTCGTAATACAAATTGTTCCTGATTCTGCCATACAGAGAAAGGCTTTAATCCCCTTTCTAAGGGATATTGTCTTAAACATTGAATGACCACTCCCATGCCAAACCCCGATATTTCTCCAGATTACTCACTCCAAATTCCTTCAAGAGAGCTGGATATAGCACACATTTAAGCCCTGGTTGGACAGTTAACACTTCTTTGGATGATCTCCAGCTTCTTAATGCATTGCCTAAAGGACAGTAATAGAACCCAGAGCTGAATTTAGTTCTCCAGACATTCTCAGACCTGACCTGAGAAAGCATGACTAGAATTTCCTTCTACCTCATCCTTCTCGATGTGGCTTAAGGTCATTTTCGTTTATGGCTTTCTCTTGAGCTTTGTTGTTGTGGTTGTCATTTCATTCATGTCTGACTCTTCATGACCCCATTTGGGGTTTTCTTGGCAAAGATACTGGACGGGTTCGCCATTTCCTCCTCCAGCTCATTTTTATAGGTTATTCACAGAAGCAAAGAGGGTTGCATGACTTGCCCGAGGTCACATATCTAGTAAGTATCTGAGGAAGGATTTGAGCTTATGAGGGTGAATCTTCCTCTTTCCAAGCCCAGTGCTGTATCTACTGTGCTACCTAAATAACCTTGCAGTCTGCTAAAACCTGGGAATCTGTTTCTTCACTGTGTTTGTCTTGACCTCCCTCTCCCACCTAGTCCTGAGGAAATTAATTTCAGGGACACACCTTGATTGGTACCTCCTAGCATTTTTACTTATTGCAATTAGATTTTTGTCAAATGCATCAGTCCCCACGTCTTATGGAAAAACTCCATATTATCCTATTAGATTGTAAGTTTCTTGAGGGCAGACACTACAACTCATCTATCTTCCTGATTATATTAGTACAGAGGTTATTCTGTGGCCCAAATTACGATAAATACAGACGACTGTGTTTAAGGACAACCAAGGAGCAAGCAGGCCTCAGGATCATGGAGTTAGCCAGGCAGGGTTTCCTCGGTGCCTGCAATTTGATCCACACATGGCCTAGATGTTTCAGATTGTTTGAAGGACAACCAGAAGGGCCTTCCCTGCTGTGATCACAAAGCAGCTTCTGCCTCAGAGATGACAATTTGTTATTCCTCTGCTCTGTAGCTGAATTGGACAATTGGAGACTATTTGATTCACAGTCAGTTTGGGTTTATTCAAACAGAATGATCTTAGGACAAATTGTACTTCTTACTTGCCAAGGGAGTTCAGCTGGAAAAAAAACACAAAACAAACAAACAAAAACACCAAGAAAATAAAACCGTTCCCCCATGCTGACCAAGCCAACACCCTAGAAAGAGGCAAAGAGGGGCATTAATAAATACAGCTCCTCTTTTCTGTTGCAAGGATGCTGAATGCTAGCCTTGATTTAAACCTGAGCTGAAGAGAATATCTAAGCCAGTATTTGACATTCCTTGTTTTTTTTTTGTTTGTTTTTGTTTTAGTTTTTTTAATTAGAGGAATGAAAGAATACAAAAGGCTAGATCCAGGTCCCCACTCTGTCATTAAAAGACGTTGTTGTATGAAGAATCTTTATTCTCAGTCTTGGTCCTCAGTTTCCCTTATGGCAATAAATGAATGAGAAAAAATATTAATTATTTTATATATTATCTGCAACATACTAAGTACGTTCAGGGGGCGGGGAGGGGGGCGAGGAGATAGTATTTGACAGCCAAGACAGTTTCTGATCTTAAAGACTTTGAAGAGGAAACCACTCCCCTTTTTTGAATAGGAAGAAGGTGGCCAGGAAAAATCACTTTGGTGTGGAAAGTTACAGGAATGCTGAGCTGGACCAAAAGGGAGCAAAATGACAGTGTTCATGGATTAGCAAGGACAGAATGAATTAGATCCAATGAATTAGATTCCAACATTCCAGAGTAGAGGAGGAGGCTTATTAAAGGAGGGGCCCAGAGAAGTCAGGAGAGGAGAGACAGAAGGAAAGCATGATGGCTGGAGCTGCCTTTAAACTGGTCCCAGACAGTTAACTATCAGGGCTGAGGGGTGAGGGCAAGATGGATATTCCCCCTGAGAATGGCATCTGCTTTCAAATGAAAGGACTGTGCTAAATACTTTGAAGAAAACTCCTAGATGTGAGATTCTGGTTTTTTTCTTTGCTTTTTTTTTTATAAGTTTTCTCTAAGCTCTATAATCCTCTGTTGACTGTTGTAAGTGCTCTTCTATCACACACACTCTATGTTCCACATACTAAAAGACCTCTAGGCTCTAAGGTTCTCTGGTGTATTTTCAAAAGTGTGTTCCAGCTATCAGGTTTTATCATGTTTGGTCCCTCCCAGATCAAGCCTTCTTGGCTCTATCCTCTCATGTCTCTTTCAGCCTCCTTCTTCTATGTTCCAAAGTCCTTCTCACTTCTGCCAGTCTGTTCTGGGCTCTAAAGCTCATTCCAGGTTTAATCTTTCATAGAACATTATGAGAGGCACAAAACAACATGTCTGTGACTCAGAAAACTTTAGGATAGTGTGAACTGTCAAAGACATTGTCAAATTCAGTAAAATTCCAAAGAATTCTTTCCCCCATCAAACTGATTGAATTGAAGAAATGCTTGGTATTTTATCAAGGAATGTAATATGAAATATAGTCATATTAAAAGAATAAAAGCCTTTTGCAAATCACTGTGAAATTATCAAAGGACTGGAAAATGACTCCAAGGCATTGTAGGGAGTATTCAATTTTATGGAAGTTATTTTATAAATTTCACTGCAATGCTCTAGCTGATGAGCATTAATTTAATTATGAAAGGTTATAATTTGCTTTCCCCACATGAAAAAAAATTCTGCTTATCCTCGATTCTCATTTCCTGTTTCTTTCCTTGCTCCTTTTATATTATTCAAAGGCATTTGTAATATTAGGAAGCTTGATTTATTGATCTTCAGCTAAACAGCCTGTTAGAAGAGAGGGACAAGCTCTAACTGCTCCCAGATAACAATAACAATACTATCAATCAACATTTATATGGTGCCTTAAAAATACAGAAATGCTTCCAAATATGACTTCATTTTATGCTTATAACAACACTTGGAAATGTGTGCTAGTCTTAGTTCCATTTTACAGATAGAGAAACTGAGGAACATGGCAGTTAAGTGACTTGCCCAACATTATACAGCTAGCAAGAATAGGAGGTAGGTTTATAATTTCAAAGACATGAACAAAACAGCTCTTCTCCTCAGGTGGCTTACATTTGATTATGGCAAAAACACGTAAAATTAAGGAAATGAAAAATAATATATAAACAAAGGAATTACAAATTAACTCTGGAGTGCAGGAGACTGTTACCACCTGGAAAAACCAGTGAACATATGAGTTATTTATTAATAAATCAAACAAGGTAGATAAGTCAATGGTCTGATCTGATTTAATGATGGACCACTGATTTCATTGATGGAAAGAGAAAAGTCCTGGTGAAGAAATTCTACTACCAAGGTAGAGTAGCCCTTTTTCTGCATAATCAATAGGTTTACAAAAAGCAGTAATGGCTCCGAGAGATAATTGTGATTAGCCAATGGTCCTACAGCCAGTATGCATCAGAGTTAAACATTTTGAACCCAGATATTCCCTGATCAAGTTCAGCTCCTTATAAGTAGTACTGTCCTGGCTGCTTTAAAGAATGCAAGTTTGCCTACCTACCTGTCAACAAATCTGTGAAGAGATCTCATATTTAAGCTATTGACACTCTCTTGGAAAGCTAGTAACCCAGCTCTCTTGAGAAAATCCATTAATGATGAAGTACAGCATGTGAAATAAAGATTCACCAAAATAAAAGCAATGGATCATTAAGCTATTCAATTACATAAGACCTGAACAAGAAGAGAGGATAGTACCATTTATGGGTTGAGTCCTTAAGCCACCAACTAGAATGCCAATGGGAGTGAGGATTCCCCAGGAGATTGAAACAAGAAACTGTAACAATGGAGGGGATTGACACCTAGCTCTCTGTCATAGGCCAGGGCTACAGAAAGAAACAGAGCCTGGGTTAGGGAAGCATTATAGCCCAAGAATATGATAAGAGTCTTATGATGAGGGACAAACAAGATTATTTAGATCTTCACCTGAGTATCAGGAGATGAACTAGACATGGAGTAGGATATAACCCTGATACACCAGTATATAACCCTTGCACTGCACTGGAAAGCAGGAACAATGTCTAACTGGCCTTCTAATCGTTTTTTTTTCTTTTTTCTTACTTTTCATGACTTTCTCGCATCATTCTCATTTCTCTCTCCAATTTTTCCTCCACTTCTCTTATTTGGTTTTCAAAGTCCTTTTTCAGTTTATGTATAGCTAGTAGGCATTCTTCC
>CM053595.1:318606608-318638767 GCA_028646575.1 Pseudocheirus occidentalis
GGTGGAAGGAAAATAGGAAGGAAGGAAGGAAGGAAGGAAGGAAAGAAGGGAGGGAGGGAGGAAGGAAGGGAGGAAGGAAGGAAGGAAGGAAGGAAGGAAGGAAGAAAGGAAGGAAGGAAGGAAGGAAGGAAGGAAGGGATCTAGACAGTAAGCTCCAAGTTAACTGGGCAGCTTCCAGTCATCAAAATTTACCTTCCTTAGGGGGTAGAGCCAAGATGACAGAGTAATAGCAGGGACTTCCTTGATGTCTCACTCCAACCACCTCCAATACCTGTAAAAACAATTACTCTAAACAAATTATAGAGCTAAGGTACCTAAAAAGTGACAGAGAAAAACAAGTCTCCTGCTATAGGCAAACTGACAATCCAACAGGCAAGGTCTATCACAACCGGGCTGAGAGCCAAGGACAGCCCCATGTGAGTCACATGGCCCAGACCCAGGGTTGCCTTGACCAGTGGCCCAGATTGGCCAGAGCAGACTTCAGGAGAGTGAATCACTGGAAGCTCTGGCGGTTTCCAGATGTCTCAACCTATAAACCCCAAAGGGAAAGTAAAAGGTCAGTGGAGAGCTCTGTTGATCCAGGGTGAGAGAAGCGTGTGGTTTGGTCCCTGCCCCTGGGGCCAGAGGTGGCAGTGGTGCTTTGTCTGCAACTGCTGCCAAGTGGCTGCCTCTGGAGTTCATGGCCTTCAGATCATAGGGGGATAAGGTGACCATTCAGAGGTAAATTGTTCTTCCTTTGAACTGCTTTAATCTGGGGTGCAGTCTTGTGTAGTGGTACTGACATGAGGAATGCCAGTGTGTCAGAGCTTGTGGGGGCTGCAGAGAGGGCACCCTCCTCATAGCTCTGACAACATCTCTGAGAACTGCAAAATGCCCATAAATTTGGGAAACCTGTATTCTGGGCTGTTAAAGCAGAGTTCTACCATGGCAAAGGGCTCAAAAGTCAAGTAATTGGTTGGCAAGGTGAGCAAACAGAGGAAGCAGAATCAGAATCACTTTGGGGGGGACAAAGAGGATCAAAACAGATCCAGAAGAAGAAAACAAAGTCAAAATTCCTGCATCAAAATGTGCAAGAAAAATATTAATTGGCCATAGAGGAGCTCAAAAAGAATTTGGAAAATAAAGTAAGAAAGGTAGAGGATAAATTGAGAAGAGAAATCAAAATGATACAAGAAAAGCATGAAAGGAGTCAACAGCCTGACTGAAAGAAATAATACCTTAAAAAACAGATGGACTCAAATGGCAAATGAGGCCCAAAAAGCCAATGAGGAGACAAATTGCTTTAAAACCCAAATTGTTCAGATTGAAAAGAAATTTCAAAAACTTATTGAACACACTAATTCCTTCAAAATTAGATTGGATCAAATGAAAGCTAATGACTTTATGAGAAATCAAGATATTATAAAACAGATACAAACAAATAAAAAAACAAATAGAAGTCAATGTGAAATATCTCATTGGAACAACCACTGACCTGGAAAATAGATCCAGGAAAAATAATTTTAAAATTATTGGACTACCTAAAAACTGTGATAAAAAAGAACCTAGATATCATCCTTCAAGAAATTCTCCATAAAAATTGCCCTGATATTCTAGAACCAGAAGACAAAATACCAATTCAAAGAATTCATGATTCACTTTTTGAAAAAGATTTCAAAAAGAAAACTTCTAAGAATATTAGAAGCTAAAATTCTGAGTTCTCAGATCAATGAGGAAATCTTATAGCAGTCAATAAGAAATATTAAATGCTGTGGAAAGACAATCAGGATAACACAAGATCTAGCAGCATTTACATTAAGGGAATGAAGGACTTTGCATATCATATTCCAGAGATCAAAGGAGCTAGGATTCAAATCATGAATCACCTACCCAGCAAAACTGAGTATAATGCTTTAGTTGAAAATATGGTCATTCAATGAAATAGAGGACTTTCAAAAATTCTTGATGAAAATATTAGAGCTGAACAGGAAATTTGACTTCCAAATATAAGAATATGGAGAAGCATGAGAAGATGACACTTGATTATCAGAATTGATGCCAATGGAGTACAAACCCTTGAGAGTTCAACCAGACTTGAAGAGTTTCTTTCTTTTAGAGAAATGCAATTTTTTAAATTTTTTTAAACTTTTGTTTATTTTTAGTTTACATCATTCATTTCCATGAGATTTTGATTTACAATTTTTCTCCCCATCTTTCCCCTACCCAAAACCCCAAAACAGCAATCCTACTGTAGTTTCCCTCCTCCAATCAACCCTCTCCTATATCTTCCTCCATCACCCCTCTGAACTTCCAGTAGGACAAGGTGGATCTCCCTACCCCAATACCTGTATATTTCCCTCTGTCCTATTCCACTCCCCACTTGTTCTATTTTCTACTTTGTCCCTGTCCCTTTCTCAAAACCCTTCCCCCAAGCCTGCCCTCTGCTCCATCCTCCCCCTCATTCTCTCCCCCCCTACTCTCCTGTAGGACAAGACACCCAAATTAGAGTGTTTGTCATTCCTTCCCTAAGACAACTTCAATGAGAGACAGGTTGACACATTCCCTTTTACCTTCCTATTCTTCCCCTCCACTGTAACAATTATCCCTTGCCTTTTCTATATGAGAGGATTAACAACATTCTGACTCTCCCTTTCTCTTCTCAAACTATTCCACTCCTACCTCTCAATTTCACCTTTTAAAATATTATCCCATCCTGTTCAATTGATCCTGCACCCTCTATGTACACATATATACACACACACATTATCATATGTAATCATACTTATATATACCCTAATATATAGAAATATGTGTATGTATAAATACACAAGATATATATGAATATATGTATATGTGTATATATGTATATGTATTTATTTGTGTGCATGTGTATTGTATATGTGTATATATGCATATGTATTTGTACATGTACATGTATAGGTATATGTATACAAACATTTATATTCCCTTCAACTATCCTCATATGGAGAAAAGTTTCATAACTTATAATAATCCTTTTTCCATGTTGTCATGTAAATAGTTCAAATTTGATGACTTTCTTATGAATTATTTTCCATGTTTATCTTCTCATGCTTCTTGTAATTGAATGTCAGATTTTCTATTCAGTTTTTTATTTTTTCATCAAGATTGCTTGGAAATTCTCCACCTCATTGAATGAGCATATTTCCCCCTGGAACGTTATACTGAATTTTGCTAGGTAGGTGATTCTTGGTCTTAATCCCAAGTCCCTTGATCCCTGCAATATCATGTTCCAGGCCCTTTCATCCCTTAATATAGAAGCTGTTAGATCCTGCTTTATACTGATTGTGTTTCCACAGTATTCAAATTGTTTCTTCGTGGCAGCTTGTAATATTTTCTCCTTTATTTGGGAACTCTGAAAACTGGCTATAACATTCCTAGGAGTTTTCTTTTTGGGATCTTTTTCAAGGGGTGATCAGTAAATTCTTTCAAGTTATATTTTGCCCTCTGGTTTTAAAATATTGGGGCAATTTTTGTTGAGAATTTCTTGAAGGATGATTTCTAGGTTCCTTTTCTGATCATGGCTTTCAGGTAGTCCAATAATTTTTAAATTATCTCTCCTGAATCTATTTTCCAGGTCTGTTATTTTTTCAAGGAGATATTTCACATTGCCTTCTATTTTTTTCATTTGTTTGGATCAGTTTCATAGTATATTGATTTCTCATAAAGTCATTTGCTTCCACTTGCTCTGCTCTAACTCTGAAGGAATTATTCTCCTCAGTGAGCTTTAGAGATTTGTTTTCCATCTAGCAAATTAGATTTTTAAGGCATTCTTCTCCTCAATGATTTTTTGGGCTTCTTTTGCCATTCCAGTTAATCTATTTTTAAGGTGTTATTTTCTTCAATCAGGTTGCTGACTCTCTTTCATGATTTTCTTACATCATTCTCTTTGCTCTTTGCAATTTTTCCTCTACTTCTCTTATTTGGTTTTCAAAATCCTTCTTAAGCTGCTCTATGGATTGTAACCTGTATACATTTTTCTTGGAAAGTTTTGGTGTGAGAATTCTGACTGTGTTTTTTTCTCCCTGTTCCTTGCTTTGATCCTTTTCGTCCCCCCAAAAGGAATCTAAAATTGTATTGCTGGGCTTAAATTGCTTCCTTTGCATACAATTACTTGACTTTTAGGTTCAATAGAACTCTGCTTTCAGAGGGGAGAGCTCTATCCCAAGTCAATAGTGTTTTTCACAGTTGCCAGACCTATTAGAAGGCTGCTGTTTCTGCAACTCCTAGAAGCTTTGGCTCACTGAAAATCCACCTAAGGACTACCACCCAAGACTGTGATCTCAATCCAGGCACCTCAAGGCAAGAGCACTTAGCCTCTGAATGATCACTTACCCTGCCACCCCTGCAATCTGCAGGCTGGGAGCTTTTGAAGCAGCCACATGTAGGCAGCTGCAGGGCCACCACTTCAGGGCCCAAATTTATCTGAGATCCACTGACCTCTCACTTAGTCCTTATTTCTTATGGTTTGTAACTGTAGAAAATTCCATAGCTGCCAGTAATTCACACTCCAGCCACGGCTTGTTCTGGTGGCCCTAGGGCTCCAAACATGAGTTCATGCAATGCTGGTCTGGGCTCCCAGCATGCTGTGATGAACCCCTTCCCATTTGCCAGGCAGGCTGCCTTCAGTGAGAACTTTGTTACTCTGTCATTTTGTGAGTTCTGGAGCTTTAAAATGTGTTTAGTCACATTTTATAGTTATTTGAGATGCTTATGGGGAGAGCTACAGAGCTTTCCTGTTTCTATGCCACCATCTTGATTCCGCTCCCCAAAGTGGAAGAGTTTCAAAGACAAACCTGAACCTAATTTCCATGTATGAACTTGGTATGATATATCTCTGTTGTTCAAGCGCCTTAATGCATAAAGACTTGTTGTTACCCAAAAAAGTAACTAATTCCCTCTTAAATGGCTTAATGCATAAAGACTTGTTGTTATCCAAAAAAGTAACTAATTCCCTCTTAGGTATCCTTTTCTTAATCCCCATCCTTCTTGATCTTTCAGAGACTGTTCCCTCTATTTTCTTGATGCTTTTTTTTCTTTAGGTTTTCTTGACATCACCCTCTCCTTGTTCTCCTCCTTTTCACTCCTCAGAATCCTTTTTTGTATCTTCATCCATAACAAGCTTAATAACTTTTGGTATTGCACAGGACTCTGTCCTGGACTCTCCTTTTCTCCCTCTATATTATATCATTTACTCATCTCAGTTTCCAGGGTTTTAATGATCATCTCTATGGTGTTGATTCTCAAATCACTTTCCTCCCAAGGCCCCTTCTAGACATTAACACTTGGTACTTCAGACTTAGTTTATACTTCCTTTGTTTATATATTATTTTTCATTTCCTTAATTTTCCATGTTTTTGCCATGATCAAATGTAAGGCACCAGAGGAGAGGGTCTGCCTTCTGGTGTCATTTGCCATGAATTGCTATGTCCTCTGACTCCAGTCAAACATTTCCTGTAGATCATCTAAGTTGTCTTGGGCAGTAAAGTTGTTTAACCTCAACTTTTTGTCAATTTTTTCACTCCGGAATTCATTTTGAGACGTTACTTTTAAATTGCTAGGAGGGAAATTTGAGAGGGTTAAGGACAGCCTTTCCTCTACCATCTTGCCTCCACCCCTATGGGTCTTGGCACTGCTGAATGAACCAATAAAATCATAAAAGCCCCGAACACTAAGAGCAGGTGTGCCTTTACAAATATCTTAGTCAGATGTCCCCATTTTACTGTTGAGGAGAAAAAGGCAGAGAAAAGTTGAATTATTTGCATGACGTGACACAGGTGATCAGTGACAGAGCCAGGCCATGTGTAGAGCTCCAAGGAAACGGGGGCCGCAGCAGCCACCGCAGGAACCACTGAAAGGTGATCCCAGCACATCGTCCACCTATAGAGTCTCTTCAAGATGTCTACTAGAGATAGGCATGTGGGCACTCAAAACTTCAACTGTGAGAGCTTGTGCAAAGCGTTGATCTGCCCAACCAGCTGTGACTTTCCTGTTTCATGTCTGTAACTGAGTAAGAACCTATTTGGTGTTTGTTGAATTGGTTTTGACTGAAAATCAGATCACCAGATTATGAGTTCCTTGCTGCTTGAGCCAGACCTTCAGAGGAAAAAATACCTATGCTTTCTCTAATGAATGATACTGTGAAACCAGGCATTCTATTAGGTGAGTGCTCATACATTAAAGGACCAAGGAAGAAGAAATGAGTACTAAGTAGTCCTGATGATCTTTCCTATGGAAATCAGTAGCAGGAAATTCCATGAGCTCTGGCCACAACCACCTCCAATACCTGTAAAATATGACTCTAAACGAATTTTTGAGCTACAGAACCCAAAAGGTGACTGAGAGAAACAAATCTCCCACTGAAGCCAGGATGGTAGACAGAAAGAAAAGATCTATCACAGCAGACTAGGAATCTAGCACAATCCTGCAAAAGGCATGCTGAGTCCTGGGTGGCCCTAGCCTGCAGCCCAGCCCCAGAGCAGACTTCAGGAGAGAGAATCATCAGCAACTGTGGTGATTTCAAGACTTATCAACCCTCAAATGCCAAAGAGAAAGCAAAAGATCAATGGGGAACTCTTTTAGAACTGGATGACAGAAGATCCTAGATCCAGCCCCTGCCCCTGGGGTGAGAACCTCCAGAGCTCCTGAACTGCATATTGTCAGGGAACACAGCAACCATACAGATGGTAATTGCTCTTGCTTTGACCTGCTTGAATCTGGATCACAGCCTTGGGTGGTAGGTGGTAGGTGGTCACCACAAGCCAGAGCCTGTGGTGGTTACAGAGAGGTCGCATTCCTCAGACATCTAACAACATTTCTGAAAACCCCAGCAATTGGGGACAGCTCTCTCTACTCTGAAAGCAGAGTTGTACCATGGCAAAGAGCACAAAAATCAAGTAATTGGCTGTCAAGATGAGCAAGAAGAGGAAGTACAGTCAGACCATCGAATCCTTTTGGGGGGACAGAAAGGATTAAAACATAGAAGCAGAAGAAGTAAAAAAAAGGCAAAACTGCATCAAAAGTTTACCAGAGGAGTGGCTAGGTGGCACAGTGAATAGAGCATCGGCCCTGGAGTCAGGAGTACCTGAGTTCAAATCCGGCCTCAGACACTTAACACAAAAACTAGCCGTGTGACCTTGGGCAAGTCACTTAACCCCAACGGCCCTCCAAAAAGCAAAAAAAAAAGTTTACCAGAAAAATTATGAACTAGTTACAGGCCAGGGAGGAGCTCAAGAAGGATTTTGGATATCAAGTTAAAGAAGTGGAGGAAAAATTGGCAAGAGGAGCAGGCTGTTTTGTTTGTGTTTTTGAAATTTAAACCAACCTCATATACTTCCTAGCTGTGTAATCTTCTTTTTCCTTTATCTCCATCTGCCTATTGTGACCTAGCACTAGATATCTTTGAGACAAATGTCCATACGTCCAAAACCAATTTCACCATTTCTTTTCCTGAAAACCCTTCCCTTTTGCTAGTTTCCTTGTTACTATGGATTGTATTACCATTCTAATAATTAACCACATTCACAACCTAGAAATGATAGAGTCCAAGTTATGGTGTAGTTAAAATCTTGTTCACAGAGCTGCAAAGACACAGGAGTCACTGGATCTAAGGATGTAAAGGTGGTAGAGGATGCTGTTTTTTTAAGTCTTGAAGGGTTGTCATCTCCATGAGGAATTTAATTTGAATTATTCTTGTTGCATCTGGAGGAAAAAGTCAGAGAATTTGGAAGACATTGGAACCTCTTCCAGACCACACAATTTACAAAGTTAAGTTTTTGAACTCAAGTCTGAGACTTTACATTTATTCTCATTAAATTTCATCTTCTTCCACTCAGTCTGACATTTAAATTAGCCTGCTTCAGTGGCAGATTTTTTTAAGGGAGGTTTATCTTAATTATGCCATCCAAAAGTTTAATTTTCTGAGCATTATAGGGAAGGAAAGAGACAGAAGACAATACACATTTATGAATCACATAATATGATCCAGATATTGTAATAAATATTTTATAAAATTAGGTCATTTGATGCTCAAAACACATGAAAATATTGTAAACATAAACAAAAACTTATCAGAAGAAAAGATCTTGATATCATTACTCCCCACATCTTAGTCAAAAAGTCACCTACCCCATCTTGGGGGGGGGCTAGGTGGTACAGTGAATAGATCACTGGCCCTGGTGTCAGGAGGACATGAATTCAAATCTGACCTTAGACACTTAACACTTACTATGTATATGACCTTTGGCAAGTCACTTAACCCCATTGCCCTGCTTTCCCTCTCCAAAAAAGCCCAAAAAAGGGGGGCAGAGAAGTCAATATCTTCTGAAATGGACAAGTGAAGAACATTTTCTTAAAAATATACCGTTTATTTAATTACCAACAAATGTTTACCCCTTCAAAAAAGGCATGAAAAGTAACACAGTGAAAAAGATACTAGATATGAGATCAAATACCGAGGCTCAAAACTTGTATCATTCATTAGTTACACATACACTCTCTGGAAATTCTTTCCTCTCTCTGGTTTTCAATTTCCCTACTTAGTAAATGAGGGGAGTAGACAGATGTCTATTAAGGTTATTTCCATATTATCATTCTTCAATTCCACAAAGTTTGTATGCATTATGAGGGGCCTTGAGTGTATTAAAACTCTCAAAGTAAAGACAAATGGATGTTTCTGAAATCTGCTTCCCAAGCCATGTCCTGAACAACATTCAGCCATTCCATTGTGTCTATTCTGTGAACGCAATATAAATGAATGCGATTTCTTCTGTGTTTCACTCTAAACATCTAAGTAGAAAAAATTTTAATCACCCCCATCATTTACTTTTGTTTTGTTTTTATTTCCATGTCATAACCCCTCCCATTTATTTCCCTACAGTTTCCATTTTACAAATGTAAAATAGTGAAACTCTTCTAATTTAGATCATCTAATCAAAGCACATTTCATTTTCTTTCATTCCAAATGGGTAATATTTTAGCCAATATTCCAGAAGATAGGCTATTTTTCAAAAAATAATTTTACTGCTCTTTTAGTGATAATCCGTTCAGTTCATCTTTAATTTCTTTCACTAATAATCATTTCTATAATTTCATTCCTGGGGACATTTGCCTCCTGCTATAATAGTACAATGCTTCACTATGGCATGGAAAGGGATCTGGGTTTTTAGTCTCTTTTACCTTGGAAGAGGAGTTCTGGTTGGGCTGTTCAAGTTAGAAAGTCTGAGAGCTGGCATTCTAAAATTCCATCCATTTTTTTTTCTGAATATCAATCTGGCTAAGTATGAACATACTTGTTGTCAACATGTGAAAACCAAGAAATAACTCTTCTCAAGTTCCCATACTTACTGAGACCAACTGCATGAAAGGAGGAGGTTGTGTCAGTAGAGGAAAGGTCTTCTGACAGAGTGTAATCATGCATTCCAGTAATACTATAGTACAATCTTTATTGGAGAATATTTCTTTTGTACTTATTTTTAGAATTCCACCCAAGATAAAGGGCAGGGTAAAAGGTAAAGGTTTCAACAAATCCCAAATGACCAAAGAGGATGAAGTATATAAATGTCCTGAAAGCAAATTGCAACTAAACACTAAACACTTACGAAGCTAGAAACTAAGAATTAAGTAACTAGAACTGGACTGGACCTTAGGTAAAGTTTTCCAGTCTCTTAATGTGATGAATAATGGAACTATAACCCAGAGAATATAAGTAACAAGGCTAAGGTAAGACACATAAGAAATGGTAGCCCTGGGCTGAGAACAGAAGTGTTCTGTCTCTAAGACAGGCATTTTTTCCAGAATATTTCAACTAAAATGCCTTCCAACATTTCCCCCCATGCTCAATGTCTCTCAGTGACATGGAGGCAACATAAAACTTCATTAGTTTTAGGGCATTTCATTAGAAATCACTGGACCTGTGTTTTAATCTTGCCTCCACTGCTAATGACCATGCAAAAGTCACCAAACTGCTAGGCCTAAATTTCCTCATTTGTAAAATAAATTAGTTATGGAAAATTAAGGTTCTTTCTAGTTGTATATCAATGGTGATTTGATCTTGTGATGGGCTCTCATAAAGACCCAGTGAATCACTTTATAGCAATAGAAATTTATGTTTTAAGTAAGAGATATTTAATACTACAGGCTGTTCTTCTCTCTGTATGTCTCTGTCTCTGTCTCTCTTTGTCCTTTTGTGTCTCTCTCTGCCTTTCTGTCTCTGAGTATCTCTGTCTTTCTCTGTCTCTGAATCTCTGTTTCTGTCTCACTCTGTCTCTCTGTCTCTGTTTGTGTGTGTCTTTGTCCCTCTCCCCTTCTGTCTCTCCCTCTGTC
This sequence comes from Pseudocheirus occidentalis, assembly GCA_028646575.1. Lineage (NCBI taxonomy): Eukaryota > Metazoa > Chordata > Mammalia > Diprotodontia > Pseudocheiridae > Pseudocheirus > Pseudocheirus occidentalis. The sequence continues at coordinate 318,616,950 of CM053595.1, forward strand.
TCTATCTGTCTCTGCCTCTCTGTGTCTCTGTGCCTCTCTGTCTGCCTCTGTCTCTGTCTCTCTGTGTCTATGTCTCTCCCTGTCTCTCTGTTTGTGTCTCTCTCCTTCTCGTCTGTCTCTCCCTCTGTCTCTATCTTTCTCTGCTTCTCTATGTCTCTCTTTGTGTCTCTCTGTGTGTGTCTCTCTCTGTCTCTGTGTCTTTTAAACTTCAGGCCTACATTCCATTCACTGCCCCACCAAGCTACCCAAGGTCCCTTCTAAGTGTTCTCTTTTCCAGACTAAACACACTGTGTCCTTTCATTAAATCTTCATAAGGTATGATCTTGAATTCCTCAACCCTCCTGGTTGCCATCACCTGACTCTTCTCTACTCTCCCATGTCAAGTCTGTACCTCAAACACAATCAGATATTCAAGAGTCTCACTGCATATAGAATTATTATACCAAATCCTTTTTCCACTCCTCATTAACTGGCAGGCAGCATACATGTAAGTGATTATCACGTGCTAGATCCTGCTAAGCACCAAGGATATAAGTACAAACAAAAAGAAATGTAATGACTGCCCTCAAGGGGTTGACCTTCTAATGGAGGAAGACCACACATAAAAACAACCAGAAACTAGGTTAGATGAGAGAAGGCAATACACCCAAAGAGGTATAGTAGTGAAATGCAGGAGAATCAGAAGCATACCCAGGAGGGCAATGGAGCATAACCATCATGGTCCTTTCTCCAAAATGGAGGACACAGAGCCTGGCACAAAGTAGATCCTGCATGAAGACTTTTTGGCTTGACTTCAATGTCCTGATCCAGGATGATGTCAGGAGGCTCCCTCCTGTTTGTCCCTGCCAATGTTCTACTACCTTTAATATTGAAAATGAAAGGGAATGTTGCAGATCAACATCTGATAGCATAATGTCCTGTGTTAATGCTCATTATCCATGGAAGTGGATGTGAGGTCATGAATATTATATCAGTAGCCTTTTTAGGCTCATCTGTTTTAGAAAAGCTTTGTGGGGAGCTAGAACCTGTTTTTTTTAATATGGCTATAGATATGTTTGCTTACTTCATCAGAAAACCAGTCATATTTTTTTATCATTTATCAGTGGGGAATGGGGCTTTTTTGGGGACTCAGTTCTCTATATGTTTGGGAATTGAGAAGAAGAAGAAAAAAAGAATCTTGCTTTATTTTTTCACCACAGTTACTATAGCTAACTGTATTTCCTGCCATCCTGTCCTCTCATCCCCTCTTTTGGCTGTCTTTTATTTCCTTTTTTAATATTACATATTATTCATGTATTTTTGACTTGTCTTCCGCAGTTACATTAACCAACCCCACATTTTCAACATACATTTTTAAAAGTCTGAGTTCCAAATCCCTCCCCTTCTGTTCTATTCTCCCTCTCCTTTTACCCTTTCCCTACACAAAAGTGTTTTGCTTCTGACTACCCCCTCTTACAATCTGTCTTCCCATCTATCACTCCCCCCTTTCTCATATCCCTGTCACCTCCTACTTTCTTGTAGGATAAGATAAATTTATATATCTACCTGAATTTGTATGTTATTCCCTCTTTGAGCCAATTCTTAGGAGAGTAATGTTCACTCAGTCACTCTCACCTCCTCCTCTTTCTCTCCACTGTCACTTTCTTTTATTTGTCTTCCTTTGTGACATAATTTGCCACATTATACCTCCCCCTTTCCCTTTCTCCCAACATATTCCTCACTCACCCCGTAATTTCATTGTTTAAGATATCAACCCTTCATATTCAACTCACATCTGTGCCCTCTTTTTTCTATAGATTCTTCCTATCTCTGCCCTAAGGATGCAAAAAGTTCTTATGTGTGGCATCTTCCAGCGTGTGAATGTAAACAGTTTAACCTTATTGAGTGCTTTATGACTTCCCTCTCCTGCTTATCTTTGTATTCATTCCTTTGTTTCTTTAATGTGCGCCCTTTTATTTTAGCTGGTCTTAAGTCACTGTGCAGGTAAACCTCCTTCCCTTCCCTGAGTACTGGGACCAATCTCATAAAACTCACAGGGGGATTAGAAAAGTCTCCATTCACATATATGTTGGGGGCAGGGAGGGAATTTGGGGGGCCATTGAATATGACTGACAATTTAAAAAAAGGGACAAGTATTAAGGAGGAGGATATGAACAGTTTTTTTTAAGAATTACTTTATGTTTAAAACATTACGAGTACTTTATTCCTTCCCCCTCCCCATCTGAACCTTTGTTACATTGTTCCTTTGCTCTAGAAGAGGACAGCCTTCACAGAGGCTTGTAACTCTGTTACAATGTATTACACACCATTTGTAAGGACTATTAAGAGAACAATGTACATACCAAAAACTTACTTTATATAACTAGAAAAAAATAGTGGCAAAATTCATTTGGAAGAACAAAACATCCAGAATATCAAGGCAATTAATGAAAAGAAATGCTAGGGAAGGTCGCCTAGCCATACCAGATTTTAATCTCTATTTTAAAGCAGCAGTCCTGAAAACTGCCTGGTACTGGTTAAGGAACAGAGTAGTGGATCAATGGAATAGACTGGGTACTAAAGACTCAGTAGTCAATGACTATAGTAACATACTGTTTGGTAAGCCCAAAGACCCCAGTTTCTGGGTTAAGAATTCATGATTCGACAAAAACTGCTGGGAAAATTGGAATATAATATGGCAGAAACTGGGCATAGACAATTATCTAACGCCAAACACCAAAGTCAAGTCTAAATGGATGCATGATCTAGATTTAAAGTCTGATACTGTAAATAATCTGGAGAAGCAAGGAATAGATTACCTCTCAGATTTATGGATCAGGGAAGACTTTATGAGCAAAGAAGAGTTGAAGAGCATTACATGACGCAAAATAGATATTCTTGATTACATCAAACTGAAAAGTTTCTGTACAAACAAAGCCAATGTAACCAAGATTAAGAGGGAAGTGGGAAATTGGGAAAGAATGTTTACAACTGGTGTCTCTGATAAAGGCCTCATTTCTAAAATTACAGGGAATTAAATAAAATTTACAAGAATTTCAGTCATTCCCCAATTGATAAGTGGTCAAAGGATATGAACAGGCAATTTACAGAGGTAGAAATTAAAGATATATTTAAGCATATGGAAAAATGCTCCAAATCACTATTGATTCATGAAATGCAAATCAAAACAACATTGAGGTACCACATCTCACCAGTCAGATTGGCTAAGATGATAAAACAGGAAAACAACAAGTGCTGGAGAGGATGTGGAAAAATTGGAACTCTAATACATTCTTGGTGGAGCTGTGAACTGATACAACCATTCTGGAGGGCAATCTGGAACTATGCCCAAAGGGCTATAAATAATGGCAACCCTTTGACCCAGTAATACCACTTTTGGGGTTGTATCCCAAAGAGATCATAGAAGTGGGAAAGGGTCCGATATGTACAAAATATTTATTGAAGCTCTATTTGTGGTGGCAAAAAACTAGAAATTTATGGGATGCCCATCAATTGGGGAATGGCTGAACTAGTTATGGTATATGAATGTGATGGAATATTATTGTGTGGTAAGAAATGGGAAGAGTATTGGCTTTATAATTACCTGGAGAGGCTTATATGAATTGATGCTGAGTGAGAAGAGCAGAACCAGGAAAAATTTGTACACAGTCACAGATACATCATATGTGTAACGACCGATTTTGAAAAACTGGACGCTTCTGAGCATCACACAGTTAAAAGACAACTATGCAAGTCTCATGATGGAAGTCGATGTCTACATTCAGAGGAAGATCCAGAAGGACCAGAGGTTAAACAGAGACTGAAGCAATGCATGCTATCATTCTTTTCAATGTTTGTTTTTTGTTTCTCTTTTCTCACTGTTGACTCCATTGGCTATAACACCTATTCAACCAGATTATTGTACAATGTGAAAGAGTTTGCAGATCCTATACATGATTGTATGCCACCATGGCGGGGGTGGGGGCTGGGGAGGAAGGGGAGAAAAATCTGAAACTCAAGTGACTCTAGAACTGAATCTTGTAACCTAAAAATAAACAAAGAAGTCAATAAAATAAAATTAAATTTAAAAAAATGTACAATCAGTACCCTGAAGATAAAATAGAGAACTTTGGGGATGCTTGCCTCCAACATATTTAGACTGTTCATCACTTTCACTGTTCTAGTTTTCAAATCCTGAGTCAGGTGAAGACACCAAAAAAAACCATGCCAATTTGCTCTCTTTTTTATTTTGGCAATTATCATGTCACATCCTTTGACAAAAATGAAAACAAAAGTCCACATAGAATCATTTGTGGTGGGCAATGGATGGCCTAGATTCATCATACTCCTGCTTGCTAGTGCAAATCTGCTGGATGGTGGAAAGAGATGCTAGGATGGACCCTCCAATCCAGAATATTTGTGCTCATATTGGACAATGATCTTGATTTTCATCACTGTGACCTAGGGTTATAGTCTCCTGCATCCTTTCAGCAATGCCTGGGTACATAGTTGCACCAGCTGATTATATGGTATTAGCATATAAATCCTTACAGATGTCAACATCACATCGCATGATTGAGTTGAAAGTCATTTCATTAGCTACATATTTAAGAAAATTGTTGAAGAGAGCTCTGAGTTCTTTTCCAGAGAAGAGTTACATGCAGCAGTGGCCATCTCCTGCTCAAAGTCTAGAGCAACACTACACAGTTTCTCCTTGATGTCATACATGATTTCCCTCTCAGCTGTGGTAATGGAACTGTACACTCTTTCAGTTAGGATATTCATGAGTTAGTCCATTGGATCACAACCAATCAGATCCAGACAAATGATGGCATGGGGAAGGGAATAACCTTCATAGATGGGCACAAAGTGTGTTACACCATCACCAGAGTCCATCACAATACCAGTGGTACAACCAGAGACATACAGGGACATCACAGCCTGGATGGCAATGTACAGAGCTGGGGTACTGAAGGTCTCAAACATAGTCTAAATCATCTTTTCTTTTTTGGCTTCGAGATTTAGGGGTACTTCAGTGACCAGCACAGGGTGCCTTTCATGTGCCACACAGAGCTCATTGTAGAAAGTATGATGCCAGATCTTTTCCATATAATCCCAGTTGGTGACAATATCATATACAATGAAGGTACTTTAGGGTCAGTATATCTGTCTTGCTCTGAGCCTCATCCCCTACATCAATCAGTCTTGCTGGCCCATATTCACTATCACACCCTGATGTGTTTGGGGCTGGGGGGGGTGCAACAATGGAAGGAAAGATAGCCTGAGGGGCCTTGTCTCTGACAAAGACAGTTTTGCCCATTCCAGAACCATTGTCAACAAGAAGAGCAGCAATATCATCATACATGGGGAAATTTAAAGTGGTAAGTTCAAACCCTTAAGAGGGAAAGGACGTGGTGCCATGCCTAGAGACAACAGGAGGCAAGTAGCAGCTCGGTGGAAGAGCTCACCACTCTGGGTTACCTTTTTATGCTTCTCTTGAGTCTTGTATTTGAAAGTTAGATTTCCTATTTAACTCTGTTCTTTTCATCAAGAATGCTAAAACAATCTCTATTTCATTGAAAATCCTTTTTTTCCCTGAAGGATTTTACAGTTTTGTTGAGTAGGTGACTCTTGGTTGTGATTTCAGATCTTTTGCCCTCCAAAATATCATATTCCAAAACCTCTGGAGCTTCAATGTAGGAGATGCTAAATCTTGTATTATACTGACTGTGGCTCAAGGATACTTGAATTGTTTCTTTCTGGCTATGTACATTATTTTCTCCTTGACCTGGGAGATCTGGAATTTGACTGCAATATTCCCTGGAGTTTTCATTTTGGGATTTCTTTCAGGAGGTAATTGGTGGATTCTTTCTATTTTTCTATTTTACCCTTTTAGATTATTAGGACAGTTTTACTGGATAAAGTCTTGAAAGATGATTTATAAGCTCATTTTTATTTCACGGCTTTCAGGTAGTCTAGTAATTTTAAAATTATCTTTCATGTGTCTATTTTCCAGGTTGCTTGCTTTTAATCCAGTGAGATATTTTACATTGTCTCTGATATTTTTCAGTTTTGGTAACATTTCATTCTTTCTTGATTCCTTTTTTTTTAAGGATTTACTACTTTTATTCCTTTTATTTATTTTCTTGTTTACATCATTAATTTCCATGGGATTCTGAGTTACAAATTTTCTCCCCATCTTTCCGCTACCCACACACCAAAATAGTGACCCCACTGTAAAGACCCTCCCCCAAACTACTCTCTCCTATATCCTCCATCGCCTCTCTAACTTTATGGTAGGGCAGGATGGGTCCCCCTACCCCACTTCCTTTATATCTTAATTCCCGGTTTATGTAGTTGATAAAAATAAAAATAATTATATATAATTAACATTTTGTTATAGAACTTTAAATTCTAGATTCTTTCCCTTCCTCCCTCATCACCCACCCCCACTGGAAGGACAAGCAATTCAATACAGGTTGTACATGTGTAATTATGCAGGACATCTCCACAGTGGACATATTGTGAGAGGCTGATTATATGTCCTTCCTTCCTATCCCACCCTCCCTTGTCCCATTCTCTACCCTATCCCCATCCCTTTACAGAAGTGTGTGCTTCCAGCAACCATCCCCCTAACCTTACCCTCTCCTCCATCATCCCACCTTTTATCCCCATACCCCCTACTCTCCTGTGTGGCAAGACACCCAGTATAGAGTTGATGTCTTTCCTTCCCTAAGCCACATTCAATGAGATTAAAATTGACCCTTTCCCTTTTGCCTTCCTGTTCTTCCCCTCCATTGTAACAGTTATTTTTGCTGCTTCTATATGGGATGATTAACCCCATTCTGCCTCTCCCTGTCTCCTCTCCTTATAATCCACTCCCACCTCAGAATTTCACCTTTTAAAGTATCATCCCTTCCTATTCAATTTATCCAGTGCCCTCTATGAACTCATATACACACATACTCAGATGCATGTTCATACACATATGTACCCTCTTATATAGACATACGTGTAGGTGTACATATATACATACATTTTACATATATATATATATATATATACACACACACACACACACACATACACATACACATACATTTACATTCCCTTCGCCTATCCTCATCCTGATAAAAGTTCCGTAAGTTATTGTTATTGTTTTTCTTTACCATGTTTACCTACTCATGCTTCTTGTGTTTGAATGTTAAATTTTCTGTTCAATTCTGTTTTTTTTTCAGCAAGAATGCATGAAAGTAGAGGGGCAGAGCCAAGATGGTGTCTCAGAAGCAGCAAGTTTCCACAGCTCACACACAAACACCCTAAATACCCATAAAATATGACCCCAGACAAAGTCTAGGACTCTCAAACTCACAAAAATACAGAAAACACATCTCTCACTGAAAGCAGCTTGGTATCAGGGGCTCATCGCGGCAGGCTGGGAGCCAAGACCAGCCCAGCCAGTCAACAAGAGAGAAGATCTACTACACCTCCAGCAACTCCACGTCTACCAAAGCATGAAAAATAAGGATTAGATAAAGGCAGCTTGGCAGGAGGGGCTCATCCACCAGGCCCACAGGCCAGGAGAAAAGACCAGCCCAGCCCAAAACTGGAACCATGGCCAGGCCCCAGGGCTGTAGGGAGGAGTTGAGTCTCCCAAGGCACAGCATGAGTATACTTCAGAGAAGATCTATTGTACCTGGAGGAATCTTCACATCTAGCAAGCCAGGTTTAGAGGTCAGTGAAAGTGGAACTTTGAAACTTAATTTGTGCGTGATCTAGAGTGGTGGTCCTGGTGTGCAGTCTCAGCAAGCCAAACCTGGTGGGGGCTACAAAACCCCCTTAACATTTCTGGCAGCTGGGAAAGCCCCAGAGATTGGGAACAGAGCTTTCCCTCCAGAAGCAGAGTTCCATAAAGCTAAAAAGAAACAACCAATCAATTGACTGGCCAGCATGAGGAAAAGGAAGCAAAATAAGAATGGCAATAAAACTCTAGAATACTTTTTTGTGGACAAAAAGGATCAAAGCATGGAATGGGAGGAAGACAACATCGTCAGAACTCCCAGACTAAATGCTTCCAAGACACTTGAAGAATGCCTAGCAGGTATAGATCAAAAGAAAAAGGACTTTGAAAAACAAATAAGAGAAGTGGAGGAAAAATTGGGAAGAGAAATTAGAATGATGCGAGAAAATCATGAAAAGAGAGTCAACAACCTGATTGAAGAAAACAACACTTTAAAGAACAGATTAACTCAAATGGAAAAAGAAGCCCAGAAAGCCAATGAGAAGAAGAATGCCTTAAAAAGTAGAATATCCCAGATGGAAAGAGAATTTCAAAAGAATTCTCAAGAGAATAATTACTTCAGAACTAGAGTGGAACAAGTAGAAGCTAATGACTTTATGAGAAACCAAGATACTATTAAACAGTTACAAAGGAATGAAAAAATAGAAAGCAGTGTGAAATATTTCTTTGAAAAAACCACTGACCTGGAAAATAGATCCAGGATAGAGGAGCCAAGATGGCAGTATAGAAGCAGCGTCCCACAGCTCCCATGCAGCCACCATAAACACCCATAAAAATATGATGCTGGACAAATTCTATAACTCTCAAACTCAAAAAATACAAAAAACACAACTCTCATGGAAGGCAGCTCAGCAGGAGGGGATCATCATGCCAGGACGCCTGCCAGAGGCCGGCGCTGCTTGAAACTGAATCCATGGCCAGGCACCAGGGCAGTAGGAAGCAGCTGACCCCAGCCAAGCTACAGTCAGTCTACAAGAGAGAAAATCTACAACCTCCAGCATCTCCACATCTACCAACATGTGAAAAATAGGGATTAAAGAAAGGTGTGAAAACTAGGGATTAGAGGAAGGCAGCTGGCTGGAGGGGCTCATCCCAGGCCTGGAGCTGAGACCAGCCCAGCATGAAACCATCATGTGGATAGGCTCCAGAGTGGCCTGGAGGAGCTGAGCCTCCCAAGCCACAGCAGGAGTCTACTTCAGAGAAGATATAAAGCACCTGGAGCAATCTGCATAAACGAGGATTAAAGGTCAGTGAAAGTGACTCAAGCTTTCAAGCTAAATTTTGGGGAGGAAAAACAGTTCAGCCAATCTACCCCCTGGTCAAGGAAGCAGTGGTGGAAGGGCAAAAACTTTTGTAACCATCAGATACCACCACTGGGCTGCTTCAGAGCCCCTGGCCTGCAGACTCCGCAGGGGGTGCTGAATCGATTGATCAGGGCCAAGTGCTCTTGCATTGAGAGGACTGGATCCAGATCATGGTCTTGGGTGGTGGTCCTGTGGTGCACTTTCAGCAAGCCAAAGCTGGAGGGACTTGCAACACCCCCCTAATAGCTCCGGCAGCTGGGAAAACACCAACAATTTGGAAAAGAGATTTCCCCCCTGGAAGCAGAGATCCACAGAGCTAAAAAAAAAAAGAAACAATTAATGGACTGGCCAACATGAGGAAAAGGAAGCCAAATAAGAACAGCAATAAAATTCTAAAATCCTTTTTTTGTGGACAAAAAAGGATCAAATCATGGAACGGAAGGAAGACAACACAGACAGAACTCCCACACCAAATGCTTCCAAGACACTTGAAAAATGCCTAGAAGCTATACATCAACTGAAAAAGGACTTTGAAAACCAAGTAAGAGAAGTGGAGGAAAAATTCGGAAGAGAAATGAGACCAATGGGAGAAAATCATGAAAAGAGAGTCAACAACCTGACTGAAGAGAACAATACTTTAAAAAGCAGATTAAATCAAATGGCAAAAGAAGCCCAGGAAGCCAGTGAAGAGAAGAATGCATTAAAAAGTCTAATATGACAGATGGAAAAAGAATCTGAAAAGCATTCTGAAGAGAATAATTCCTTCAGAATTAGAGTGGAGCAAGAGGAAGCTAATGACTTTAGGAGAAATCAAGATACTATTAAACAGTTACAAAGAAATGAAAAAAATAGAAAGCAATGTGAAATGTCTACTTGAAAAAACCACTGAACTTGAAAATAGATCCAGGAGAGACAATTTGAAAATCATTGATCTACCTGAAATCCATGACCAGAAAAAGGACTTGGAAAGCATCCATCAAGAAATCCTCAAAGAAAATTGCCCTGATATTTTAGAATCAGAGGGCAAAATAGGATTTGAAAGAATTCACCAATAACCTCTTCAAAAAGATCCCCAAAGAAAACTCTTAGAAATGTTGTTGCCAGGTTCCAGAATGCCCACCTAAAGAAGAAAATATTACAGGCTTCCAAGAGAAAACCATTTGAATAGTGCAGAAGCACTATCAGGATAACCCAAGATCTGGCAGCTTCTACACTGAGGGACAGAAGGGCCTGGAATATGATATTTCAAAGATTAAGGGAGTTGGGATTAAAACAAAGAATCAACTATCCAGAAACACTGAGTATATTATTCCAGGGGAAAATATGGTCATTCAATGAGGTGGAGGACTTTCAAGCATTCTTGATGAAAAAACCAGAACTGAACAGAAAATTTGACAATCAAACACAAGAAGAATGAGAAGGCAAACATGGGAAAGAAGTCATAAGGAATTTATCAAATTTGAATTATTTACATGCCAATATGGAACAATGGTAATAGTAACTTATGAAACTTTTCTTAGTATGAGAATAGGTGAAGGGAATACAAACTGATATATATGTATACTCACGCATATGTCTATATAGGAAGCTATATATGCGTATGAATACATATCTGAGCATGTGTATATATGGGTTTATCGAGGGCATAGGATGAATTTAATATGAATTGATGATACTTTAAAAGGCAAATTCTGAGGTGTGAGAGGACTAGAATGAGAGAGGAGACAGGGAGAGTCAAAATGGGGCTAATCATCCTATGTGGAAGAGGCAAGGGATAACTGTTACAACTTTACCTCCATTCGCTCTCATCCAATCTGGCTTAGAGAAGACATGGCATAAACACTAAAATGGGCATCATGCCACACAAGAAGTAGGGAGGTGGGGATGAGAGGGGGGGATGATGGAGGGGAGGGAAGGGTCTGGGGGAGGGATGCTGGATGCTCATACTTCAATAAAGGGACAGAGACAGGGGAGAGAACAGAACACTGAGGTATAGGAAGGAGGGACATATGATCACTGTCACAATATTGGGCATACAAAGATGTCCCATTTTCTCACAGCTTCACAGCCTGCATTGAACTGGTTGTCCTTCCAGCGGGGGTGAATGACAAGGGAGGAATCAAAATAATCTAGAATATAAGGCTCTGCAATATCTGCAACTAGGAATTACGATAAACAGGGGCTGGGATAGGAAGACGCTCCCTGCCCTACCAGAAAGTTAGAGAGCAGATCAGGGGAGGGGCTGCACAGTGGGATTGCTGTTTGTGTGGTGGCAGTCGGGTATGGGAAAGATGGGGAGAAAATTTGTAACTTAAAAATCTCATGAAAATGAATGATGTAAACAAGAAAACAAATAAAATTTATTACATTAAAAATTAAAAAAATTAAAAAAAATAAAAATTTATCCAGGAGAGATAATTTGAAAATAAATGGTGTACCTGAAACCCATTACCAGAAAAATAACTTGGAAAACATCCTTCAAGAAATCCTCAAAGAAAATTGCCCTGATGTTTTAGAATCAGAGGGCACAATAGAACTTGAAAGAATTCACCGATTAACACTTCAAAAAGATCCTCAAAAGGAAACTCCTAGAAATGTGATTGCCAGGTTCCACAATACCCAGTTAAAGGAGAAAATATTGCAGTCTGCCAGGAGAAAACCATTTGAATATAGTGGAAGCATTATCAGGAAAATCCAGGATCTGGCAGCATCTACACTGAGGGATAGGAGGGCCTGAAATATGATATTTCAAAGATTAAAGGAGCTTGAATTAAAAACAAGAATCAACTACCCAGCAAAACTGAGCATATTATTCCAGGGGAAAATATGGTCATTCAATGAGGTAGGGGACTTTCAAGAATTCTTGCTGAAAAAAACAGAAGTGAACAGGAAATTTGACAGTCAAATACAAGATGCATGAGAAGGTAAACATGGGAAAGAAATCATAAAGAACTTATCAAATTCGAACTATTTACAGGCCAATATGGAAAAAACAATAATAGTAACTTATGAAACTTTTCTTAGTATGAGGATAGGGGAAGGGAATACAAATGTATATACAAGTATACTTACGCATATGTCTAAATAGGAAGCTATATATGCGTATGAATACATATCTGAGCATGTGTATATACGGAGGGTATCAGATGAATTGAATATGAATGGATGATACTTTAAAAGGTGAAATTCTGAGGTGGGAGAGGAGTGGAATGAGAGGAAACCGGGAGAGACAAAATTGGGTTAACCATCCCATATAGAAGAGGCAAGGGATAACTGTTACAACTTTACTTTCAATTACTCTCATTGAATTTGGTATAGAGAAGAAATGGCATCAATGCTAAACTGGGCATCATGCCACAAAGGAGAGTAGGGGGCATATGGATAAGAGGGGGGGATGATGGAGGGGAGGGCAGGGTTGGGGGGAGGGATGGAAGCACACACTTCAGGAAAGGGACAGGGACAGGATAGAGAATAGAACAACGGGGGAGGGATAGGAAGGAGAGACAGATGATCACTGTCACAATAGGTCCACTACTGGAGATGTTCTGTATAATCACACATCCAAAGCCTGTATTGAATTGATTGTCCTTTCAGTGGGGGTGGTTGATAAGGGAAGAATTGAAAGAATCTAGAATTTAAAGCTCTGCAATACCTGCAACTAGGAATTAAGACATACAGGGGCTGGGATAGGGAGACCATCCCTGCCCTACCAGAAAGTAAGAGAGCAGAGCAGGGGAGGGGCTTTACAGTGGGATTGCTGTTTTAGGGTTGGGGTAGGGGAAAGACTGGGAGAAAATTTGTAATTCAAAAATCTGATGAAAATGAATGATGTAAACAAGAAACAAATAAAATTGATTAAAATTTAAAAAAAGAATGCTTGAAAGTCTTCCACCTCACTGAATGACCATATTTTCCCCCTAGAACATTAAATTCAATTTGGCTTGGTAGATGATTCTTGGTTTTAATCCCAGCTCCCTTGATCCCTGGAAAATATTCCATGCCCTGCGATCTCTCAATGTAAAAGCTGCCAGATCCTGGGTTATCCTAATTGTATTTCCACATTATTAAATTGCTTCCTCTTGGCATCCTATAACATTTTGTCCTTGATCTGGGGATTACAGAACCTGGTTATAACATTTCTAGGAATTTTGTTTTCGGGATCGTTTTTAAGAGGTGATTGTTGAATTCTTTCAAGTTGTATTTTGCCCTCTGGCTCTAGAATAACAGGGCACTTTTCTTTGAGATTGTCTTGAAGGATGCTTTTTAAGATCTCTTTTTGGTCATGGCTTTCAGGTTGTCCAATAACCTTTAAACTGTCTCTCCTGCATCTATTTTTTCAGGTCAGTGTTTTCTTAAGGAGATATTTCATGTTGCCTTCTATTTTTTCATTTGTCTGGATCTGTTTAATAGTATCTTGATTTTTCATAAATTTATTTACTTCCATTTGCTCCACTCTCATTTTGAAGGAATAATTCTCTTCAGATTGCTTTTGAGATTCTTTTTCTATCTGGAAAATTTGACTTTTTAGGGCATTCTTCTCCTCATTGGCTTTTTGGGTCTCTTTTGCCATTTGTCTTATTCTGTTTTTTAAGGTGTTATTTTCTTCAGTCAGGTTGTTGACTCCCTTTTCATGATTTTCTTGCATCATATTCATTTCTCTTCCCAATTTTTCTTCCACTTCTCTTATTTAGTTTTCAAAGTCCTTTTTAAGCTGATCTATGGCTTGTAGCAAATCATCATATTTCTCGGAAGCATTTGGTGTGGGAGTTCTGACTGTGTTGTCTTCCTCCCATTCCATGTTTTGATCCTTTTTGTTCCCAAAAAGGATTCTAGAGTTTGATTCTTACTTTGTCCTTACTTTACTTCTTTTTACTGCTCATGTTGCCAGTGCATTATTTGTCTTTTTAGCTCTGTGGAACTCTGCTTCCAGTAAGGAAAGCACTGTCCCAAATCGTTGAGGTTTTCACAGCTGCCAGATATATTAGGGGGATGCCGCAGCCTCCACCAGCTTTGGCTCACTGAAAATGCATCCCAGGACCATGACACAAGACCACCATCTGCATCCAGGCAGCTCAACTCAAGAGCACTTAGCCTCTGAACAATCACTTGACCCCCCTGAAGTCTGCAGGCTGGGAGCAGTGAATCAGCTACCTGGAGGCCACAAGGCTGCCACTTCTGCTACTTCTTTGCCCTGGGGGCAGTTTGGCCAGTCCACTTTTCTCCCCCCAATTTAGCTGAATTCCACTGACCTTTAACTTAGTCCTTATTTCTTCTGGCTTGATAAATCTGGAAACTGCCACAGGTGCCACTGATATACTCTCCTGAAGACTCTAGCTGCTGCTCCTCCTGACATCATTGGGGGAAGGCCACGGTTTCAGGCTGCGGTGCTTTCAGCTCCCAGACTGCTGCACTGAGCCCTTTTTGCTGAGCAAGAGAAGTGTTTTCTGATTTTTTTTTTATTTTGGAGCCCTAAAATTTATTTAAAGTCATATTTTATGAGTATTTGAGGTGGCTACATGCCAGCTGCAGCATTTTCCTGCTTCTAAGCCTCCATCTGTTTCTTGATTTCTTATAAAGTCATTAGTTTTAGTTTCCTCAGTTCTAATTTTTAGGCAATTATTTGTTTCAGTGGCTGTTTATGCCTCCTTTTTCATTTAGTCAATTCTACCTTTTAAGGAGGTTTTTTACTTTCTTCAGTGTAGTTTTTTGTGCCTCTTTTGCCATTTGGCCAGTTTTGATAAAGTTTTCTCCTTAATGACTTTTTGTACCTCTTTTACTATTTGACCTAGTCTGTTCTTTTAACGTGTTTTTTTCTTCGGTATTTTTTGTGTCCCCTTTGCCAAGCTTTTGATTAATTTTTTGCCTAATTTTTCTTGTCCCCCTCTTTTTTTCCTTCTCAATTTTTCTCTACTACTGTTACTTGACTTTCAAAATCCTTTTCTAGTCCTTTTGTGGCCTGAGGCCAATTCAAATTTTGCCAGAGTCTTTGGATGTAAGAACTTTGATTCTGTTATATGTGTCTGAGTGTATGCTTTGGTCTTCATTGTCATAATATTAACTTTCTATGGTAAGATTTTTCTTCCCAATACTTGCCCATGTCCACACCTGTAACAATAACGTAATATTCACAGTGCCCACAGTGAGTATAAATATGCTGGTGTAGTTGTGAATCACAAAATGTAACAGGCTCTTCACATGAAGGTCAGAGCTGAAGCATTTATTCAAGTGCCAGGAAGCCACATCCCCAAACCAAAGAGTCAAAGTCATTATAGTAGCCATAAAGTTGGTACATCATAGTTAATTCAGTGAACATGAACATTCCAAAGCCTTCAAAACAAAACAGGCTATTCCAGGCAAAGATCCCCCTCTCCTCACTCACTCCCTCAAGCAAAGATCCTCCTTTCCTCACTCATGGTAGCTCCCAGAAGTTGTGGCTCACAACAGTTCTCATTTCCAGCAGTTCTCAACAGAAGTTCTCAGCAGAAGTTCTGGCTGGCTCTCAGATGAAGTTCTGCCACCACCAGTTCTGTTCTGAAAATCCCTTTCTTCTCTGGCCTGGGCCTCTTATTATGTCCTCCCTGCCCCTCTCCTTCATGCCAAGTGATTAAGTTCATCCCACTGTGAGATTAACAAGTTCTTAATACTTGGAACAATTATGAACTTGAAACTAAGTGCTAAGTACCTGTTAGATTTTCAATACAAATGGCATGGAAGATCTTCAAATCCCATTACCATTATAACAGCTTCTTACTTGAGTTTTAATGCCTTTTAAAAGTAAGGTTCTACTTCCAGCATGGAGGGAGCACTATCCCAAGCATCAGGGATTTTATGTAGCTGTTTTCAGAATACTTATGTGGAACTGCAAGTTTTTAGTTTTTCCAAGGTTGTATGATTTAAGAAGAGTTGTTTACTACTCTCTCTCTCTCTCTCTCTCTCTCTCTCTCTCTCTCTCTCTCTCTCTCTCTCTGTCTCTCTCTCTAACATATTGACTTATTCAATTACTTTTAGTTTACAAGATTCATTTACAGAATCGCTTGAGTTTCAGATTTTCTCCCTTCTCTTATCCCCCACCCTCACATGGTGGCATACAATCATGCATGGGATATGCAAACCCTTTCACATTGTACAATACTCTGGTTGTATAGAAACATTGTAACTAATGGAGATAATAATGGGGAAAAAAGGAAAGAAACAAACCCAAACATTGAAAAGAAGAATAGCATGTGTTGCTTCAGTCTCCATTTAAACTCTGCTTTTTCTAGGTCTCTCTCTGAGTGTAGATATCTCCTTCCATTATGAAACGTGTAGAGCTGTCTTTTAACTGTGTGTTGCTGAGAAGAGTCCAGTTTATCAAGACTGGTCATCACACATATGATGTATGTGAGACTGTGTACAAATTTTTCCTGGTTCTGCTCTTCTCCCTTAGCATCAATGCATATAAGCCCCTCCAGGTAATTATGAAGTGCATCTCCTTCCCATTTCTTATACCAAAATAGTATTCCATTACATTCATATACCATAACTTGTTCAGCAATTCCCAAATTGATGGGCATCCCCTAAGTTTCCAGTTTTTTGCCACCACAAAGAGAGCTGCAACAAATATTTTTTGTACATATGGGTCCTTTTCCCACTTCTATGATCTCTTTGGGATACAACCTCAAAAGTGGTATTATTGGGTCAAAAGGTATGCAATTATTTATAGCCCTTTGGGCATAGTTCCAGATTGCCCTTCAGAATGTTTCTATCAGTTCACATCTCCACCTACAATGCGTTAGAGTTCCAATTTTCCACATCTTATCCAGTAGTTGTCATTTTCCTGTTTTGTCATCTTAGCCAAATTAACTGGTAAGATGTGGTACTTAAAAGTTGTTTTGATTTGCATTTCATGAATCAATAGTGATTT
Organism: Pseudocheirus occidentalis; assembly: GCA_028646575.1. NCBI lineage: Eukaryota > Metazoa > Chordata > Mammalia > Diprotodontia > Pseudocheiridae > Pseudocheirus > Pseudocheirus occidentalis. Next base: position 318,633,937 of record CM053595.1, read on the forward strand.
AAATCATTTTTCCATATCCTTAAAGATATCTTTGATTTCTACCTCTGTAAATTGCCTGTTCATATCCTTTGACCAATAATGAGTTGGGGAATGGCTGGCATTCTCGTACATTTTATTTAATTCCTTGTATATTTTAGAAATGAGGCCTATATCAGAGATACTGGTTCTAAATATTCTTTCCCAATTTCCGACTTCCTCCTTAATCTTGGTTACATTGGTTTTGTTTGTACAGAAACTTTTCAATTTAATGTAATCAAAATTATCCATTTTGCATTTTATAATGTTCTCCAACTCTTCTTTGGTCATTAAAGTCTTCCCTACTCCATAAATCTGACAGGTAAACTATTCCTTGGTTCCTCAGATTATTTACAGTTTCAGCCTTTATACCTAGATAGTGCATCCATTTAGACTTGACTTTGGTGTATGGTGCTGGATGACGGTCTATGCCCAATTTCTGCCATACTATATTCCAATTTTCCCAGCATTTTTTGTCAAATAGTGAATTCTTAACCCAGAAACTGGGGTGTTTACTACTCTCCTGGCCTGTGCTCTGTTCTGTGAGCAACCACAAGCACGATTTTCTGCCATGTAATTGTGAGGAGTGTGCCTATTCCACTATTTTACCAAACTCTGCTGTGCTGGTACTCCTCCTTACCCTGGGAGTGCCACTCAGTACTGTGACAGAGAACTGAATCCTGCCTCAATGATAGCAAAGAGACCCTTGTAGTCTCCTTTTGGTTAGTTTTTGCCATCTTTTCCATCTGTGGACTAAGAGTTCTGGAAACAGTCATTGCCTTTGCTGTTGCTGATACAGTCACTCCCAACATAAATGCTCCTGGTTTCCTGGGCCGAGGGCTGTGTGGCCTGCACTACACTGTACTTCACTCTCAAATTGGTTAAAAAGACTTTTCCTGCTGAATTTCTAAGTTGTTTTGGGCATCTGTGGGATGAAATATCTGCAAAATGTCATTCCTGCTAGTGATTCAGTCACATTGAGGTCTGTTTTGGGTTTGCCGGGGTACATTGTGTGATGATGCAGCCTGGCTTGAACTGCTCTCCTTTCTCATCCTATGGCAATAGAATTCTCCTCTCAACCTTCTAAATTGTCTTGGGCTAGAAAATTTTTTCATACCTTGTTGTGGCCTATGCTGTTCTAGAATTTGTTTTGGGACATGATTTAAAGGTATTTGGAAGGATTTGGGGGAGAGCTCAGTTGAATCTTTGTCTTTACTCTGCCATCTTGGCTCTGCTTCAGATTACCTTGATAAATTACATTATGTCCATCCTATGAGGAACTGCCTCAAATTATTAGAACTAATGTTACCATTTGTAAACTGAACTCTTGAGTATGAGTTCTTTGACTAGAGCTAACTCCCTTTCCAATTTACAGGATTAGTAGCAGTATCTTCAGCCTGGCACTTGAAGCCCTCCACAATGTCACTCTTACCTCCCTGTTTAGGTTATTCCACAATAATCTCCTTTATTAATTCTCTGTTCCACTTATCATTGTGAATGTTAGAACATTCTTATATTGGAAAGCAGTGGGGATATTGGTGATTTGTAGGATTAGAGATTTAGAGTTGGAAGAGCTTTGCAGTTTATCTGGTGCAATCCCCCAAATATATTGAGACTCCTGGCCAACTAGATGAAGCAACTAACTAGTCCAAGTCCACAAAGGAAGTGAATGTCAGAGTTAGAGTTCAAACCTAATTTCCCTGATCTAAATCTTGTGTTTTTCCACTGAAATACAATATCTCTTAGCTTTTGTTCTACTTCTCTTCTTCCCAGTAGAAAAAAAGTCTATTGCCTCAATCAAGTGTCATACTTTCAAATATTTGGAGTGATTTAACATTCTTTCCTCTAAGGGTTTTTTGCTCTGATTTAAACTTCCACATTTTCTTCATTAGAAACTCAAATGGCATAATAGTGATATTTTTGCTATTCTGCCTGCCCACTTCTGCAAATGTTTTAAGCTTCTCAATGCCCTTCCTTCAGTGTTGACAAACTAAGCACAATATTCTTGGTGTGTTTTGATCCAAGTGGATGACATTGGCATAAATATTTCTGTTGTGTTTCATACTATGTCTCTTTTGGTCCAGATCAAGTTTGCCAATCATGCTTTGTTTTTTTCCTGGTTACCACATTGAAATAACCCATTTTAGCTTGCAGTTCAATAAAAGCCTGATTAAAAACAAAAAGGATTAACTTCCCTCTTTTTATACATTTCCAATCTTACATTTGTAAATTTGACTCTATTTTAGAATTCATTTGCTTGGCATTTTTCCTAAATAAATTTCACTATCTTTGATTTAGTACAGTGTTCTAGTCTATCTAGGTTTTTGTATATCTTGATTTATATCAATTTGCACAGTACCTTAGAAATAAGTCACTTAATAAAATTTTATTATTATTGCTGGTGTTGTACTGTACATGGAAATTTCCTAAGCATACTACCTATGACTTTGGGTTAGAATGATTATTCTTAACCATAGAAGTAGGAAATAGAAGAAATATAGGGAAGTTGCAGAGTCAATTCCCAAGAAATCATGGCCTGCTTGAGTGGTAGGTATGCCTCATTAATGGTCTTAAACAAAAATCAAATGTTAACGTGTCAAGTTAATTTTAGAGGTAATTATTATTGACATATGGGTTGAATTTGTTACCTCTGAGGTCCCTTTTAATTGTAAGATTCTGTGATTTTATAAATACATTAAATTAACTTACTAATAATATTAGTTTACGAAAGACCACAGGGTCAGTTGTGTATCATGTCTCCTGGAATGACATTAATAGCCATGCCTGAATTTATGGTAGATATCAATCAAAGCTCATTCCTCCTAATCAAATCATATCATCATCACAAAAATATGTGGACTGACATTTATGATGTATATACCTTAACACTCAGGATAAAGAGTGATAAATAGGACAAACAGGATAAACAGACCCTGTATCTGTCATCCATCTCCCCTCAGTATTTCTGAAGTTAAAGATAATGAAGTTACTGTCCCTGTGTGAAAATTTTCTTTCATTTATGACCATATTGGGAAGAGGAAAAACATTCTCATGGGCGAATCACACTTGTACCACTTTGTCTAAAATTTATTTTATTTTACTGACAGCATCTGCTCTCTTATGCTGTTATAGTTTTGACTAGTGTTTCTAAATGTATGTGATGGATATAGACAGTGACACCCCACATCTACTGCTTTTTAAAATTTATATACTTTTAGTTTACAAAATTTAGTTCCACAAGCTTTTGAGTTTTAAATTTTCTCCACCTCTCTTCCCTCCCCACTCCACAAGATGTCAGGCAATCTGGGATATGTGTGGCACATACATTCACATTAAACATATTTTCACATTAGTCATGTTGGAAAGTAGAATAACCAATGTAATGAACCACAAGAAAGAGGAAACAAAACAAAACAAAACAAAACAAAACAAAGAGAGAGAACAAATAATATGCTTCAATCTGCATTCAGACTCCATAATTCTTTTTCTGGATATGGATAGCATTTTTCATCATGAGACTTTTGGGGTTGTCTTAGAACTTTGCATTTCCAAAAAAAGCCAAGTCTATCAAAGTTAGTCATTGGACAATGTGTATATAACTGTGTACAATATTCTGTTGGTTCTATTCTCCTCATTCAGCATCAGTTCATGTAAGTCTTTCCAGGTTTTTTTTCTGAGGTCCACCTGCTAACCTTTTCTCATAGCAAAATAATATCCCACTACATTCATATACCACAACTTGTTCAGCCATTCCCCATTTGATAGGCATCCCCTCAATTTCCAATTCTTTTCCATGACAAAAAAGAGCTGCTATAAATATTTTCATGCAAATGTGTACTTTTACCATTTGTATGATCTCTTTGGGATACATCCCCAGAAGTGGTAATGCTGGGTCAAAGGATAGGCACATTTTTATAGCACTTTGAGCACAGTTCCAAATTGTTCTCCCAAAGTGGTGAATCAGTTCACAACTTAGAATCTTAGTACCCTCATCTCTAAAATGAGAGAATTACATTTGATGCCTTCTAGGAACACCTTGATTTTAATTTTTTTTACATTTTTTATTTGTTTTCTTGTTTACATCATTCATTTTCATGACATTTTTGAATTACAAATTTTCACCCTGTCTTTCCCCCTCCCCAAATCTAAAACTGCAATCCCACTTTAAAGCCCCTCCCCTGCACTTCTCTCCTACTTTCTGGTAGGGCAGGGAGGGTCTCCTTTTCCCAGCCCCTGTATATCTTAATTCCTAGTTGCAAGTATTGCAGGACTTTAAATTCTAGATTCTTTCAATTCCTCCCTTGTCACTCACCGCCACTGGAAGGAAAATCAATACAATACAGGCTGTGGATGTGTGATTATACAGGACATCTTCATAGTGGACCTATTGTGATGGTGATCATCTGTCTCTCCTTCCTATACCTCCCCCCCTTGTTCTGTTCTCTACCCTGTCCCTGTCCCTTTACTGAAGCGTGTGCTTCCAGCCTCACTCCCACAGACCCTGCCCTCCCCTCCATCATCCCCTCTCTCATCCACATGCCCCCTACTCTCCTGTGTGGCATGATATCCAGTTTAGGGTTTATGCAATTTCTTCCCTAAGCCATTTCAATGAGAGTAATTGAAAGTAAAGTTGTAACAGTTATACCTTGCCTCTTCTATATGGGATGATTAACTCCATTTTGTCTCTCTCTGTCTCCTCTCATCCTACTCCTCTCCCACCTCAGAATTTTGCCTTTTAAGATATCATCCCTTCTTACTCAATTCATCCTATACCCTCTATATACACATATACATACATGCTCAGATATGTATTCAT
>CM053595.1:318639267-318650341 GCA_028646575.1 Pseudocheirus occidentalis
CTTCCTTCACTGAGGAGCCAAATCCAAATCCTCTCCTCTCTCTCTAAAATTCTTTATATACAGCACTGGCCTCCTGTCTCAGTCAGTAGCCTTCTCCCAAGTCAACAAGGGAATGTCTCAGCCAATAGCCTTCTCCCAAGTCAACAGGGGAGTGTCTTAGCCAGTAGCCTTCTCCCAAGTCTAACAGGGGAGTGTCTCAGCCAGTAGCCTTCTCCCAAGTCAACAGGGGAGTGTCTCAGCCAATAGCCTTCTTCTAAGTCAACAGGGGAATTCACACCTCTTACCTTATACCATCTATACTTAGCCCTAAGTTACTAGGTTCTACTTAGCCCTAAGTATCTGATCTACTTAGCTCTAAGTATCTGATCTACTTAGCCCTAAGTGTCTAATAAACTGATTACTATTACACCATGATAAAGAAATATTCTAAAGTCAGAAAACTTCAGAAGAAAATGCATTTTAGAGAATGAGAAGACCCCTCACCCTCAGAGTAGTGGCCCAGGTTGAACCTGTCATTGAGACATAGTGATGAAGACTGGAAGTCAGTTGCAGAGACAATAGGGGAAACATCAGCTTTCAGTAGATATATATTAAAACTTTCCCTATTTCCAGATCCAAGAAAGATTACTATGCCATAAGATCTATTGCAGTTAATCAGAAGAAATATTTTACAATTTTCAGTTATTGCCCTCCTTGAGTTTTGAGGTGAAATTCAAAGGTTTGGTAGGTTTGGGTCAGCTTCATGCACAATTTAAGCCACCATTCAGGCAAACTTCGTGTCCCTCTAAAAACCTCGTCACTCTCTCTTCTGAACACCAAGTTGTGTGTGGTGCATCTGTAATATTATATACTCTATTTCCTAGACACAGGCAATGCCTTTTCTACACAAACTGGTCATCCCATGTTGGTTGACCAGAACATACTTATTTCTCCTCTGTTATCTCTGAAGTCTATTAAGTCTCCTTGGAACAACTGGGTTTAGTTATTCAAATCATTTGGGTGTATTCCTTAATGATATTTTAATATAGCTGAAAGGATAAGGACTCCATAGGATTACTGAACCCTCATAGAATGGAAGAGGGATTAAGAAAAGTCAATACTTCCTGATTTCAAAGGGTTTGACAACTGAATTACATACATGAAAATTATTTCTAAAATTTAATGCAAATTTTAATCCTGCTTTCCTTGATTAAATATTTTCCCTAGAGATCTGAATATAAAGCATAAATGTATTTCCCATTGAGAAAGGGGACACCTGGGATATTTCTAATCCTGCATATTTTATGGGTTTAATCATTCATGTGATCAGTATGGTTGGCTTGTCCAAGCAGATTGATCAGATGCTATGTAGAACAATGATAAGAAGATTATCAAGGCACCACAGAATGAAAGTCAGAGGTGGTGAAGAATACAAGAAATATGTCGTCTTAGGACTGAAGGAGCTTGAGGTGATTATTTCTTAAAATTAGTATTAACTCTCTATTAATCACAATGCTATGATTTTTCAACAGTACTAAATTGTTTAAATAATTTTACCTGTTTATCTATTACCTTGTCTGGTGTTTGTACAAATTTTGTGATGAGCAGAGTTAAGTATATATATACACACACACACACATATACACATACATATACATATATACATACATATACACACATATACATACATACATATACACACACATACATATATAGCAAATAATAAGGTTACTAGCCCACTTGATATCCTCATTGCTCAATCTCCTTTCTGCAAGCTTTGGTATTAGCCATCCCCCAGGTCTGGAATGCTCTCTCCCTCATCCCTTCTTCCTTTTAGATCTATCTTAAATGCTGGGCTCAAATACCACCTTTTGTAAAAGATTTTTCTTCCATTCCCCTTATATTTAGCTTCCGATCCCACACCAGGTTTTCACTTTAAAAGTGTCTTCTCCCTGCTCTTTATTCATCTTTTATATACTCTTTTATGTGTGTGGTATCTCCCCCAGTGGAATGTAAATTCTTAAGGAGATTTTGTTTTCATTTATTGCCTTAAACCCTCAGTGCCAGGTAAAACGTCTGGGACATTTCAGAGGTTTTATCAATTGTTGCTGATCTAGAAGGTCTAAGTAAATGAACACATCTCTGTCAGTCATTGGTTCATAGCCTTTTCCAAAGCATTTGTGTGCTGGCATCATCAGGCTAGCAGTTTGCTGAGGCAGTGGGTGACAGTTTCCCCACTGTTTCATAGGAAGGAATTTGATAAAGAATAGAGATGAACTGGGGTTCCTCCAGAAGCAGGAACAGGAATGGAGGCCTTTTGCCTTAGAGAACTGTTTTTAAAAAGTTATCATGCTTAGCCTAGAGATGAGAAGTGAAGGTGACTAGACCATGGGACAAGGACACCCATCACTAATTTGAAGTTTTGAAAAATTATTTTTCTTGGCACTAGGGGAACCTGAAGGTCACATTCCAAGACATGGCTGAGATTATTTCTGAAATCATCAATACTTCTGAAGTCTTGAAGCCAACATCACACTATTTCTCACACAATCCCAAATATCTCAATTTCTTGGCTGTTTCTAGGCAGTAAGTAGAGAAAATTGAAGGGCTATTAAAGTAAGGAAGGATTAGGCTGGTTCTGCTGGGCCCCAGAGGGTAGAATTAGCAACCAGGAAAGCTATGTGGTGAAGTAAATACCAGCACAATAAAAGGAAGAGCTTCCTAAGGACAAAATCTGCTATTTATTAAGCTTTTCAAATCACTTGACATTCGTTCATTGAAGCCTGGAAGCAGCCCTGTAAACAACAAGCTCCGTTATGAAGATGAGGGTGCTGATGCATAGGAAAATTAGGTCCATCAATGCACCAACAAACATGTGTTTATGAAGCACTTACCGTGGGCCAGGCGTTGTGCTTAGGAACTGGCCTCTGTTCACACAGGTTTCAAGTGTCAGACAGAATCTGAACCCAGATCTCCTGGATTCTAAGTTCAACATCCTATTTCCTATAGTATGGGTGGTAGCTGATATTATTCAGTGAGAAGACAACCAAAAGAGGTAAATCCAGATTCAGTTTCCATTTCCTACATTTATTATACATGTGCCCTTGATCCAGTCATTGACTCTCAGTCTTCTCACCCAGAACTTGAATTAGACTCAGTGCCCTTGCAAGTTCCTTCAAATCCTAAATTTATGGTTTCATGATTTATCTAACATATAGATGAAATGCTTAGATCCGTATTCAAACAGAAGCTATGAAGATTCTTTGTTGGGAAAGCTATAGAATGCTGCTGTACTGTTTTGGAGGCAGCTGAATTTGAGATTTCAGAGGCTCATTCCAGTTCAGAGAATTTCTGGGTCTGAAAGGCTAAATAAACTCTGCAGGAGTCCCATCAAGCTTGGCTGTGTTATGGTTGTTGGGAAACAGAGAATGATGATGATTCTCAAAGGAGCTAGCCACATTGTCCTTCCTGTTCCAGCTCCACAAAATAGTTCTCTAAGCACTCTCAGACAGTGGTCTTCTGTGTTCTGCATAGCCAGCATCTTATTCAAAACCACTTTCTAAAACAGATCACTTTGGTTTACTAATCAGAGTGTATAGTGGCCCAAAGTGGGTCCATTTGGAAACAATATGCCTATGTTTGTTTGTTTTTGGCCCTGCCAGGTGCATCTGTTCATGCTTCCTCCCCAGAGAGCTTATTTGTCTTTCCTCACTGTATTGGCCAAGAAGGAAAGATACTGGACAAATTGAGATAGTATATCCGGCCAGACATAACTAAGACCTTGACCCTAAAATATTCCCTTTGTAGACTGGTCGTTTGAAACACTAAATGAATGAAATGTTTTCTTTTCAAGGATGTGACCTTCTTCTTCTGAGTGTCATAAATCTAAAAACTAAATGGGATTTAGGAAGTCCTGGAACATTATTCCCTTATTTTCCATATTTGGAAATTGATATCAAGAGTGGTTAAGGGACTTGCCCAAGGTCACACAGGAGAAGAGCATGAGGCAGCATTTGAACCATTATCTTCTGACTGAAGTGCCCAGGTGCACATTTTACTGAACCCAAGTCTGGGAATTTAGTATTATCCTGAGTCGTTATTTTTTGTGACATTGTAACTTTATCTAACCTTTAGCAGTATACATGTCATTTCAACTAATCTTGACACAAACTCTTAGACTTACAGAGGAAGTAAGTCACTTTGTGAGGATCACATGATTAATAAGTAACTGAGGCAGGATTCACACACAATTCTTTCTGACTTAGGGACCAATGTTCTTCCTACCTCACAACTATTTGTGTCATTCAGCAAGTATTCAACACCAAAGCTCAAAAATACAAGACAATTTGTTTCAGGGTACCATTATGGAACAATAAACAAGAGTGGCAGAGGACATCATTTGATTGGGCAGACAAACAATGCAATTAAAAATCACCCCAGATTCTAAGGAAGGGGAAGGACCCCTATGTTTCCTGGAGGTTGAAACTGAATTAATTGGCTTAATTTGAATGACCTGGGAGACACTCCCCATGAAGACCCTGACAGTCATATTTTCAAATGAGATGAAGAAGTCACCTTCAACATTTCTTTACAGAGTTATTCTATACTATAATATTCACACTCCTTGGTCTAAACTGGCTTTCGTGTCTTTCCTTACAGATGATATCTGATCCCTATCTCTTTGCCTTTGCACAGACTGTCTCCCTTGCCCTGATTATCATCTCTCCTCAACTCCACAACTGAGAACCATAGTTTTCTTCCAAATTCAGTTCAAGAGCCACTACTTTCCCACCACATGAGGCTAGTTTATATTCCTCTAAAAGCTTGCCTTCTATAAGTTTTGTACATATGTATATGTGTGTATATATGTATGTGTGTGTACATACCTGCTGCTTCCCAACTAGTACATAACATATGCTCCGTAAAGGCAATATTCTAATTTCCATCTTTATATCTGTAGCACCTATAACATTGCCACTAATTGGTTAATTCAACTCAAAAAGGAAAGTGTACTATTGACTCATTTAAATTTAATTTATAATGAATAATTCTTAGTACTCATGCTCTTGATCAAGGATTATAAGGCTAAGATTTGTTTTAAATGTTGCTAATAAGTTCAGGAGTGCCCATAGGAGGGTAATAAAGGTAGTGGATGTCCTTCAGTTCATACCATATGAATAGAAAGTGGAGAAATTGGAACTCCTCATCCTTATAAAGAGAAGGAATTGGAAATGCAGTGGGATGTCAAATATTTTGGAATAGTTGACACAACAGAACTTTCTTTCTAGAAGTTCATTCTTCCATTGGTCTTCTGAAATTGAAACTCAGCACAAGAGGTCACTTCTTCTAATCGGTGAGTTTCTTTCCAAACTTCCTTTGTTGAGGAATGTTTCTAGGCCATCCGTGTCATCATTCCTTTCAGAGTTCCTCTCCTGATACCCTGGACTTTCTCAGCTTTGCTTCCATTTGGGTCACCTGCTAATATACTCTTCCCACCTTCCTTTCGGGTTCTGTCTTGCCTCACTGGAGCATTAACTCTTGAAAGAAGATGGAAGTTTTGTTTTGGTTTTGCTTGGTTTTGTATTCCCAGTGCTTAGAACAGGGCTTGGAAAATTTAATTGTTATCTGGTTGCTTCACTCCTGTCTAACTCTGCCTGACCTCATTTGAGATTTTCTTGTCAGAGATGTTGGAATGCTTTGCCATTTTCTTCTCCAGTTAATTTTATACGTTAAGAAATTGAGACAAATGGAGTTAAGTGACTTGCCCAGGATCACAAACCTAGTAAGTACCTGAAGCTAGATTTGAACTCAGGAAGTTGAGTCTTCCTGATTCCAGGCCCAACAACATATCCATTGCACCACCTAGCTATGACTTGAAGATAGTAGGTTTAAGCACCCTGTTGACTTGTAATTGACCTGAAGTGCTATAAGGAGGGATAGGGATAATGTATCTTTTGCTTACCTACATCGGACAGAATTGGGAGTAGAGGGGGATTTGAAGGACTTGAAAGTATGTAAATTTTAGCTCAATATAGGGAGAAAATCTAACAAAAAGGAATAGGTGGGGCGGCTGGTCATGCAGTGGATAGAGTTCTAGCCCTGGAGTCATGAGGACCTGAATTCAAATCCAGCCTCAGATACTTAAGACAAAACTAGCTGTGTGACCTTGGGTAAGTCACTTAACCTCAACTGCCCTACCTTCCCCCCTCCAAAAGAGAAAAAAAAGGAATAGGTTTTTTTTGGCATACCTAGAACACATAATTTAGTGGGTCTTCCTTCTAGGGAAAAACATCCTTTATCCCCTTGCCACTTGTGTGTGTGTGTGTGTGTGTGTGTGTGTGTGTGTGTAACCACTCTGGATTATCTGTGTAGAAGAAACAGCATGCATCTTCTAGAACTGATAGATGACTACAGTTGCACAGATCCTGACACATCATAGATACTTAACAAATGTTTATTGATTGATTTTTCCCTCAGTCAATGGAAAGAGTGAAGGTTTTATTTTCTTCACACATAGCTCAAGGAATATGACCTGAAATCACTTCGATTTTTTTTTATTTGGTTTTGTGTCTATTTTGGTTGTCTTCAGTTTCCATTGGAAGGGGTAGAATCCTCATGGAATCCATAATTGAAGCATGGCAACCTGAAAGCCAGGATTCCATGCTGGGCGTGGTGGCCAGTCAGCCTGAAAGAGCAACTCTGAGAAGCCAGACTACCTTGAAATTGAGCCCAAGAAGAGCATCGATTTTGGCACTTGGGTCCAAGCTATGTAGAAACTGAGACAAGCACTGATTCTGTATCTAGGGATATGTAATCAGTCCACCATAGTTTCTGGTCACACAAGTTTCAGAACAGGTCTAAGTTCCTTGAGGTAAGGGATTATTTATTTTTGTCTTTGCATATTCTTCCCCTAACACAGAGCTGGAAACAAAGTAGGAACTTAATACAATTGTTGGATTGAATTAAACAGAAAATTTTATGTTGCTGCTCCTACACAGTCCTTGATTGTCTGAATTGTGTTTGGAAAGACAGTTTTTGTATAGTGAGTAAACTGACAGGCTTGGAATGGGAGATAAATTGTATTCCCACCTAACTCCGGCAGATGTTAGTTCTTTGACCTTGGACGAGACTTGCTATATTCTGAAGGTTGAGACAACTCTCTAGAAGGACTTTATGCAGCAATAGGCATCAGATAAGGCATAATAAATACCTCAGCGATCACTCATATAGATTATGGAATTCTGTTGCAACAACAGATCTTTGATGTGTTCTCATAATATAATAAAGGACAACTAGTTTGCATAGTCAATAGAGCACTTGACGTGGAGTCAGGAATATTTAACTTTTTGAATTCAAATCTTCATCAGATACTAACTAACTGTGGGAATCTAGACAAGTAATTTAGCCATGTTTGTCTCAATTTCTCCATATGTAAAATTATCTGGAGAAGTAAATGATAAATGATTCCAGTAGCTTTTTCAAGAAAAGCCCAAACTGTTTCATGAAGTGTTGGACATAAAAGAAAAATGTCTGAACAATATAATGAAGACTATTCATAATAACCACACACCAATCTATTGAGGTTGTAGAAAGTTGCAACTATAATATTTTAGCCTTATTTATAATAACTTTAAGTTACATAAAACTGAATTATTCTTAGAAATTTGACTAGTACTTATATACACTTTATCTGAAGTATAATCATATATAAACAAGTTTTGACCATCTAGACGTCAATCTAGTGATGAATGTGAAGACAACAATTCAATGATTCACAATTGCTGCATGTTCCTGAAAGGTGCCCCCCAAATGGCCACATACTATTGAAGAAAGGCTTAGCTAGAAGGTAGAGATTTTCCAAAGGTACCAAGTTGCATAGCTCAGATGTTAGCAATGCTTACTGCAGTGAGGGTCTGATACATTTAAATGTGGAGGGATTATTTTAAAAGTACCAGAGCAAAATGAGAGACCAGGATCCTGATACAAAAATTTTCTCAATATATAATCACAATGCTCATCAAATATTCATTTTCCATGGAGGTTCTTTATGTAAGAGGCTTTCTGTGGAACAATAATTCACACGTTTAAAAACAAAGTCAATTATTTAGTGAAATGTAGAATTTCCTGTAATTGTGAAATTCATAGTGAATTTATTTATTGATGAATTATGTAGTATTGATACATTATATATTATATATGTGTTTATGTATTAGAAATGCATGTGTGAATGTATATGCATGTGTATGTATATCTATAAATATATATATACATATATATATATATGCATACACATATACATTTATTATGCATATGATTGTAGATAGTTAAATGAATGGATACATACTTACATGAATGCTTGCATAGTTGGAAATGCAGACCTGTGCTTTCAACACAGGAAGAGAAAGAGACAAAATTAAGTAATCATTTCTATAATACCTACTAAGTGTCAGGCACCATGCTAAAGGCTTTATAAATGTGTCTATTCTCATAACAATCATACTGCTAGTATTATGCCATTATTTTCAGTTGAAAAAACTGATGCAAACAGAAGTGAAGTGACTTCGTCATGATCAAACACTTACTAGCTGGTAATAGCATTCTATCTGTTGTACCCGCTATACCTGCAAAAGTTTTGTGAACTTGAGTTCACTTTCATTTGGACTCTTTATCTACTTGTGTGCAAGTGGATTATGTAATTTTTGTCATTTTTAATAATAATTTTGTAATTTTATGTCTTTTACACCTGTAATAAATTATTATTTTGTTGAATATTTCTGAATTACATATATAAATTAACAGTCTTTTATGTTTCAAATTTTGAGTTCCAAATTCTTTTCCTCCATCTCAACCACCCTTTTAGAAGGCCAACAATTTGATATCAATTACACAAGTGAACTCATACAAAACATGCACATATTACCAAGACTGAAATAGAAAATTCTAATGAAATAATAAGTAAATTTAACTTTAAAAATATGAAGAATTTTTACAACCAGTTTCTCTGATAAAGGCCTCATTTCTAAAATATACAGAGTGAACAGAGCCAAGATGGTGGTGTAAAAGCAGCAAAGTTTCAGAGCTCCCATATAACCACCTTAAATACCCATGAAGTATGACTTTAAACAAATTTTAAGGCTGCAAAACTCACAAAAATACAGAAAAAAACATCTCTCACCAAAGGCAGATCTGCACAAAGGGATTTGCCAGAGCAGGCTGGGAGATGAAATCAGCCCAGCCTGATACAGCGGCCTGGCGTCAGGGTTGCCAGGAGGAGCCGCAGCTGGAGTTTTCAGGAGAGCGGATTAGCAGCTGCTGTTTCAGTTTCTAGATTTTTATCAAGCCAGGAGAAATAAGGATAAGAGAAAGGTCAGTGGATTTCAGCTAAATTTGGGGGAGGAAAGGGGTCCGGCCAAACTGCTCCCAGGGCAAGGAAGCAGAAGAAGCAGCAGTAACTGCCAAAACTTTGGAGGCAACCACCTCCACCAAGCTGCTTCAGTGCTCCTGGCCTGCAGATTGCGGGACTTGGGGGGGGGGGAGGGCAAGGCAATCGATCAGAGGCCAAGTGCTCTTGTGTTGAGTGGCCTGGATCCAGATTGTGGTCTTGGGTGGTGGTCCTGGGGTGCCTTTTCGGTGAGCCAAAGCTGTTGGGGGCTTCAGTACCCACCTGATAGCTCCAGCAGCTGTGAAAACCCCAGCAATTTGGGCCAGAGGTTTCTCCTCTGGAAGCAGAGTTTGGCAGAGCTAAAAAAACAAGGAATTAATGGACTGGCCAAAATGAGCAGGAAAGGGAAGCAAGGTAAGAACAAGAATCAAATTGTAGAGTCCTTTTTGGGATACAAAAAAGTTCAAAGCATGGGAGGAGAGGAAGACAACACAATCAGAACTCCCACATCAAATGCTTCCAAGAAACATGAAAATTGCCTACAAGCCATAGATTGACTTAAAAAGGACTTTGAAAACCAAGTAAGATAAATAGAGGAAAAATTGGGAAGAGAAATGAGAATGATGTGAGAAAATCATGAAAAAAGAGTCAACAACCTGACTGAAGAAAATAAAACCTTAAAGAACAAATTAACTCAAATGGCAAAAGGGGCCCAGAAAGCCAATGAGTAGAAGAATGCCTTAAAAAGTCAAATTTGCTAGATGGAAAAAGAATCTCAAAAGCATTCTGAAGAGAATAATTCCTTCAGAATTAGAGTGGAGCAAATGGAAGCAAATGACTTCATAAGAAATCAAGGTACTATTAAACCGATAAAAACAAATGAAAAAATAGAAAGCAATTGAAATACCTCCTTGAAAAAAAAACACTGACCTGGAACAAAGATCAAGGAGAGACAATTTAAAAATTATTGGATTACCTGAAAGCCATGATAAAAAATGAACTTGGAAAGCATCCTCAAGAAATTCTCAAGGAAAATCTTCCCAATGTTTTAGAATCAGAGGGCAAAATCGAACTTGAAAGAATTCACCAATCACCTCTTGAAAAAGATTCCCAAAAGAAAAATCCTAGAAATGTAATAGCAAGGTTGTGGAGTCCACACATCAAGGAGAAAATATTACAGACTGCCAAGAGAAAACAATTTGAATACTGTGGAAACACAATTATGGTAACCCAGGATCTGGCAGCTTCTACATTGAGGGATTTAAGGGCCTGGAGTACGATATTCTGGAGATTAAGGAAGCTAGGATTAAAACCAAGAATCACCTATCCAGCAAAATTGAGTATAATGTTACAGGGGAAAATATGGTCATTCAGTGTGGGGGAGGACTATCAAACATTCTTGCTGAAAAAACCAGAACTGAACAGAAAATTTGACGCTCAAACAGAAGAACCATGAGAAGGTAAACATGGGAAAGAAATCATAAAGAACTTATCAAAGTTGAAGTATATACATGCCAATACAGAAAAACGATAATAGTAACTTATGAAACTTTTCTTAGAATGAGGACAGATGAAGGGAATACAAATTTGTATGTATGTATGTATGTATGTATGTATACCTACACATATGTCCATATAGGAGGGTATATATGCATATGAATACATATCTGAGCATGTGTATATATGTGTACTAAGAGAGTACAGGATCAATTG
>CM053595.1:318650441-318689991 GCA_028646575.1 Pseudocheirus occidentalis
TGTCAGGGGGGGGGGGTTGTTGGAACACACACTTCAATAAATGGTCAGGGACAGGGTAGAGAATAGAACAATAGAACAAGTGGGGACTGGATATGAAGGAGGGACATATAATCAGCCTCTCAAGATGTGTCCACTGTGGAGATGTCTTGCATAATTAGACATGTATGGCCTGTATTGAATTGCTTATCCTTCCAGTGGGGTTGGGTGACAAGGGAGGAACTGAAAGAATATGGAATTTAAAGTTCTACAATCAAATGTTAATATATATAATTATTATTAACTACGTGCAACTGGAAATTAAGATATACAGGCACTGGGGTACATATACCCACCCTGTCCTAACAGAAAGTTAGAGGGGTGTTGTAGTAGGACATAAAACCCAGTGGCATTGCAGTTTTGGGGTTGAGTGCAGGTGAAAGACAGGGAAAAATTTGTAACTCAGGAAATGAATGAGGTAAAAAAGAAAATAATTTAAACAATTAATTTAGAAAAAATAAAATATACAGAGTACTGAGTCAAATACATAAGAATACAAGTAATTCCCCAACTGATAAATGGTAAAAGTATAGGATCAGGCAGTTTTTGCAGGAAGAAAGTAACAATCTATAATCATATGAAAAATGCTCTAAATAATTTTCTTATATTGATTGCATTTCTTATATTAATTGGAGAAATGCAAATCAAAACAACTGCGAGGTACCATATCTCACCAGCCAGATTGGCTAATATGATCTAAATTTTGCCTGCTTAATATGGCAGGAGGAGACCCCACACTACAAACAAAACTCAAAAACGTGTACAGAAAGTTTTGTCAAGATGATTCCATTCACCACTGGCACACGGAATATCTGCATGCTTATGCACAACAAGAAAATCATTAGACCTGAAAAATGAATAGCTCTTTTTGTGAGAGAACTTAGCAGGCATCACATCCAAAAAGAAGCCCTGAGTGAATCAAGGCTGGCTAATGAAGACCAGTTAACTAAAATCAGAGGCAAATATATGCTTTTTTCTAGAGTGGCTACAGTAATGAGGAGTCACGAAGCTGGCTTAGGTTTCACTATAAAATCCATGTAACAAGTTTGTATCTCTCCCTAAAGACAGCAAGACAGGCTCCTAATTATGACATTGCTACTGGCAAGAAAGTGACATGCTATATCATGAGTGCATGTGCTCCCACGTGACCAAATCTGATTAAATCAAGGAAACATTTTAGGAAGACCCAGAGATCCTCATCATGAATGTGACAAAAGAGGACAAACATACTGCTGGATAACTTTGACACCAGAAAAAGCAGAGATTATAGACATGGCAGGGGGCTCTTGGGAGGGAGTCATAAATAACTGAACAAAAACACTTACTCTTGAAGATGTGCGTATCATTACTTTATCATCACCAACACTGTCTTTAGTTTACCCAAACACAACAAAACTTTGTAGATGCCCCCTCTTTTCAAATATTGGCACTTAATATCTTATGCCAGTGTAAGGCCAAGAGACAGATAAGATGTGAGAGCGACGAAGGCAATGTGTAGGGCATAGTGATGATCTGATCATAGACATCATCTCCAAGTTAAACATGCACATTCAACAAAAGTCATGGTTGTAAGGTTAGATGATGACCAGGACACTTAAAGTCAGTAGGTTAGAGCACTTCTCTGCATGTGAAAAGTTTGTCACTGACTTGGAAAGATGAGCCAACACATTGCTGGCAACAATGGAGCAAAAAAGAGGCGGCAGCTTTCAGAGATGTGTTCCATGACAATGCATTTACTCATCTGGTCCAGGGCATTTACAATCATCAGTTTTGGTTTTATGAGAATAATGGAAAAATTTAAAAACTAAATGAAAAATCAGATCTCCATAGGGTTTATCAGCAGGGTAGTTTATCCATCTCTAAGAAGACAACATTTTTAACTTCATCAAAAGTTCAAGTAAAGTTTAGAGAGATGTAGGATTTTTAATTCAGTGAAAAGGCAGATGAAATTGAGTTTTATGCTAATAGTTACAATCCAAAGGGCTTTTATAAGGTCCTGAAAGCTATGTATGGGTCAAAAACCTACAATTCATCTCTACTATTCAGTGCTGATGTAGCTACACAGATTCCTCATAAGGACATGATCCTGGAGAGATGAACTAAACAAGTCCAAAGAATAATCATCAGACTATCACCAACCAATGCTGAAACCACTGACAATATAGTTCATGTTGAAGTCGGTCCTTCTCTAGCTGCACTTCCAACTGAAGAAGAGGTTTTGAATGCCATTAGACTCCTTTCATGTGGCCAAACACCTGATGCCAATTCCATTTCAGCAGTAATCCACAAGTCAGGGAGACTTATACAAAAGGTGACAAATCTCCTTAACTTTATGGGAAGAAGAAGCTATCTCCAAGGAGATCGAACATGCCTCTGTTGTTCATTTATATAAAGGAAAAGGAAATAGGTTGTTCTGTGACAATTATGAGGGAATCACTCTCTTAGTTATTTTCAGTAAGATTCTTGCCAAATTCTTTCTTAATTGACTGAACATTCACCTGGAAGATAGTCATCTACCCAAGAGTCAGTGTGGCTTCAGAAAGGTCTGATGAATGATCAACATGTGTGCTTATTGGGTACTTGACTGCCCAACAACACCAAGAGAAATGCAAGAAGCAGAACAGAAGTCTGTACATGAAGTTCATTGGTCTAGCCAAGTCTTTTGATGCTGTCTACCATAAAAGCCTCTTGGAGATCATGCCAAAATGTGGTTGGTTGGAGAATATCATAAGTATTGCAAACCAGTTTCACAATTAAATGCTTTCATGGGTGCTGGATAATGAACGTTCCCAGTAACCAATTCAGTGAAGCAGGGCTGTGTGATTTCTTCCATGTTTTTAACATGATGTTTTCAGTGATACATGCATCTGAAACAATATGAACATGACATCTAGTTGAATTAATCAATTAATAGTAAATTATTTAACTTGAAAAGGCTGTCAACTAAAACTAAACAAGAGGGTGAATAGATGTGTGTCTTTTTGTCTGTAGATTATTGTGGACTCAATGCAGCATCTAAAACTGAGACAGAACATATTATGGATTGATTCACTGCCACTAGTGCTAATTTTGGAGTAACAATTAACACTAAGAAAACAGAGGTTCTCCATCAGCCTGTACTGCACCATTCATAAAAGAATCATCAGTTACAGTAAATGGAGAATTTTGAATACTGTGGATAATTTCACTTACCTCAGTTGTATACCTTTCAGGGATTTACACGTAGAGGATCAGACTGTCACACACATTGTTAGAGGTGGCTTAGCATTTGGAATACTCAGAAAGAATGTGTGGGAGAGATGAGGTATTAGTTGTCTACCAGTCTGAAAGTCTACAGAGCTGTGGTGCTGATCTCATTGTTCTATGCCTGTGAAAGCTGGACAGTCCACTACTGTCATAGTGGAAAATTAAACTGATTCTATTTGAATCGTCTTGGGAAGATTCTGAAGATCACCTGCCAAGATAAAGTACCAGACACTGAGGTCCTTGGTCAAGCTGAACTGCAAAGCATTTGAACTTTACTGCCAAGAGCACAACTCCAATGTCTTTGCCACATTGTTCAAATGACAAATTTACGTTTGCTTAAAAGATAATTTTACCGAGAATTCACATAGGGCAGACACTCATGTGTATAAATCCCACCTAGTCATGGCACATGACTTTAATGATATATTGTAATCTCCTTGCTAGCATTTAAAAATTATTTTTACTATAATATTCGTAAAAAATGGTCTAGGGTTTCTTTCTCTCTTTATGGTCTCCCTGGATTAGGTAAAAAAAGCATATTTGTGTCATAAAAGGAATTTGGTAGGATTTGCACTTTCCATCTCCCCCCCAACACTTTATATATTATTGGGATTAATTGTTCCTTTAATATTTTGTAGACTTCATTTGCATATCCACCTGAGGCTGAAAACTGTACTTAGGGAACTCGTTAATATCTTGTTCAATTTCTTTTACAAAAATAGGAATTATTGAAGTATTCTATTTCCAGTTCTATTAATCTGAGAAACTCATATTTTTGTACATAGCCATCAATTTCACTTAGATTGTTAGGTTTATTGACACACAATTAAACAAATTATCTCATATCATTGTTTAATTTCGTCTTTATTGATGCAGAGTTTACCCTTTTCATTTTTAATACTGGTAATTTTATTTTCTTTTTTTGAAATTCAAATTAACAAATGGCTGATCTTTTTTCTCAAAATCTATTTATTTGTTTTTTTGTTTGTTTATTAATTAATTAATTTATTCATTCATTAAAGTAGTATTTTGCTTTCAATTTTATCAATCTGTCCTTTGATTTTTAGGATTTCCACTTTGGTGTTTCATTTGGGATTTTTAATTTCTTAATTTTCTAGGATCCTTTGTCGAATGCTGAATTCATTGATCTGATCTGAAATATATATATATATATTTCAAATTAGTGTATAACTTTTGAAAATTTCTCCTAAAAACAACTTTGGATGTGTCCCACAAATTTATTTATGTTGTCTCATTGTTCTCTTTAATGAAATTATTGACTTATTAAATAATTTATTCTTTGACTGCCTTAGTTCTTTAGTATTAGGTCATGTAGTTGTGAATTAGTTTCAATACATTCTTCTTTTCCTCTTTCTTGAATTTACTTTCTATTGCATTATGGTTTAAATATGGTACACTTAATATTTCTGCCTTTTTTACTTTTTTACTTTTACTTTGACCTGACCTAGTAAAGTTTTTAGAAGTCACATACATCATCTACCCCCCCCAAAGATATGTAAACGGTTTAACCCTGAGTTCCTTATAATTTCTCTTTCTCATTTATCTTTTTATATTTTTTTGAGTCTTTTATTTGAAAGTCATTTTAAAAATTCAGTTCTGGTCTTTTTATCAGCAATATTTAAAGGTCCTCCATATAACTAAAAATCATTGGTCTTTTCAAAATTGAGCATATTGTTCCAGGGGAATATATGGTCATTCAACGAGGTGGAGGACTTTCAAGCATTCTTGCTGAAAAAACCAGAGCTGAACAGAAAATTTGACAAGCAAACACAAGAAGCATGAGAAGGTAATCATGGGAAAGAAATCATAAAGAACTTGTCAAATTTGAATTATTTACATGCCAATATGGAAAAACGATAATAGTAACTTATGAAACTTTTCTTAGCATGAGGATAGGTGAAGGGAATATATACATGTATATTTGTATTCCCTACACATAGGTCCATATAGGAGGCTATATATACATATGAATACATATCTGAGCATATGTATATATGTTTATATACAGGGTATAGGATGAATTAAATGTGAATGGATGATACCTGAAAAGGCAAAATTCTGAGGTGGCAGAGGACTAGAATGAAAGGAGACAGGGAGAGGCAAAATGGGCTTAATCATCCCATAGAGAAGAGGCAAGGGATAACTATTGCAATTTTGCTTTCAATTACTTTCATTGAATTTGGCTTAGGGAAGAAATGGCATAAATTCTAGACTGGGCGTCATGCCACACAGGAGAGTGGGGGGCATAGGGATGAGAGGGGAGATGACGGAGGGGAGGACAGGATCTGGGGGAGGGATGCTGGAAGCACACACTTCAGTAAATGGACAGGGACAGGGTGGAGAATGAAACAAGGGGAGGGGGAGAGGTATAGGAAAGAGAGACAGTGATCACTGTCACAGTGTGTCCACTATGAAGATATTCTCTATAGTCACACATCCATAGCCTGTATTGAACTGAGTGTCCTTCCAGTGGGGATGGGTGACAGGGGGAGGAATCGAAAGAATCTAGAATTTAAAGTTCTGCAATACCTGCAACTGGGAATTAAGATATAGGGAGGCTGGGATATGGAGACCCTCCCTGCCATACCATAAAATAAGAGAGTAGAGCAGAGGAGGGGCATTACAGTGGGATTGCTGTTTTGGGGTTGGGGCAGGGGCAAGATGGGGAGAAAATGTATAATTCAAAAATGTAATGAAAATGAACAATGTAAACAAGAAAACAAATAAAAAATAAATTAAAAAAATAAGTTTTCTATGTATATGCATTTTTCCCTCTTTAAACCATTCCCAACGAAATTAGGTTACCAGAACTGACAGCCTTCCTCTCCCATCTAATCTCTCTGTGTTGGTTCTTCCTCTTACATCTCATTTGTATAAGATAATTATTCCTTTTAGCTCTTCCTGAAAGTTTTAGTTTTTAAAGTTACATCATGCTCAGGTCTACCACAATCTTTTATTTTTTAACTACCCAATTGCTAACAACAGTTTTAGACATATGTTTTTCATTTTATATACATAAAAGGTAAACAATCTGTCCTTAAACAGTTCTTTGTAATTGGTATTTGATATATGCCCTATGTTTCTTGACTCTTTTATGTTAAATCTTCTATTTAGCTCATTATTTTAATGATGCCCTGAAAGTCTGACAATTCATTAAATGTACTTTTTTTTTTCTTTGAGGGTCATGATTAACTTTGCTGGGTATGATATATTTTACCAGAACTCCAGTTCTTTTGCTCTTTGATATATCCAAGACCTGTGGTCTTTTAGTGTTACTGCTACCAAGTCTTATGTCATTCTAATTGTGGCACCGTCATATATAAATTTCATTTGTTTGTTTTTTCTTGCTGCTTCCAATATTTTATTCTAAAACTGTAGGTTTTGTAATTTGACTATGATATTCCTAGGGGTTTTCCTTATAGGATCTCTTTCAAATAGTGTTTGGTGGATACATTTGTTATGTCTCTACTTTCCCTCTCGTTCTAATTCTTCAGGACAATATTCTTTAGATTTTTATTGTATTTTTGTATTCAAATTATTTTTTTAATAATACCTTTTAGGTAGTCTGATATTCTAGTATTGTCTCTTTTTTATCTGTTCTCTAGATCAATTTTTTTCCTTAGAGATATTTCACATTCTCTTCTATTTTTTCATTCTTTATATTTTGCTTTAATATTTCTTGGTTTCTTATAACTTTTCTGGCTCCCCCTTGATCAATGCTGATTTTCAAGGAGTGATTTTCTTAAGATCCTTGATCTCCTCTTCTAATTGGTTGACTTCTTTTTATAATATTGTTTTTCTTAAATCATCTTTTAAAATTTTCCTTTCATTTGATTTTTAAAGTCCTTTTTAAGTTCTATGAATTCTTTTTGGACAGCTGACCATTTGAAATTACTCTTTTTAGTAGAAGAGAGATTTTTTGCTTCAGTATCCTCCTCTGATGATGAACCTTGATCTTATCTCTTCCAATAATAACTCTCTATTGTTGGATTCTTTATCTGTTTTGTGCTTTTTTAATGTAATGGCTTAATTTTTGTAACAAACTTTAGTCTTGGGGTATGAAAGATGGTCCCTTTGGCCTCAGATCCTCCTTCACTTCTCCCCTCTCCCCTCTGACCCTGAACATAAATCAGGACCTGCAGACTCTGGTAAGTGCCCACAGTGAGCAGCATCCCTGTCCAATTGCTTCTGCATTCACCAGGCATGTGCTGGTTCCTTCTTGCCTGGGACCGCATCTCCACAGTGCAGCTGGATTTGGCGTTCCTTTTCAACAGAGGTTACATTGATCTTCCCCAGCTTAGATATCCACCTCTCCTCACTTTATCAGGGCTAAAAATTCCTATGGCTGGGACAGAGGCAGCTAATCACAGGCCTAACTTCGCATCATTTAAGTGGTTCCCAGCCTTGAGATGTCTGCTCTTCATAGGGACCAAATCTAGTCCAGGGATTTTTCTACAGATCTTATCCAATTGTTGCAAGAGGACCCCTGCTCTGCACTTTCTCTTATTTATTTTATTATACTATGCTCTGCCTGAGGTGCTGGTTTACTTGTTTTGTGGAGAAAAATCTTGAGAGCTTAGAAATTTCTGACTTATTCCACCATCTTCCCAGAATCCTCTCCTTTAGTGTATTCTTTTGAGGTTGTGTCTTGATCTTTCCTGGCACCATACTAGCTTTTTTATGGTCAACTTCATATTTCTCTTTTGCTTATTACCACCAACTTTTTTTTCTGAGCTCTGAGTTATGGTTGGGTTCTTTTCCCACCATGAGAAGAAAAGAAAGGAGAACTGTTTCAAGTATTTTTATGCTCTTATTTTCAGTTAGTTCTGAGTGTTTGGATTTTTTTTCAATGTTTCCAAGATGATGTGATATGGGGAGAGATGCAGTTAGTGCTTTCTTGGTCTGCTCTCTAGTCCTTAATTTAGGATGGTCACTGACCCCCCTCAGATTAAAATCCATACTGCTCCTCAGGGATCCTGGTCCTTTGTGACTGAAATCAATACTTGTCCTCAGGGTCTCCAATCTCCAAGCTATTCTTCTCCTAAAAGTGCTTCACTTCCCTCTTGAATAATGATCCCAAAGTGGGCATAGACAATATGGCTGCCAGACTCTGATCCTGAATCCATTACTAGCATAAAATTCCTCTGTATTCTCTTTCTGATAAGTTCCCACGTCCATTTACCTCCTTTAGATTGGGATTTCCTGAAGCTTCTGCTGATGCTGTTGGAACCACCTAGTTCCATCCACATGGACACTCATCAAGCTTTCCCCCTCTTATCATAAATACCTCTTTCTGACCTGGTACATTTTCATGGACTAGAAAAATGACTCACCATGGTGCTTTGGAGTCTACCCCTCCAGAATTCAATTTAAGACATTATTTGGAGATTTATTGTGTGAGAGCTTGACTAAGTTTATCCTCTATTCTAACATCTCTTCTCTGCCCTTAGAAAGCCCCCATTGCATACTTTTGAAAGGGTGTTTCACAAATTTTTTTCTTATTATATTAACTGGATGCAAATTAATCATCACTGACTA
The DNA here is from genome assembly GCA_028646575.1 of Pseudocheirus occidentalis. Classification (NCBI taxonomy): domain Eukaryota; kingdom Metazoa; phylum Chordata; class Mammalia; order Diprotodontia; family Pseudocheiridae; genus Pseudocheirus; species Pseudocheirus occidentalis. The sequence goes on from CM053595.1 coordinate 318,659,283, forward strand.
AGCTACATCACTACTAATATAGGGGAGGAGTATCCTATATTGGAAGTTTATGAGATATAGAACTATAAAAGCCATATAACAATTTTTGTCAGGCTAACCTCAGAACCTTAAGTGAGATGTGCTAGTCAGAGTTTGAGAATCTGATAGCAGTGAGAGCAGAATTTGGGATGGAAATTCTGCACAATTCTGCATGTCCTATGCATTCTAAGTGAAAGGAGACAGCATTTACAGTCATCTCATGTCCATTAAAAGAGGAAAAGTGATAGAAAACCAGGTGGAATTGATTAATTTACCCTTTCCAGCAGGATAGTATGTACTGAATTGTGCTCATTATGTATAGTCTGTCATTAGATGCTTCTGAGGCAAACACTGCTGTAAACTCTTCTAGGGATTCTTCTAGGACACAGAAACATTTATGAATGCTCTATACAGTTCAAGGTTCCAAAAATTTCCCTGGCCAAGGGGCTGGATTTGAGCTACTTCCTCCCAACAGACTTATTTAGGTTTTAACTGGAATTGTTCTTCTTTTCTCTTCTCAGACAATAGAGTCTCATTCTAGGTAACATGTGTAACCAAATATGAGCGAGATTAACTGGCCTTGTTTATGCCTAATCAACAGTAAAGATATGTACTCACCTGATATACTGGGAGTGTTTAGCATTTCACAATTACTTTAAGTAAAGATGATTTAATCCATCTCATTTGAACCTCCATGTTCCAGCATTCTTTAATATTTTTTTGGAGGGCTATTTAGTGGAAGACAGATTACATTTGTTGTTTAGTCCTGGAGTGTGCACTTAGAAGAAATTTATTAATGGAAGGTTCAGGACAGAAAATTTAGTCATATTGTCAGAAAACATTTCCTTTTGGTTAGAGATGTCCAAAAGTGACATGAAGTTCCATAAGAAGTGGTGGGGTATCTCTCCTTATGGTCATCAATAAAGATTCATTGAAGGGAATAGTTGCATTCTTAGTAACTTCCTGGTCTTCCAAAGTTTTAGTCTCCCCTCCTCCATTTGCTGAAATTAGTTTCTGTTCATTATATGTTGTATTATCTTATCCACTCACAAGTTGTTATTACCTTCTCTTGTAATCTTCTCCAGGGCAATTCTGATTTTCTTAAGTCTTCATATTCCTAAAGCCTAGTACAAAATAGTTTCTTAATAAGTACTTCCTGAATTGCATCCTAATGGGTCCTTGAATCCAAGCACATTCTCTACTCTTGGAAAAATTCTGTGAACAAACAAACAAACAAAAAACCACATCCGCTAACTCCTTTCTCAAATAATAAAGACAAGGAAGACAGATCTCTGGTAAAACTCATGGCCTTTGAACATTTGTCATAGACTTCAGGCCATGCAGATTAAATTCATTATAACAATTTTGAGAAAAAAATAAACTGTGGTTTAAAATTTATAAGCCATCTATAATGGCGCTTCTGCTATCATTGCTTTGGGAAACTGAAACTAGTTTGAAGAGAAGGAGTTAATGGGCTTTGGTGGAGGGGTTTTCTTCTCCTGGGAGTCTTTTCTGCCAATGAAATAATGCACTGAATTTCTATCCAGGCTCCTTTGCTGTTTCTTGTGTAATTAACTTTTATGATCTCCCTTGATCAGTAAGGGAAGACTGGTGGGTTGTTACAAAGGTTTCAGTATTATAGAGGGTGAGACAGGTTGACAGACAGAAACAACTCAGACAGTATAAACCAACAAGTGATCACAGCAAAAGTAATAGCAAGAATGCATCAACAACAGCCTCAATTCTAACAACTGCCTTGCTGTCATCATTTCTGGCTGCATCATTTCCAGCTCAAGAATCCCATTTTAACCTATGACTTTAAATGATGACCTTCAACTTTGAGTTAGGAATCATCACCCTTTCTTAAAAAAATATAAACTCAGACCGAAATTGGAGAAATGGCATTGCCAATGTTGCTCAGCCAATGATTCAGAGCCCGAATGAAAATTCAAGTCTCTTAAACCTATTTCATAAAACATAAAACTATACAATATTCCAAACTGAGCCACTGTTAAGTGGTCTGATGCATTTAAAATGTCTGCTGGTACTGCATTCAATTCCAAAAACAAGACTCTGATTATTTGTCAGTAAATGTATTTCTTCTTAGAATATTAAAATTAATTTTGCCTTCCATGCCTATGTTTCTTAATTTGTTAAAGTTCAATTAGAAAGAAGGCTCCTCAATTTCAATAAAATTATTGAAAGTATAATTAAAGGTGCAGGGATCCTGGATGAAATTCAGGAGACCTGAGGATGAGTTCCATATCTGGAGTTTTCAAGCCTTGGATAAAATAGTTTTCTATAAAACTCACATTCTTTTTAAACTGTAAAAGGGAGTTCTGAATCACTGCACTGTATACCTCTCGATGATATTACCGGACTATTATGAAAGTCAAAATGGGGAAAAAGGTGTAAATGACACATCACTGTAGATGTGGCCATTGTGGGGTTATCACTCTGAGTTTCTAGGGTTTCTGGCTTTTCTAGAAGCAGGAAACAGAAGTCTTCCTGTGGGTCCCCAGTCAAAAGAACCAAAGGATCAGGTCCTTCTCTTCTCTTTGTGATTCTGAGCTCTCACTCAGATTCACTTTTCATCCTGCTCACAGATCTAATCTGACCAATGGATTTCCAAGCACATCTATTTATGATATATTGATAGCATGAGGGAACATACAGGGGGATTTGTTCTCTGTGAGATAATGCCTGAAATTAATGTATTGGCTTATCTCCTTGCCACTTTCCCTCTCCTTCATCTTCTTTTTGCTGACCCATTTGTTACCATGGGGGTGTGAAGAGGGAGAGAAAATATAAACAGTTGTTCAGATAGAGATCTTATCTTGAAATATTATTACAATTCAATTGGATTTAATGGTTTATAGTAGTTTGGGATTCTAAGTTTTAAAATCAACTTGTGTCATATTCCAATTCAACACAATAGCTTCATGATCACATGGTCAGGGTTTGGGAGTAGGGAATTTACTTTTCCACAGTATAATTTACTTTTTCAATTAATCAGTGGATCCATCAGTCAAAAAGCATGTATTGTTTATATTATTTTAGGTTTTTGAGGTGTTTCTTCTATATAAAATAATGAATCATTCTATTTATTTATTTATTGCATTTAAGTGAGATGCCAGTATTATTCTTATTTCTTGAGTGAAAATCCTGAGGCTTAGAAAAGGGAATGCACTTTCCAAAGGGCACAGGGGCAAGAAATATTGAAAACTTGGTACGTAGTCCAGACTCAATGTGCTCTTCAATGGGCCACAATTTAATTCTAATAAGTGCTCCTGGTGACTACCATTCAGATATTGAAACTGAGAGGCCCCTTGGATCTTCACATTATACATGCCAGAAAGCATCTGAGATGACATGCCCCACTACCTCATTTCATATGTAATACAATTAAGGACCAGAAAAGTGAAGTAACTTTGGATCATAAATTCATATATTTCTAGCACAAAGTCCTCAAATTATAGCTGAGAAAAATTAAGCCCAGACACAAGAGATTGCTGAAAGTCAAACAGACTGTAAGTGACTGATAGCTTTTTTTTCTATTACTTTGATTTCAGTAGTATCTGAAGTCCTAGTGGGCAAAGTCTGTCTCCCATTTATCATTACTTCCTCTAACATCTACTGTAAAACCTTGGAAAATATCGTGTTTAATAAGTCTTTATGTTGGATGTTGGATTCTCAGAGTTCTAAGGAACATGTTTTCCCACTATACCACACACACACACACATACACACAGATGCACACACATACACACACATACACACACACACACATACACACACACACCAGGGCAAGATGTTAGGCAAGGCTGCTGGCTATACTACCCCTTTCTTGATTAATTGAAATTGCCAGCCTCAATACCTTTAGAGTCATAAAGCAGGTGTCATGTAGGGATGGGAGAATCAGACATATGGCTTCTTGACAGTCTCACACAGTAGGAACGAAAGGATGGATACATACATACATACATACATACATACACACATGCATACACATATTCATGCATGCATTATATATACATCTTCCTAGAGAATTATGATGTGGTATAGTAGAAGTACAGTCAGCTAGGTGGTGCACGGGATAGAGCACTCGGTTTGGAATCGAGAAGACTCATCTGTATGAGTTCAAATCCAGACTCAGGCACACACTAGCTACGTGAGCCTGGGCAAGCCACTTAGCCCTGTTTGCCTCAGTTCTTCATCTTCAAAAGTAAACTGGAGAAAGAAATGGCAATCTATCCAATATTTTTGCCAAGAAAACCACAAGTGTGGTCATGAAGAGCTGATCACAACTGAGAAATGAGTTAACAACAACCATAACAACAACAGCATTGTAAGGACCTGGGAGAGACCTCAGAGCATGTATAGACATTCTGTAACTGTTTCTAACCCAGTAACCATAATTTGAATACAAGTCTCTGAGAAGCTCAAGTTTCAGGAAGGAAATTGAGAATGTCTCCTAAAGGAAATTAATCAGCTTCAGCTCTTGGCTTACTCTTCTTTTAATTTGACATCTATTAAATTTACTTGTTCCTGGATGTAGGCATTCTGGAATGAGTAGAATGGGAAAAGAATAAACATGATTTAAGGGGAAATGACACAAATATTTTCTCCATCTAAGAATATCTATGACCCTATGAACAGGGATTAATTTCTTTACCAGGCTTAATGTTTGTTCTTTTTATTTAGGGGAAAGGGAATAAGTACTAAAACCTTGTGAGTTTCAAAATTACAGAAGATGGAGCCATGAAGGGAGTCTGGAAGCCAAGTAGTCTTTGAATCAGGGAATTGAGTCTATGCTAGGCTTTATAGACAGCAGAACATTGCTATCTCAAGTATCAAGGAGAAGATTTTATGACCCAGCATGGTAATAGCTGAGACAGACTTCCACCAGTGATGCTACATTTAGATATGAACTTGGTGGAACTAATGCTTTGTGGTGTTCAGGGTAAATCTTCTCACCACAGAGATCAAAATGTTATAGGGAAAAGAGTGCCCCAGAGGTATTGGGGTGGTGAAGTGTTTTATACTTCTGTTCTTGACATAGTTTTGAGGTAAATATTCCTTTTTAAGACCTAACCAGGGCAAACACTGAGGAACTGAGACAACGGCATAATATAAAGGTACCCCAACAACTCTGACATACCCAATAGCTCCCCAAGATGGAAGATATGACAATGTGACTCTGAGGCCTAGATTAGACTCACTTCACCTGTTAGCTTTGCTCAACTCTGTCATCCAGAAAATGTCCTTAGTCCTTGTTGTCTGTTTTATAATACAGCAAAAACAGATGTTGGCAAAATAAGAGGCCTTTTTCCTTCCTGCCAATAAAGACATCTAGGTACAAGAAAAATAATGTATTAAGGGTTTGCTATGCATGCAACTTTATTTTCTAAGAGCTGCGTATGCAAATAGGAGAGTAAGATAGTCCCTGCTTTCAGAATGTTTATATTCTAATCAGAGGAAGGACAATAAACTATGAACTAAGTGCCTAATATATATTTATAGATGAGATACAGGCAATGACACAGGGCAGGTAGGTACAACTGGAGGCCATTGAAGAGATCTCCTCCAAAATGGGGAATTGATCCTGAGCCTTGGGGTAAGATCAGGAAATAAAGAGATAGAAGTTGTGGTGGTTATATGGGACTTTCAAAATCTTTGTAAATTTTGTTTTACTCTTCCCTCTTTTTTCTGCCACTTGCCACACAAACTGTCTCCTTCACTGTTTCAGCATCCAATTCTAGTACCATGCATCCTGATCAAATCAGCTCTGTTATTATTCCTGGACAGTGTGTTTCAATCTCCTTTGTCCATGATCTAATTCAACATGCTAATAACTTTACAGACTGAGGTTCCTATCCATGACCATGACTTTCTGAAGTGTGTGGCAACCACAGGAGTATGTATACTCATGAACAGTATTCCTTGTTTGTCTTTTTTTTTTAATACATATTTTCCATTAATTCTTCCTCCAAAATAGTATGAATTATATCTTTTCTGCACTGTAGACTTTCTGTTTACGTTCATACTAATATAGGCAAATTCACAGGAAATGACATTGTTTATTTCCTTTGGGCACATAATGAGTCCAGCTCCAACAAATTCTTTGTTTATTAGGTGGAGGAAAACATAATACACATTTAGCTTCAATATTCTTATGTCTCTTAATTACATCAGAAATGATAAAGATAATTCTCACAATCAGAATATCAATTATTAAATTAATGTTTATAGAATTTATATTATTTCTATAATTTTCTATCCCTTTCCCATGACTTAAGTAGTATTTCATTTTCTTTGTTTCTTGATTGTCAAGGCCAGAGATTCCATTCTCTGTTGGCTAAAATATTGTCAAATAGCCATTTGATATGTTAAAATAATTTAAACAGAAAAGAAGAAAGAAAGGAATGAAAGTAAATATCACTTATCAAGCATGTGTCAGATACTCTGCTTAGATATGCTATGTGTATGTGTATGTATATATGTGTATATATGTATATATACACACACACATATGCATATATACACAGATGTATACATACACATACACATATATACATACACACATGTATATATACATGTGTGTATGTGTGTATATATGTATGTATATTATATATAGACGCACATATGTCTATATGTCGATGTATATAAACATATATAGATATATACATAAAGATATATTTAAATATATCTTTATATATCTAAATATATGTATAGACAGATAGATGTATGAAAAGATTTGAAAATATAGATAGATAGAATCGCATTTCAACCTCACAAAAGTCCTCGGTGCTAGGAGTTATTATCCCCATTTCACAAATGAGGAAACTGAGGTGGACAGCTTACATGACTTGTGCAGGATTCCACAGGTCTTTAGAATCTGATGTCAGATTTGAAGTAAGGTCTTCTTGATTCCAGGCCCAACACTATCCATCATGGTACCTAGTTGTCTCTTACCAAGTTACTGTTAGATAGTCTAAGCCTGAGACTTGCTCATCACAATCTGCTAGGAAAGCAGACACAGTCTCGGCAATTACACTAGTTTTAATGGGGTGATGAAGCCAGAGCATATTTTCTGCATTCTGAAGTGATAGAAACTCAGATTTTTTTTTACCAATACTATGATTAGAATTCAGAATGAGTTTGTGAGACTTACACCTACTTTGAGTTTGATTACTACACGGTGGAATTCATTGCTAGATGACGGAGACCAAAAAGCATCCAGAAAATGCCGGAGTCAACAGACCTCTCATTTACTTGAATGAGAGAAATGGATGCCAAAGAAAACACTGAATTAAAATATAAACTTTTTTTTGGGACAGATGATTTGGTTTTACTCATCAAAGATAAAAAATCAAACCAAACAAGACCCAATTAAAAAAAAAGATAGCTCTATCTGAATATTAGGGATTTTCCTGATTGAGGGGCCCTGAGTTCTTGTGTTTCTGCTACTAAATTTTCATCTGTTGTAGATAAACTCCAGAAAGTAGCAGATAGGGGAATGACATGAATCCCAGAGGCATTGTATTATACTTTGGATTTAAAAACCAATAAAAAAAGAAGTGATTGGTGAAATAGAATTTGATGATTTAAATCTCCAGATATAAGGGGGAGGGCAGGAAATCAGAAGATGGTAGTGATGAATTTCAACCACCTGCCAGGATACCCAACACAACACATCTCACAGAAAATCCCTGAGGTTATTGTGCAATGAGCATTTCTGTAGTTTGTGTGGGTCTCTTCTTGTTGCCATCACGTGAGGCAGTTACAAATAATGCCATATAAGGACAAAGTTACTAAAAAATCCAGTAAGTTTTCTATTTTCAGATTCCTAATGATTCCCATAACTCAATCAGTTTCATAGTATGGATAAGTAAAAAGACCTTTAGAGTTTCAGCGTTTTCCTCATCATGAAACTTACAGCAGGTTGTTGCTGCTCAGTCATTTCAGCCATGCACAATGCTTTCTGACCCTTTTGGGGTTTTCTTGGCAAAGATGCTGGAGAGGTTTGTCATTTCCTTCTTCAGCTCATTTTACAGATGAAGAAACTAAAGCAAACATGGTTAAGTGACTTGCCCAGGGCCACACAGCTAGTAAGTGTCCGAGACTAGATTGGAACTAAGAAAGATGTTTTCCTGGCTGCAAGCCTACCCCTCTATCCACTGTGCCATCTAGTTTACAGGATCTCCCTATTCCAAGTCCAAGTCCCTTTGTTACTGGAGAAATCTGAACTCCAAGAACATACAAAAGGGTGGGTCAATAAATTCTCCTGACAGCACCTTTTGACTCTGCCCATCCCAAGATCCACACATAGCAAGTGAACTTCACCCCATCAAGCTGCCTGAAAAGCTCTGTACAGTGGGAAAGGAGTTACTTTGTTCAGGCCATAATTGCTTTTTTCTGTGGTGTTGTGAAGAAAATCAATCAGAAATGTTGAGATTTTCACTTTTTGGTTAGTAGGCCTATATAAATAGAATTCAAATGAAGCTCAGCAAGGAGAAAGAATGAATGGCTTTGTTTCAGTTTCTAGGCTCCGAAAATCCCAGATGAACTTGAGGCCTCTGAAAGTGAAGCCAAGCTTCGAAGTCAAAGTTCTTTTTCCCCAACTTGAAATTCTGCAAAAGTCATTATCTGCACTCTTAGATGCTAGCAAGGGCCTGACTAGGGATGGAAACAAAACCTTGAGAAAAGTGTCTTAGTGACAAAGTAATTAAGGTGTGGAAAAGTCACTAAGACTTTGAAGAATACTAGAGTGCATTATAAAACACAAAAATTAAAAACAAACAGATGCTTTTAAAATAAAATATCAAGCTAACATAAGTATACCTTTGTGTGTGGCTGTACATGTACACATGTAAGGAAGAATGGGAGGGAGATCATCTGAAAGGTCTTTCACAAGGTCAAATGAAAAAAAATTCAATGGCTCATCTATTATGCACCTACCAAGTGCTGTCCTAGGCAGGGGTACAATTTAATTCAATGTAAATCAACTGAAATAATTGACAGACAAGAATTGTCGAAGTCATGGTAGAAATCTTTGCTGATCTACATAAAGCAAAGGAAAACTATTTTTAAAGGAAAGGATAAAGAGCTAATAACTTAAGAAAGACCAAGAGAAGCCACATGTAAGAGAAGGTCCTTGAATTATGCTTTGAAGGAAGTTAGGGGACATAGGTATTCAAGGCAGAAATGACAAAGGTTACATTTCATCATTAGAGAGTGCCTGTGTAAAGGTATGAATTTCAGACATGCAATGTCATCTAAACCAATTGGCAAGTAATCCAGTGTAATGAGAAAGGAGACTATGTGAAGGGCGGTTATGCCAAATGTAATAAGATTTGATAAGTGGTGGGAGCCATATTGGGAAAGCTGTAAATGTCAAGAAGAGGATGGTGTACTTTATCCTAAAAGCAATGGGGAACCACTCAATTTTAAATGGTCAAATAACATTGATGATTAAAAATAAAACAAACAAAAAATAAGAATGCACTTCCTCTTAGAGTTTATAGTCTAGAAGTGGGATGTGATATAAATGATCATTATTGCCTCAGAGACCTCATTATGACAGTCTAGATCTAAGGGACATTCCAGTTTGATGTGCAGCAGAAGGCTTGAATTTCTTTCAGAGAAGTAGCATTCTTTTTAACTATTTATTTATCCATCTATCTATCTATCTATCTGTCTATCTATTCTGTCTGTCTGTCTGTCTGTCTATCTATCTATCTATCTATCTATCTATCTATCTATCTATCTATCTATCTATCTATCGATCTATCTGTTTGTTTATTTGCTTGTTTATTTATTTGTTTGTTTGTTTATTTGACTATTTATTTATTTACTCATTCATTCATTTGTTTCTGTATTTGTTGATTTATCTATTTATTTATTTGGTTGTTTGTTTGTTTTTAGTTTTCGACATTCATTTCCATAAGATTTTGAGTTTTTATCCCCCTACCACCACCCCAAAACATCCAGCCCACTGAATACCCCTTTCCCCAATCTGCTCTCTCTTATATCATCCCCCATGCTCCCACCAACTTTCTAGTAGGGCAAGATGGATTTCCACACCCAGGTGCCTGTACATCTTATTTCTCAGTTGTATATAAAATGCATACATACATACATACATACATACATGGTATACATACATACATACACACGTTTGTTTTTAAAACTTTGAGTTCTAGATTTCTTTCCTTTCTTCCCTGGCCACTGACTCCCATTGGGACGATAAACAATTCAATATACATTATACATTTGTAGTTACTCAAAACATTTCCATAGTAGATATGTTGTGAAAGACGTACTATATTTCCCTCCCTCCTATACTGCCCCTCACTTATTCTATTTTCACCTTTGACCTTATCTCATTTCAAAAATGTTTGCTTCTAACTAACCTCTCACCCAGTCTGCTCTTCCTTCTATCAGCCCCCCTCTTATCCCCTACTCCCCTATCTTCCATTAGGGTAGAATACTCAATTGGATGTGTATGTTATTACCTCATTGAGCCAAATTCAATGGGAATCAGGTTGTGGTTTCCCTTTCATCTTCTTGCTCTTTCCCTCCATTGTAACAGTTTTCTCTTGCCTCTTTTATATGAGATAATTTACCCTAATCTATTTCTCCATTTTTTTCTTTTCCGAATATATTCCCCTCTCACCTCTTAATCTTATTTTTAGATATCATCCCTTCATATTCAACTTGTCCTGTGCCCTCTGTCTTTGTATGTATGTGGATATACATATACATACACATATATACCTATGCATACACACATATATTCCCTTCAACTCCTCATACTGAGAAAAGTCTTAAAAGTCTTATGAGTTATAATTATCATGTTTCCCTGTAAGAATGTAAATGGTTTAACTTTCATAAGTTCCTTATGATTTCTTCTCCCTGTTTACCTGCTCATGGTTCTCTTGCTTCTGTATTTGAAAGTCAAATTTTCTGTTCAGCTCTGTTTTTTTTTCTCATGAATGCATGACAATCTTTGATTTCATTGAATGACCCTATTTTCCCCTGAAACATTATACTCAATTTTATTGGGTAGGTGATTTTTGGTTTTAATCCTAGCTCCTCTGACCTCCAGAATATCATACTCTAAAACCTTCCACTCCACAATGTAGAAGCTGCAAGGTCTTATGTTATCCTGATTGTGTTTCCACAATACTCAAATTGTTTCTTCCTGACTGCTTGCAGTATTTTCTCCTGGATCTAGGAAATCTGCAATTTGGCTATGATATTCCTAGGATGGTGAGTTCTTTCAATTTGTATTTTGCCCTTAAGAGTACTTTTGCTTGATAATTTCTTGAAAGATGGTGTCTAGGCTCTTTTTTTTGTTCACGGCTTTCAAGCAGTCCAATAATTATTAAATGATCTCTCCCAAATTATTGATTTTCCATGTCAGTGGTTTTTCAAATGAGATATTTCACATTACCTTCTATTCTTTCATTACTTTACATCTGTTTTATAATATCTTGATTTCTCATAAAGTCATTAGCTTCCATTTGCTCCGATCTAATTTTGAAGGCATTATTCTCTTCAGTGAGCTTTTGAAATTCCTTTTCCCTCAGGCAAATTTATCTTTTTAAAATATTCTTCTCCCCATTGGCTTTTTGGGGCTTCTTTTGCCATTTGGGTTTATCTATTTTTAAGGTGTTATTTTCTTCACTTAAGATGTTGACTTGCTGCTTTTTTATTTTCTTGCATCATTCCCATTTCTCTTCCCGGTTTTTCCTCCACTTTTTGTACTTGGTTTTCAAAATCATTCCTGAGCTCCTCCATTGCCTGTAACCAATTCACATTTTTCTTGTGAGCTTTTGATGCAAAATTTCTGATTTTGCTGTCTTCCTCCCATTCCATGTTTTGATACTTTTTGTTCCTGGAAAAATATTCTATGGTCTGTTTGCATTTCTGTTACTTGCTCATCTTGCCTGCCAATTACTTAACTTTTTAATCTTTTGCCACAGTAGAACTCTGCTTCCTGAGTGGAGAGAGCTATGTCCCAAATTGATGGGGGGTTTTACTGCTCCTGGAGCAGTTAGGAAGGCACCCTTTCTACAGCCACCATGAACTCTGGCATCTGGCCACACACCTCAGAACCTCCACCCAACACTGCTATCCAGATGCAAGCATGTCAAAGCAAGATTGATTACACTATGAATGGTCTCTTGTTCCCCCTAAAATCTGCAGGCCAGGAGCTCCTGAAGCAGCCATATGGTGCAGCAACTGCTCCTCGCCCACTTTTTATCCTGGGGGCAAGGTCCAGACTGCACTCTTCCATCCGCCCCTGTTCCAACAGAGTTTCACACTGACCTTTTTCTTTGTCTTTGGTGTTTGTGTGTTGAGAAATCTGAAACCACCACAGCTGTTGGTGCTTCACTGTTCTGAAATCTTCTCTGGCCATTGCTGGTTCAGGCTGCCCTGGGGCCAAAAACTGTGACTCACACAGGCCAGGCTGGACTTCCAGGTTGGTGTGATAGCCCCTTCCTGCTGGCCTGCTGGTCTGCCTACAGTGGGAGATTTGTTTCTCTCTGTCACTTTGTGGGTTCTGTGGCTCTAAAATTTGTTTAGTCATGTTTTACATGTGTTGGAGGAGGTAGAAGCTGGAACCACAGGGAAGTCCTGTTTCTCTTGAGAAGCAGCAATTTTGAACCCTAAAGGCAGACTGGGAAGAAATCAAAGGTAATATATCTAAAAGGTTGTGTTGTTGCTGCTGCTGTGTTTGTCCTTCATTCTCAATATAAGGACATGACATCAGAGAATGATGACATGATTTGCAGTTGATTTGGATTTGAGTGAGAGAGGGTTGTGCAAGATAATCACCCTCACTTTTTTTCTCCAGAGCCATCTAGGTCCAGTGGCCTGCTATTGCAAGCAGGAGACTAGAGAAAGTGTAGTATTTTATCCTATACCAGCATTTTAGCACTCAAGAATTTGTGAAGTCACAAAGATGAATATCCAGTTAACCAAAGCAGATTTCAATCTATTTGTGATTGCTCATATGGTTTTGAATATTTTTCTCAAATCAAATCATCAGTGGGAGATGATTTTTAATTTATCTTCCCTCCAACAATGACAATCAAAAGTTATCCACACTTGCCCACGTTGGGAAACACTAGTTTAGGTAATAGTTATGTTCAGCACAAGGGGCCTCCTCAAAATTCTTGGGGTTTTCTCCATTACATTTTCTATCACATAAACAATAGTTGGGGATTTAGCCTATCTGATGGTCAGCTCTCAATATTGTCCCATGACTCACATTTTCAATGATTCATGGTTTTGTTTATAGTTGACATGTAGTGTGGAGAGGAACCTCAGATGTCATCAAGCACAAATTCCTAATATTACAGATAAAGAAACTGAGGTTGAGAAAAATTGAAAGATAGAAAGATTGAGAGATAGTTGAGTTCACATATGTATGAGTAGTGGAATCAGAATTTTAACTCAGGTGCCCTTATTCTAAATTCAGTCCCTATCCCACTATACCAGAAAAGCCACATACTTCACTTTCGTTATTCATCATAGTTCTTAGGTATTTTCTATGGCATTGTATCCCATGTGCCAGACACTTTTCTAAGGCCATCTAAGCAATACAGTTTTGATTCTTTGGAGACTGTAGTGTTTCCTCACTTGAAGCCATGCAGCAGTATAACTTAACTATTAGCATTAAAAATCAGCAACTTTCTTTCTAACAGAATTTGGGGCTTAGTAAACGATGATTCAATTTCCCTAAGGCAGTCTTGTGAACTCTGCAACCACTCTTTAATTACTTCTGGGTGAAACTCCTTTTATATTTTCGTTATCTATACACACACACACACACACACACTCACACACACTGAGGTTCATATGCATTCCCTGTATTCCATACCATATTCTAGCTAATATGTATTATCTATTCACTTATTTTTCCTACATTAATGACCAAATTAATTGATTTTGTGTGTTTATATCTCTCCAGTAAGCCACACAGTATTCCAGAGTTTGATTTAGCTAAATATTAACCCCTTCTCCCTCCTCCCCCCAAAAAACACCACCTTGATGACCATCTTCAGGGAAGTCATCTGAACTTGGGTTTGGACTCTCTCACAGTTTCATCACTTAGTGTGAGCACACATTTTACTTGATTATCCCTTCCCTCATACTTTTGAGGAATGGGGTGCCATAAAAATTACATCCTTTAAAATATGGTTTAAAGAATGTTGAATTTCCCTGATTATAGGAAGGAAATAAATCATTGAAAAACACTCCTTCAGGTGGTGTCTTCTACTAAATCAAAACTTGTTTGCGTGTTCTACAGAGAAAACAAACAATCACAGGGAGAATTTGTTTTCTTTCATCTGTTGGTGGTCTAGAATCAGTGTACTATACAATATCCATAAACGTAGAGATTCATAGTTGATGTTTTCTCTATCCTGTTTTCTTGGTATTCATAGTCTGAGATTTCCTCCACACTCTTTGTGTCCTATCCTAACTCAGAGGACTTCAGTGCTTCTAGACAATTATTCTATACTTCCCTATCACTCTACAGACTCTCACAAATCTTTTTATCCCTCTACAAACCTCCCATGGCATCTCATGTCCTTCCCTTTCAGCTGAGAATGTTACCCTATATTTTACATTAAAAAATCAAGTCACTCACTGTGAGTTCCCCCTTCATCATTCACATCACTCAGATGCCTTCTGCTATTATCTCTCCCTTCAACGCTGTCTCTCATAATGAGTACTTACCAAGTACTACTTACCAAGTCTAACTCCTCTGTTGCACGAATATTTCCATTCAATCACACCTTTACCAATATATTTTTATCTCTTTTATTCCCATTATTGCTTATTTTCAATCTCTCTCTTTTCTCCTACCTACAAAACATATCTGTGCCTTCCCCAACTTAAAAACAAAACACTTGACTCAGTCATCTCTCTCATTGTATATTTCTTTTGCCCTTTGTGACTAAACTCTTCAAGAAAGCTGTCTACCAAAGCTGCCTTTGTTTTATCTCCTTTTACTTCTTCCTTAACCATTTACAATCTAATTTCCAACTTCATCATTCCAAAAAACCTGTTCCTTCTAAAGTCACCAATGATATGTCAGATGCCAAATTCAATGGTCTTTTCTCAATCCTCATTCTCCTTGACTTCTCTGAAACCTGCGACACTATTGATCATCCACTTCTTGATATTCTTTTCTCTCTATATTTTTGGGAAATCAATGTTTCCTAGATTTCCTCCTGCTTATCAGACTTTTCCTTCTCAGTCTCTTTGCAGAATCATTATCCATATCATACCTCCTAACCATACTCCAGAGACCCAAAGGACTCTGACTTGTGCCCTCTTGCTCTTCTTCCACTACAGTTCTTTACCTGGTTATCATCTCTCTATTGATGATGCTCACACTTACCTATCCTTCTCTAACTTCTCTGCTGATCCCTACTTAGTTCGTTGGTTGGTGTTCTTTGTTCTCCAAGAGGACCAAAGTCACATCATTATGCTAGTGTCAAGTTTCAATGTGTCCAGCTGTGACTAATCAGATGAATACTTGGAATGCTCTACTAAAGGATGGACACAAATTATCCACGTGAACATTTGGGGTGGATTCTACAAATTTTCTCATGCTGAAATTTCTTTGAACTATCTCAGTTTTGCTTTGCTCGTACAGCACAATGCCTTCTCTGATATGAGCATGCCATGCTGTATGATTGGTGCCACTCTCTTCCATGTCACACAATCAGTTCCAAAGTTCTTAAGAGAGACCTTGAGAGTGTCCTCATATCACTTATTCTGACCACCATGGGAACACTTCCTAGAGTGAGTTCTCCCTAAAATAATATTTTTGGCAAGTGTATGTCTTTCATTTTAACAATGTGGTTGGCCCATCAGCACTGTGCTCTCTGAAACAAAGTTCAAAGGCTTGGCAGTTTTAGTTTTAGTTTGAGTAAGGAATTTGGTGTCTGGTACCTTATCCTGCCAGATAATCTTCAGAAGCATCCTAAGACAATTTCAAAGGAAAGTGATTCAGTTACCTGGCATGGCACTGGTATACTGCCCAGGTTTCAAAGACATACAACGAGTTCAGCACGATGGGCCTGTACAGCTTCAGTTTTGTAGTTAGTCTATTACTTCTTCCTTCCCATACTTTACTTCAGAGAATCCCAAACACTGAGCTAGCTCTGGCAATCCGTGTATCAATCTAACTATCAATGTGTACATCCCTTGAAAGTACACTACCAAGGTAAATGAACTAATCCACAGCATTCAATACTTCTCCATTGTTATAATGAATGGTTCCACATATGGGTGGTGTGGTGATGACTCATGGTATACCTGCTTTTTTGGTGTTAATTGTTGGGTTAAAATTAGCACAAGCAGCAGACAATTGAGACATATTTGTTTTTGGCATCTCAGCTTAAGAGACTGAGTTGAGTGCACAATATTATGTAAACAGAAAATAATGAACCAATTCTCCCTCCACTTTGGTCTTGGCTTGTAGCCTTTTCAAGTTGAAGAATTTACAATCGGTACAGCAGCTGATCTTGATGCCATGTTCATTATGATTGAAATCATCTGACATGTCTAGTACTGCACTTTAACTTCCTTTCAGGCATTTGAAATGTGATATATAATGGATTTCATAAACCTTAAATGTCTGAATCTGAGCTCATTATCTTTACCCTTAAACACTCATCTCTTATAAATTTCCTTATGAATGTTGGGTATACCATCAAACTTCCTGTCCCCCAGGCTCACAACCTAGCTGTCATTTTTGACTCCTCACTATTTCTCCCCCTCAGGCCACTCCTCCTATATCCAATCTGTAGCCAAGGCTTGTCATTTTTACTCTTATGACAAATCAAATAATTTCCCTCCTCTCTCCTGAAATTACTACCACTTGTAAGCTTAAAATTCTGTGATACTACCACTCAAATTGCCTCATGCCTGAATTATTATAATAACCTGTTAGTGTTTCTTCCTGCCCCAAGTCTCTCTCAACTCTGATTCATCTCTCATTCAGAGGCCAAAGAAACTTACCTAAAGTACAGATCTAACTCTTTCACCCTGCAACTCAACAAACTCTAGTTCTTCTTCCTAATCTCCATAATCAAATACAATTTCCTCTATTTGATATTTAAAATCCTTTACAACCTGGTCCTCTCCCCCATCTTTCCAACCTTCTCACACCTTACTTCCCAGCACATCCTCTTCCACCTGGTGACATTGGCCTCCTGGCTATCCTCAAACAAGACTCTCCATCTCAGCTACAGGAATTTTCTCCAGTTGCCCCCTCCTACCTTCCATCCTCTCCTGCCTCATCTCCACCTAGTGGCCTCCCTAGTTTACCACCCCACTTCCATCTGAAGTCTTTCTCAACTCTTCTTAATCCCAGATCCTTACACCTCTTCATTATTCCCTATTTATTCTGCATGTACCATAATTACACATATTTATTCCCATGTTAATTCCATCATAGACAGTGAGCTTCTAGGGAGCACAGACTCTCATTTGCTTCTTTTTCTTTCCCCAGTAGTCTCCACACTGCCTGGCACAGAGCAGGTGCTTCATGGATGCTTATGGACCTACTGAGCTGCCTTCTCAGTTAATTGCTTGATGCTATGGCAATTGGATCCCATAGCCTTCTTGTCTCTATGCACATAGTCTGTTCCAGCTGCTAAGCCCTTGTTTACCTTAGTGCTATTTTCCTTCATCTTTATGCAGACGTGAAGCCTGATTTTTGAAACCAGGAATTAAATAAATGACAGTCCTCTTATTTTCTGGCCTGGTGAGATCCCATCTGAGAGACTGTGCTCAGGTCTGGGCACTGTGGTTTAAGAAGAATATTGATAATTACAGAAGGTTCAGAGAAAGCAGCCAGAATTGTGAAAAGACTAGCTTTCATGTCATGAAAGTATAGCCCACATGTACAGAGGCTTTTCATTTTGCAATCAATCAATCAACCAATCAATGAATCAATGAATAAATAAGTAAACGAATAAATGAATGAATGAATGAATAAATAAATAAGTAAATAATTAAATAAATAAATGAATAGATAGACAAATAAATAAATATATAGATAGCTAAATAAATAAACAGATTAATAGATAAACAAACAAACAAATAAATGAATGAATAAATAATAGATAAGTAAATAAAACTTCAGATATATTATGTCCTGTCATATCCATTGTCACTCTCTGAGGCATGTGCTATATTTAGCCCCATTTTAATTTTGAGGAAATGCAGGAGTAGAAGGTTTAGATGAGTTGCCAAAGGTCACACAACCAGTATGTTTCTAAGGAAAGCTTCAGCTAACAGCCTAGTCTAGAAAGACTGTAAACCCAGAGGGCTCTAGGTTGGTCTGTATTGCCATTTCATTGGAGCTGCTGGGCATGTTTAACCTGGAGAGTAGGAACTTTAATGGAGGCATAATAGCTGGGCCTAAGACAGTGAAGGGCTGTCCTGTGGAAGAGAGAGGGATTAACTTTATTCTGCTTGAACTCAGAGGGCAAAACCAGGAGGAAGCAGTGGACACTGAGAGGTGGAGTTAGACTTGATCTTGAGGGGGGGTGGAATGAAAGAGAGAGAGAGACAGAGAGAGAGACAGACACAGAGAGAGACAGAGAGAGACAGAGACAAAGAGAAACAGAGACAGAGAGAGACAGAGACAGAAAGAAAGAAAGAGAGAAAGAAAGAAAGAAAGAAAGAAAGAAAGAAAGAAAGAAAGAAAGAAAGAAAAAAGAAATAAATAAATAAAGAAGAAAAATAACAATTTCTTCCTGAAGATGAGTGTGATTCCAAAGTGGAATGATCTGCCTTAGGAAAAAGTGGAGTGCTCTTCACTGGAAGCCTTTGAATAGAAAACATGAGACATTTTTTGGCTTTATTTTTACAGGGAATCCAATTTGGTGTGCAGATTGGATGATTGTTCCTAGAACTCTTCCAAGTCTAAAAATTCTGTGATATTATAATGCTGTGATAAGGATATTCCCATGGCATGAAAAGAAATGCATCTTAACATCTGAGAGAAGGTCATTTCTAACAGGAACATTAGGGGAAGGGCTCCTAGAATGCAAGCAGTATGAAGAATCAAGTTCATGGGCAGAAAGCTCATGTTTGTACTCAGTCAGCCAGGCTCATTAAGAAATGGGCCCAATAGCCAGAAAGCCCATTCATTATTATATACATTTCTTTTTTTCTTTTTTTTTGGAGGGCAATTGGGGTTAAGTGACTTGCCCAAGTTCACATGGCTAGTTTTTGGGTTAAGTGTCTGAGGCCAGATTCAAACTCAAGGTCTCCTGACTCCAGGGATGATGCTCTATTCACTGCACCACCTAGCTGCCCCAATTATATACATTTCTAAAACTATTTTTTTTCCTTCTACCTAGAAAGTAAGTAGATGATACTATGGACAGATTGCTCTATTTGGAGGCAAGAAGTCTTGAGGTCAGATTGGACTTGCTGAATCAGACGGGGGGAATACCTCAATTACCTTTAGCTTCAGTTTCTTCATCTGTAAAATGGTCGCATTATAATAGCATCCACCTCTTAGGCTTGTTATGATGATCGAAAGAGAGATGTAGGAGTGAACTATAAATGTTGGCTATAATTTGGATCTTAGCCACAACATGGAGCTTGATCAACTCTTTGAGAATTTTTTAACATTCAGTACCAATTATACAACTTGGAAACTTCACACAGATCATCATCTTGGAAGGTAAATTAAAAATAGCCCTGGAGAAAAGCAGTTTTATTGATTGATGTCTTGCTTATCAAACAACACCAAACACCTTGTCCAAGCACCATATTGTCCTCCTAGTTCTACTTTACAGGATTCTAGGCTAGCCTTCTTTCTTCCTTCTGGGGTCTCAGCATCCAAACAAAGAAAAACAAAAGTCCTAGAGTAGATGACCGCCAAGATGCAATTTCAGTGCTGACATTATGTCACATATACTCTAAGGTTCCTCCTTCCTCTGTTATTTCTTAAATATTATTTGAAATTTTGCTTTCTGGTGGAGCTGTGAACTGACACAGCCATTCTGGAGAGCAGTCTGGAACTATGCCTAAAGGACTATAAATAATTGCATACCCTTTAACCCAGTAATACCACTTTTGTGGTGGTATCTCAAAGAGATCATAAAAGTGGACCCATATGTACAAAAATAGTTATTGAAGCTCTCTTTGTGGTCACAAAAAACTGGAAATTGAGGGGATGCCCATTAACTGGGGAATGGCTAAACAAGTTGTAGTATATGAATATAATGGAATACTATTGTGTTATAAGAAATAGGGAGGAGATGGTCTTCATATTCACTTGGAGAGGCCTATACAAACTGATGATAAGTAAGAAGAGAAGAACCATGAGAAATCTGTACACAATCACAGACACATTGTATGTGTGATGGCCAACTTTGCTAAACTAGACTCTTCAGCAACAGACGCCTATAAGACAACTCTGAAAGTCTCGGGATGGAAGGAGATACCTACATTCAGAGAAAGATTTAGAAAGAAAGGAATTTAAATGGAGAATGAAGTAATGGAGACATGCTAGAGTTCTTTTTCATGTTTGGTTTTCGTTCTTTTTTCCCATTGTTCATTCCATCAGTTAAAATCTTTCTATACAACCAGACTAACGTCCAATGTGAAAGAATTTGCAGATCCCTATACTTGATTGTATGCCATTAATGGGGGGAGAGGGAGGGGAGAAATTTGAAACTCAGGAGACTGTGTAACTGAATATTATAAACTAAAAGTAAATAAATAAATAAATTTTTAAAACTTTTGCTTTCTTTTCCATGACCTGTTCAGTTTTCCAGAAATGCAACTGAAACTATTTTTCCTTATATACTACAAAATGCAGAAACACACACACTATGTAATGTCTAAAGTCATGAAAAACTCAAATAATCAAACTTCCTATCAGTATGAATTTCATTGAATTCTTTACTCCAATTGACTTCCTTAAATGTATTTCAACTGACTTTTATTTTATAGAAAGGAGCTTTGAAATTTCAGTTATCAGCTGACAACAGATTCAGACTCAGTTCTAATTTTCTCTTCAAAAAAATTATTGAAAGTTCTTTTTTTCCCCTACACATCTAGATAGGGAGAAAAAAATTCTTTGAAAAAGCCCTCAGGAATTACTAAAGAGTCATTGTTATTTTTTGTACTAACACTTTAAGCTTGAGAGGCATATTAACGAAGAGAGATTTTAGCAAGACAATGTTGATATTTTCTTGGAAAACTTTAGAAGATATTTGTAGATTAAAGAATTTCATTATGTCCTAGAATACTGAAGAGTAACTTTCTGGGTAACAAGGATGCCACCATGCCCCAGACTGCTTTGACAGGAGCATACACAATAGGCATGTAGACAACAGTTTGGGTTTCTTAGTTAGGATCAAGTGATTCAAGCAGCTCAGACACTAGATGTGATCCTGTGCAAGCCACTTAATATTTGCCTTAGTTTTCTCATCGGTTAAACAAAAAGAATGGGCAAATCATTCCAGTGTCTTTGCCACGAAAACATCACATGAGGGTCATGAAGAGTTGGTCGTAGCTGATATTACTGAATGACAACAACAAATCCCATTGGCTTTCTGACTCTACATTCCCATCCCACCTTGCTAGCATCCCAGATACTCTCTTTCTACTATTGATCCTTTTTCTACTCAGAAAGGATGTTGAAGCTTAATGTATTAGTTCTAGAATTACCCAGGAGCATTCCCTGGCTACAAAAGGAATACTATCTGTCTTTCACTCCTAGAATCATGAGTTTATTTTCCATATTACTCCAAAAGTGCAAGCATGAGTGGAAGAATATTGTAGTCATTCAGGAATAAGGCTAATACTTGTGTTACTTGAATATGCCTCAGTAACCTGCTACTTGAGTGCTAGGTTTTAGTTTTAATTTTATTTTGGTTTTGCCTGGGTCTCTTAGCAAGATAAGTACATGAAAAACCTATTGCTAGAGTTAACTTGAGATTCTCAGGTTGGAAGATTTAATTGATTACAATGGTCCAAGATGGATAAACTGCATTACAAATCCCCACAGTTAGAAATGGAATCCATACCAATTACAAGCATACACAGTCGAACTGGATGAAGTCAGGAGGCACTAGGTGACCTCTCAGTTGAAAACTTCAAGTATAGATGGGTGATGACTTGCCAGGTATATGGTATGGGAGATTTATTTTTGGTGTAAGTTAATTTAGCTGACCTCAGAAGTCATTCCAGTTCTCAGATTTGATAATTCATTAGAAATCCATATGTGTGTGTATGTGTATGTAAGGATATATATGAGGTATATATGGTGTGTGTATATATGTATGTTTATGTGTATGTCTGTATGTGTATGTGTATGCATATGTATATATGTATGTGTAGGTAGACATAGATGTAGGTGTATATGTATATGTATATGTATATGTATATGTGTATATGTGTGTGTGTGCATGTGTATATGCATGTGCAAGTGCATGTGTGTATGTGTATATGCATATGCACGTGCATATGTATATGCATATGTATGTGTATGTGTACGTGTATGTGTGTATACCATATGTATACATATATGTATATGTATATAACACTGTAGCAGCATGGCCATTGGGTCAAATGTGGTTCTTAGATTCAAAGTTTGTGTTGGACTGCATTAAATAATTAGCACCTAGAACAACTGCCATAAGAGAAGCTCTTCCAAAATCCTTGTGGATGTATTGATTGGGTTACTTAGTTTATACAGTGAGATACTTCAACTCTCCAGGCTAGTGGTACAGACTCAGATTTCCAAGTCTCAGGTTCTTGACACAAAGTTATTTTTTTTTCTTTTTGGAGGGAGGAGGGCAGGGCAGTTGGGGTTAAGTGACTTGCCCGAGGTCACACAGTAGTATGTTAAGTGTATGAGGCCAGATTTGAACTCAGGTCCTCCTGACTTCAGGGCCAGTCACCCTGACACATAAAGTTCTTGATACATAAAGTAACCCTATTTGGGTTTTCTGCTTCTGTAGTCAGTGCTGCTGAGAGATTTGAGGGAGAGGGTGTCTATGAAGGGATTCAGAACCATAAGCAAAATCCCAATAGTTCTATTATCTTACCCATGTGGATATTCCCTTCTATAAGGGATGCCTGCCAGACTTGTGACTCTCATTTATGAACTGACAAATGGTCACTACTCGTTTCCACTCAGCATACTTTGTTTTCCCTTTCTCTTGACATCAAGAGGATCTCAACTCACATTTCTATAGCAGTTATGGTTGGAAAATCAATCAATATACGTTATCTCATTTGTGTTTCACAATAGGCCTGTGAGGTAGGCACTCTATGCATTAGAATCCGTATTTTTAGATGAGGAATTGCCTCAGAGAAGTTATGAGATTTGCCCATGATCTCAAAACTAATAAGTGTTGAGGGTAAGATTCGTACATGTCTGAAGCTTTTCTATGCTCCCTTCTGAAGTTTAGCCCTTCTGAGTGAAGTGTTATATTGCAAGTGGGTAGACTGGGGTATCAAAACAGGTCACTGAACCTTCTTCGTTCTCCCATCATAGATGTATTCTTCAGTGTGATAAAATATGAATATTTTTACAGTTTCCTTCTGGAACACATCACCTAGTTTTGGCACAAAGATGGGGCCATAAATCAGTCAGAACAGTAAATGATTGTGTTTTTTTTATTCCTTTCTAATCAAAGCTACCTAAATATCCAGACTCATTTTTCTTGCCCCACCATCTCCAAGAAACATTACTCTCTCTTTAATGTTTGCTTAGTCTGTGGAAGGAAGATTTATTGTGCTTTACCCCAAAAGTTGATGCAGATATTATTCTTCCCAAATGGTATTTTCACAATGATATGCTATTCTGTATAATGGTAATATGACAGACAGTCTATCTGTGAAATGTCTGAAACAGAAGCAGGATTGTTTCATTTAGCTCGAGTTGGGCTGGAGAAATTGAAAGGTGAATTCAGCATCCCTTCTTCTTGATGAGATGCAAGAACAGGATGAAGCAGGCATGGTAACATGACTGTAGCTATTTGAGCAAAAGATCCAAAGGCCCTAGTGAACACCAAGCTCTGTACAGATCAGTCTGCATTAACAGCTAGTGTTTACTAACTGAACAAGTTAGAAGGCAACTGCACTTCTGTATTTCTCCATTTCCAAAAGAGAAGCTAAAATGTTTGCACCACTATTATTGAGAATCATCATTTTAGCAATAGCAGGAATCCTGGAGGCCATCCAGTCCATTTTCCAGATGAAGAAACTGGGGCCTTCAGAAGTATAATATGTTGCTGAAGTTTGAACAGGCAGTAAGGAGTAAAATCAGATTTTGAACCAGGTTCTTTCTCACTTAGGGCAGGTAGGTGGCTCAGTAGACAGAGTTTGGGGCCTGGAGTCAGGAAGACTCATCTTCCTGAGTTCAAATTTGGCCTCACTTACTTACTTACATTAACTAGCTGTGTGACCCTGGGCAAGTCTCTTAGCCCTTCTATACATTATTTCCTTATTTACAAAACAAAGAGGTTGTTTCCAATGACCTTTGGAGTTCCTTAGGTATTGAATTAAATGGCTGCTGAGGTACCTTCTATCTCTTGCCTTTTGTGAATCTTTGACTTAGGAAGCAATTCTATCATCTACAGACTGGGCTGCCTAGGCACACTTTGAGATTAAGTGATTTGACATTGGGTACCCAGCCAATATATGTCAAAGGCAAGTCATGTCTCCAAGGCTAGTGTTTGATTCACTAGGGTCAAGTGCTTCTGCAAACAATTATGTACATATTGCTCTTCAAAAAGGGGCTTTTCAACCCTTCAACCCTTGTTGGACAAAGAGATAGACAGACAGATGATAGATAGATGATAGATAGATAGATAGATAGATAGATAGATAGATAGATAGATAGATAGGCAGATAGAGATAGATAGACAGATAGACAGACAGACAGGCAGGCAGACAGACAGGCAGACAGACAGACAGAGAGAGGAGAGAGAGAGAGAGAGAGAGAGAGAGAGAGAGAGAGAGAGAAGAGAGAGAGATAGGTATTACAAATGATTCTTGAATTGAATGTATGTTATTTTATTCCTATGGCAGGTATCCCCATGGTAATAAGAGCTACAACAACTTAGCATTTATATAACAGTATAAAGTTTCCAAAACTTTACAATTATATCTAAGTTGATCACAAGTGAAGAGACTGAGACAGAGGTTAGTAACAGGTTCACAGTTAGTAAATACCTAAGGTTCAATTTGAATTCAGACATTTTTAGTCACATGTGCACATTGGTGTGAGAGCCTAATCTCTCACTGATTAATGAAAGAGGTTTTTGCCTGATAAAAAGATCACTGACATCATAAAACAAGTGAGGTCCATGCAGGAAAGGAGAAGAGACCAAGGAGCACCTGGATTCTCTCCAAAGAAGTAAGACTTTTCCACCCATGATTGCAATTACACTTGCCTCAATATTCAGATATATTCTTAAGGATCCACTAAAAGTCCATTTTGATTATGTCATGGGAAGCATCCACTTTCTTTATTAAAATGCTATAAAAATAAACTAATGGAAGACTTGCTGCAAACATTTCCTGTGGTATGGGAAGGATACAGCTTCTTGGATATACTCCTTACCAAACCAATATCCCAGTAACCTCTTCAGTGCTCCAGAGTATTTGAAAATAAACATCTCAGATTGTTTATGGGCTGCCACTGTCATAAGTTATAAAGAAGTTCACGCTCTCTCAAGGATGGGGGTGGATGAGGTGGGTCTATGACTTTCACTTAACACTGAAAGAGATTCAAGACTCAGAAATGTTAAGAAACCCTGACCAAGTTCAACCCCAACATTTTACAAAGGAAGAAATTGAGGCTAAGAGATCTGGTAACATCTCAATGCAGCCTTCATCATGCCAAACCTAGTTTATTGCAATGACACCCCCAATTGATCTTTCCGTTCCAAGACTCCCTGTATCCTCAGCGGATTATATTGTACACACTGCTGCCGACAGACCTAACCATGGGATTCCAGCACCTTTTGATGGGGTCCTGCATCACACATAACCTTTGCTATTTACCTTTTAAAGCTACTGTCAGTAAATTTTGATTTTTTTTATTAACTTTCATTAGTTGGGAATCAGGGCCATTTTTAGTTAGAAGCTGACTGAAGCATGTCACATGAGATATTAAAATTTACTAGAGTGAATAATTCCTAAAAGTATTTTTTTCAATTGAAGGATTCCAAATGGCTCTAACCCTGTGATTATCTTTGCAGCAACTAAATCTTCCTTCCCCATCAGTCCATTGCAAATTCTCTAAAAGTTTTATCTCTAACTTTAATTAGCTTACCTATAAAGTTCATTTAACTAAGTCTGTCCTTAGAGAATATGTGAGGTAATAACTCTGATTAAGCCTTTTTTTTTAACATTTCTGGTCTAAAGATATGAATGAAATTGCCCTATGATCAGAAACTATTTCTCCTTCTGATATATTTGGGATAAATATCAACTTTACTGGAACCCTAACCGGAGTTCAGACTTATATTTTTGAACTCTGAATCTATACTTAGGCACAATAAGATTTATGTTTCACTCTCTGAAATCCCTTTATTTTTGTTCTGAAGGGGCTACCTGTCATCGAATTCAGTGGGAACATCTTTTCCAGTGACACCTGCTTACAACCAAGCTTTGCTTCCAACTCTCAGACTTTCCCACCATGCCTCAGACACCTGTTCCCCCTAGATTTTCCCTTAGTGCCTGGGGTCTTCTTATCCTGGAGCATGCTTCTTTTCTGTCCCCTTCTCTCATTAGTGAGTTCCTTCTGGGTCTTCCTTTTTGGGGAAGGGCCAGGACTGCCAAGATTTATTCCCATATCAGCTGAGTTTCTTACTCTCTGGAGGTCACCTCCATGCATTAAATACCTTCTAAACCTAGAAATTTCCTCAGCACCCGAGAAGCTTCATACCCTAGAATATCCTTCTGCCTTTCAGTTTTCCTTTTCCCATTGGTGATTTTTTCCAAGGCCAGCATTTTGGGGAGGGGGCTAGACTGAGGGTCCTTCAGTGCCTTCCCTACTCTGCTATCAAAACTCCAGACATTGTCAACATACCCCTGAGAAAGTACTAGGCCCCACCTCCATACACTCATTTGGTTTCCTCATGCATTTCCTTCAACCATTAAGACAGAATTCTCTTGACAACAGGAACTAGATATCTTGTTACCTGTTTTGTATCTCCCCATGATTAATACCATGACAGGCATAGAACAAGGGCTTAATAAATTGTTGTTGCTTTGTTGTCTTGCTTCTACAAATGCACTACATGACCATCCCCTTTGACTGGAATGTGCTCATTGCTTAGCTCTTCCTCAGAACATGCCTCTTTTCCTTTTAGATAAGGCTCTGGCAGTACCTTCACCAAGAAACCTTTTCTGATCCACCACCTGCTAGGTCCCTTCCTCCCAAGCTGCTTCCTTTGAAATGACTTATATAGAGTCATAGTAATTAGTCTTATATTTAAACTCTATATATTTAAAACACACTAGGTGTTTCTCCCCCCATTAAACTGTAATGATGTCATTGTAAGTAGGAATTGTTTCATTCTTTATACTTTTATGGCTATGACTTTGCGTACCACAACCAGATATATGTTGCTCAGGTCTTTCAGTCATATCCAAGTCTTTGTTGACCCCATTTGTTGTTTTCTTGGCAAAGGTCCTAGAGTGATTTGTCTTTCCCTACTCCAACTCATTTTACAAATAAAAAAAGTAAGGCAAACATTTTTGAGACTTGCCGGGTGTCACTCATCTGAAAAATGTCTGAGATCAGATATGAGCTTGAGTTTTCCTAATTTCAGACTCAATGCTCTATCCCCTGCACCATCTAGCTTCCAGCCAGAAATATTTGCTGTTCAGTTGTTTTCTGTCATGTCTGATTCTTTGCCATCCCATTTGGGATTTGATTGGCAAAGACTCTGTAGTGGTTTGCATTTTCCTTCTCCAGCTTATTTTATAGGACAAGGAAACTGAAGCACAGTTAGGCAAACTGTTGAAGGTCACAGAGCAGTAAATATCTGAGCCTGAATTTAAACTCAGAAAGATGAGGCTTCTAATTCCAGTCCTGAAACTCTCTATTGCACCACCTACTGGCCGGAGACCCACAACAAGCAATTAATAAATATTTGTTGATTGACTGACTGGTTAATTATATAATTAGAAAGTTTTAGTTAAAAGTCGATTTAAGTCCTCTGGTTTTTATATCAGAATTGGAATATAGATTTAGAGTGAGAAGATATCTTAAAGGCTATTTATGAGTCCAATCTGATCATCTGACAGGTGAGACACAGAGAGGGTCTTGTGATATGCCATCTAGTTAGTAAATGAAAGGGGGAAGGGCTCTATATTCAGTGAATGAATGAATGATGGAAGAGGAGAATCATGTATTAATTTGTACTCTATGGAAGTCACTGTCTGTGCTACATATCATGGATAGAAATGAGGGAATCCTACCTCCACAGGGCAGATGTGGCCAAGGCAGGAAGTTTTACACTTGAGAGTGACAGTGATGTTAAGTTGATATATAGTGCAATCCATTGTATTTGCCATTTTCAAAAATAGCAGAAACATTGACTCTGTGAGAAGGGAAAAAGATAGAAAGCTGGGAGGGGGGGAAGTATAGGGTAGAGAAGCCATATGCAAAAGCAGATTAAAGAGAAAATAGCCTGGGTGCAGGCTGCATGTGATATGCTATCTAAGACCAATGATTAGATCTAAAAAGCTATGTGCAGTAATTTGTGAGCACTTATTTGTCAATGGGACTTTGAAAATGTATTAATTACCCCAGGGACTAGGTGAATGAGTCCTGGAATTCCAGTGTATGGTAGTTCATGTCTGGAGCACTAGAGTTCTCAGGGGTTCATCCAATTTGTATGCCACCGGTCCAATCTGAGATCTGTAGAACAAAAGCAGCAATAAGATGTTGAGGTGGCTTGTTTGGACAGCCCATGTAGTCACATGTGATATTGTGAGAAAGATGCTATTCTATTCACTATGAGCAACTACTGATGAAGGACATAAAAAATGGGGGGAAACTTTCAATACTTTTAAATGAATGTATATTTTGTTAGTGATTTTCTGGAGATGAAAAAGATTAAACTGGCACTCTTTAGAATAGATATTGACTTGATGTCCTTTGCAGTAACTCCTTGCAGATGGGGAACATGAGATTTATGGCATCAAGAATGGGAGTGCCTAACAAAGGAAAGAGGAGATAGATCCTCCACTGTCAAGAGGCAGTCAGCTTCAGTGAAGTCATCATGAGTTTTGTATAAACTACCATCTCAGCTTTCACCAGTGGCTGTTGCCCTTTGCTAATATGGACACACATAGTTGTAAGAACTCTTCCTATTCTGGCAATTGCTCCTGAGAATTTTAGCATTATTAACTTCACATTTGGGTGTCTGATTGACAGCAATGCCCTTCAGCTGATGGCTAAGGTTAAGGTTTATAATGGAAAGAGGCTTAAATCACCGTTGCTTTCTTCTTTGATTGCTCCTAACCAACAATAATGGGTCCAGGTCAGTGCATGATATCCCAGGAGACTAAGGAAGAATACCTTGTTGTTCACTCCACGTAAATAGCTTTGATTAGTGAAATTAGGAGCTCCTTTACATGGCGACCAGACATCAGAAGGAGGCACCAGGGTTTTCTTAAGCACATTTCTTCCTCAGAAGGGGTGAAAACTAACATTTAGATAGAGTTTAGAAGTTGAGAAGAGAATTTATCAATATGAAATGTTTCCAAGTTTATAATACCCCTGCAAGGAAAGTATCACAGGTATTTATGGAGAATAACTTTCTTCATTTTTTTCATTTGATGAAAGTATAAGTCAGAGAAGTAATTATTGTGATTTGCCCACAGTCTTTTAGCCAGTAAACACTGTAGGCAGAATTGGAACTGCCTTTATATCACCTCCTCTTGGAAGTTCTTTTTTCCTCTTCCAAAAGTAGTTCTGATGATGCCTCCGTAAGAGGCTTTACCTGATTCTTCAGGTTGCTATTCTCTAAACTGACATTATATTGATTTACTTTTTTTCCTTTTTAAATATATTTTTATTTGTTTTCTTGTTTACATCATTCATTTTCATAACATTTTTGAATTGAAAATTTTCTCCTCATCTTGCCCCTGCCCCAACCCTAAAACAGCAATCCCACTGTAAAGCCCCTCCCCTGCTCTGCTCTCTTAGTTTCTGGTAGGGCAGGGAGGGTCTCCCTACCCCAGTGCCTGTATATCTTAATTCCTGTTTGCAGGTATTGCAGAACTTTAAATTCTAGATGCTTTCGATTCCTCCCTTGTCACCCATCCCCACTGAAAGGACATACAGGCTGTGAATGTGTGACTATACAGGACATCTTCATAGTGGACATATTATGACAGTGATCATCTGTCTCTCCTTCCTATCCCTTTCCCCCCTTGTTCTGTTCTCTACCCTGTCCCTGTCCCTTTCCTGAAGTGTGTGCTCCCCCCTCTCATCCCCATGGCCCCTACTTTCCTGTGTGGCATGATGCCCAGTTTAGAGTTTATGCCATTTCTTCCCTAAGCCAAATTCAATGAGGGTAATTGAAATTAAAGTTGTTACAATTATCCCTTGCTTCTTCTATATGGGATGATTAAACCCATTTTGTCTCTCCCTGTC
>CM053595.1:318690491-318716024 GCA_028646575.1 Pseudocheirus occidentalis
TTTTCAATGTTTGGCTTTTGTTTCTCTTTTCTCATTATTCACTCCATTGACTATAACACTTATTAAATTAGACTAGTATACAATGTGAAGGAGTTTGCAGATCCTATACATGATTGTATGCCACCATGGCAGGGGTGGGGAGTGGGTAGTAAGGGGAGAAAAATCTGAAACTCAGGTTATTCTGGAACTGAATCTTGTAACCTAAAAGTAGGCAAATAAGTCAAGAAAATTTTAAAAAGAGTGATACTAGAGCAGCAAAAGTCAATGATATCTCAGTAGAACTAGGAGGGAAATTTTAGAACATAGACAAGTTGGACTTTAGCTAGAAGGAGCAAGAAGGTCTATATTAGAGTATGGGATGGCATGCCAAAGGAGAATTTGTATAATATAGTTTTTGGTCGGGAGAGGAGTGAGACTGATATGTGCCTTGCAGTACAGGAATAGAATAGTTTATAGAAGAAAAAGAAGAAAAGAATATTAAAAAATATGAATTGATCCATTTGGACTCAAGGTAGAAAACCATGATTAATTATTTTAAATTTTATGAATTAGATTTAGATTCAATGTAAGACGAAAAGTCCCAATAATTAAAACTCTTCACAAGTGCATTGGGATGCTTTGCTAAATGAGATACTCATCATTTCAAGAAGGTCTTTAAGCCAGTATTTGATGACCACTTATTGATGGCATTGTATAAAGGAATACTTAGTCAAGCGTGAGCCTAACTGCCTATTCTCTTAAGCCTCTTCTGTCTCAGAAGTTACATGATATAGTTCAGTAGGTTGCATAATTATTTTTCAAAGGAAGAATATTTCTGTTGGCAAGTGATATTGACCACATGTTTCTACATCAATGTCTTCCACTTAAAATTAAAGATAAAAATACTTTTTGCCCACAGCCTTCTCAGAACTGTTTTGAATTTAAACCAAACTGTCACGTAATGTGAAGCCTTCTTTTTGAATTTTTGAGCATCGTCTTCCATTTCCCATGGTTTAGAGAAGAGGAGACCACGTGGAGACATCATGCATTCATTCTTTAAGTCAGCAGTTGATCCAGGAATCAAAAACACTCTTCCTAAGGGAAAGTTAGATTAGACTTGAAGGTAGCAGCTGCCAGTATAAAGCGAAGGCCCAAGAATATCCAGGAAGTGAAATGTCAAATGAAAGAACAAAACCTAAAGGTCAAAACATACAATCCAGTGTGTTTTCAGGGACTACTTTTTCTAATGTATCTCCTTCAGTCATTGGGTGTTTTAAATTTATCCAAACTATGAAAACAACATAAATAGATACATATATTACCTGCCCTTGGGTAGAAAAAAGGAGTAATGACAAGTTCAGTTCATTTCAAATGACATTTTTTGAGGCCCTGCTAAGTAGTAGGGGTACAAAAAAGAAGAGGAAGACAGTCCTTGGTATACAGTAGCTTACAATCTAAGAAGGAAAGATAATACACAAAAGGAAGCTGAAAAAAGGAGGGGAACCAAGGCGGGGGGGACTTTGGCACCTAGGACAAAGCAAAATCAGAACCAAATGGAGCCACATCTGTACTCTAACATACCCATTTCCCAAAATCTGGGAAATATGTTTAATTCCCAAACTTTGGGAAAAAACATTGGAAGTTTATTGATCCACAGTATTAGATTCTATGTTCAGACTAATAATAAGGGACTACTAGTAACAACAACAGTGCTAGTCATCATGGCTGAGATTTATGTAGTGTTTGTGGTGGAATTCTTATCAAACCGTCCTCAGCCCCAATATTCTAACTTCATTATAGGCCCTGCATACATAGCCCCCAGTCTCCTAACTTCATGTATGCCTCGCTACTCACCCGAATAATAGGTCTATCCCTGAACTCTGGGAGTAGAGCAGACTGAACTTCTGTCCCCTAAGAAAGAGTAGGTGTGTCCATGTGATGGGAACCCAGCTACTGCCTTAGTAACTGCCCCCAGACTCATTCCCACAGAAACAGATATGTTCTTGTATTCAATCACAATCACATCATCTATCTAATCCAAGACAGGACCACAATAACTAACTATCTGTCTTAACTAGTCAGGACCCCAATATCTAACTATCTATCATGACCAGGCAGGACTATAATATTCAGCCAACTGGAGGACTCCATGACTGGAATGCTTAACCATTGAACATTGATGGGACCTCTTCTCCCTCCTCCTTCATTACTTAATCCCTTAACAAACTTCTCCTGCCTTTTGAATATGCAGGTTTTCTGTTATGTAATTGAATCTTTACTCTTTCTCTGAAGTGGCTGGTTCCTCTTTAAATTTAGCCCTCTTTGTGAAAGTCATCAATCTCAATAAAGGCCTATAGTTGAATTAGAGGTAATCTGACTGAATTCTTCATGATAGTTCCACCACAACACATTATGAAACTCTGAGCAGAGCCCCCCACTGCGGAATTTGAACATTTATAAACCACTCTGTATACACAATTTCATTACCATAATCCTGAAAATTAGGTATCATTAAAAAATCTTGTGGTTGTGGTTTATCCTTTGTTCTAGAAGAGGACCAGGGTACAAGGAAGATGATGTCATGACTTGCAAGTAAATTGCATTTTAGCTGTCAAGTCATCAGCCTCACGTTCTCATCCACAGGAATCTGGGACCAGTGTTCAAATATAGATCAAGACAATTGAAGATGGGCCAGGATGCCTTTGGACTTTTTTAAGCTAAGGTCTTTCCTAGTTCTCACTTTGACTGAGGCAACACCCATTCAATGATTGGGGCCGTTTAAGACTTGAACAAAAGGACTACCACTTTAATAAAAAAAAATATCAAACTGGGAGGGAGAGATATTTAGTGTTGTTTCCAACCAAAAGAGAAACAATTACTATTTAGCTTCACTCTGAGGTGTCAGGGCCCCTAAAATAACCAAATGGTGCTTGGGCAGGGACCTATTGTTGTGTATTCTATGGGAGCTAGCATGAATTGTGTTTCAGGCATAGTCTTGAAGAAAGAAATCTAGCCAGTAAACCCCATGATATCAAAGTAGGATTCAGCCATTCAAATTTACCTTCCTTTGGGCAGAGTACCCTCAAGTAAGGCCATGATAATCCTTGGTGAGAGGAGATGAAAGGAATAAATGGGAGATGGAGGAAGGAGAGGGGAAGAAAAGGGAGAGAAGGGAAGAAGAGTTACTCTACTGGAACTCCCTAGTTGGGGCCCCACTGGGCAGCTTGGATTAATCACAGATTGTGGTTGTGTTATAATATCTACTACATTTCACTGCATAAACATCACCACTGCATAATCATCACACCATACTTTTTCATTCCAAAAATTGGTTTATAACTTTTCATCACATAATCATGGCATGTATAATGCTGTTCATCATGCCACTTAAAACGAAAACAGGATAGCAACATATTCCAAAGTGGCATATGGATTTAAATTTATCTCTCCATATTTGTAAGCCAGGAGCCTAGCATTCTCAGCACATGAACATTGTGGGTATATTTCTGAAAGTCAACTTGTTTGGTTTATTTAGAGTTCTGTAGTAATAAAGGTATTATCACTCATCCCAATGAAGGGCCATAGACACAATTGGAGAGGGTGGCCAGCAAAGTTGCCATGAGTAAGCCCTGTGATCTGGTAAAACTTGCATCTTCTCAATTTAACATATATTCACAGGTATTCCGTGTATTCTAATCTTATACCAAAGACAAAAAAATATTGCACTGTTTAGTAATAAATTATTTTTAGTAATAATGGCACAATTAAAAAAAGTTCCAAATAAGGATCACACCTCACTTTTTTACAAAAACATTTGACATAAAATCTGGAATGAATATGCCACGAAATATGACTTCCTACCTGTGTGACCCTAGGCAAGTAACTTAATCCTCTTAAACTCAGTTACTCATCTGTAAAATGAGCTGGAGAAGGGAATGGTAAATGACCTAGTATCTTTGGCAACAAAACCCCCAATGGGGTCATGGAGAGTTGGACATGCCTGAAAATGACTCACCAACAACCAGCAGTCTCTGTATTAGGACACTTAGCTGTGCATTGAAGAAAATGGGACAATATTGATTAGATTGCTAAAAGCATTTCTGTAGTATCTACTACAAGCTATGCACTGGGATGAGTTCTTCAAAACTATCATCCCAATTTGATCACTCATATGATTGACACATGGTCAAGTGTCCCCAGAAAAGCTACATAACGTAGGGGAGCAATGCATTGATGGAGGTACCAAAAGACTGATTTTCAAGACATCTGAAATAAGGAAAGGTAACAAAGTATAAGAAAAATAATTTCACATTGTTGATTCCCATGATTAGACTCTGTATACAGCTCAGCAGTTTGCCAGAGTTACTAATGAGCAATCCTTTATTTACATAGACCTTCTATGATCTTTTATTACAGTATTCAGAGAAGTTCACACCTTCTTATTTAAAGTTTCTCCAGCTTCCTGTTTGGCTGCTGAACTTTGTGGACTCATTAATCTGAATTAATCTGATAATTAAGGCAAGTGTTTCTCCAGTGACTTCCCCCTCACCTCTAGCATTGTTTATAATTAGAATGACCTTCCACATGGTCCTTCCTTTGATAACAACAAACTTGTCTGTTTGCAAACTCCACTGGAAAATCCTGTCAAGGCCAAAAGATTCCACAGCCCTCATCTTGCCAATTACGATGCTAACTGTCCATCTGGAATGATGCCTGAGCTGGGGCACGGTTTGTATTATAGATGTACTAGGCTAGGACCAGTAGAACTGAAGTCTAATCTTAACACTGTGGCTCACACTCCATGCAACCTTAATTAAGAGACTTCCCCTGCACGAGTCTCCATGTCCTCATCCTCAGAGGTAGTCCTGTCTATTTTAATTCCTGTTTTTATCCTGAAGAAACCAGTGGGCTATTCCAAAGGCAGTATCATACCAGTATGCTAACCACATGTAGTGAGTCTAATTTAATTCACACATTTTGATATAGGCTCAAGGCAGTTAAAGGGGTAGCTAGTTGATACAGTGGATAGCGTGCTGGTTCTCAAGTCAGGAAGACCTGAGTTCAAATTTAGCCTTAGGCACTTATTAACTCTATAACTCTGAACAAATAACTTCACTCCATTTACCTCAGTTTCTTCATCTGTCAAATGAGTTAGAGAACATTTCCTGTATTTCTGCCAAGAATTTCCCAAATAGGGTCATGGAGGGTCAATCATGAGTAAAACGACTGAGTAACAGGCCTCCTAGAACCACTGGATTTGCATTGTCTTACTTGATCTTGGGCCATGTTTTCTCTTTCATTCTTGATTTCCATTGTTTCCATTCTGCCAGATTCTCTTTCCAAAGGTGGGCAGCTGTGTCAGAGAAAAGAGTCTTGGATCAGAAGCCAGGAGCTGAGTTCAGACTTGGATCTACTACTGTGCAGACAGGATTCGAACTTTATTCTGTCCCTTTTCAGCCTTTCTTAGCCTCACCCAGAGGGTAAAATAAGGCAGTTAGACTAGATCACATCTAGGGTCTCCTTCCCCTCCAAATTTTATACTCTAATTGTAGGTGATAGGGCTGACTCTTGTTCCTGCTGGCTTGGCGTCATAGGACACTGTACTCCCACTCAGCAACACATGTCTCTCGTTTCTAGCACCATGACATGACATGACATGATGATGATGATGATGATGATGATGATGATGATGATGATGATCATAATCATCATCATCATCATCATCATCATCATCTTACTAACTCTCCATATACTGCTTACTTTGTGGCAAGTACTGCGGCAAAATTATAATTACATATATCGTCACATTTTTCCCCTACAACAACCTTGAAAGGTAGGTGTTAGTATGACATAAAGTTTATAGTTGGAGGAACTGAGGTAAAAAAATAGGTCAAGTGACCTACCAAGTGTCACACAGCTAGTAAGTATGTAAAACTGGATGTGCATTTCAGGTCTTCTTGACTCCAGTACTCTCTGTTCACTGGGTCACTCATGTCTCCTTAATTCATCATATTCCTGGTATTGATTGTAGAGACAAGAGAAAGAATGTGGCCAGTGGGTCAAACTAGCAACATCACCTATCCTTAGATACAGGGCACTGATTCTCAACCTTCCTAATGCTGTTATTAATTCAAATCCTAATATGGGATTTGATTTTCAATTCAAATTCAAATCCCAGGTCACCTGCCCAACACCTGAGGTCACCTGCCTATCACCCAATTCCTGGCCCACCTATGTCGCATAATTGGGCCCCTTTTTATTCTTGCTTTTGTCCCTATAGTCTGCAATATCTTGTAATTGCTTAAGGCAAGTCAGGGCAAGTTGCCCAAGGCATAGTCCCTTACCCACTACTTCTTCAAATTAGCATTCTGTATTTTTTCCTTATACTGTACAAAGATCAGCCTGGGGTGCAAGACTAGAGACCGCCCTATCCTATTCCACTGACCAAACAAGGTCCCTACACACTCTGCCCAAAACATGACCCTGTCCTGTTCTGGGACTTTCCAGGCCCCTTTCCCCAAAACTTTGCACCCTGCTTTGGAAAGTGCTGACTATGGTCCTCCACCCTGTGCTCTCCACCCTATTGTAGGAGGGACCCTTATGCTTTTTTACCCTTGTGCCATATTCCCAAAATAGCTAAGCAATTAGCTCGCTTAGCTTCTATAATGTAATGGCATTTGCTAACTCTTCCCTCTTTTGTGGTTTGTGATTTTGGCCTATATAATCAAGTCTGTGAGATCCAATAGGGACTGCCTGATTTGAGTTTATACTCCAGGTAGTTGTGCACTTGATCAATAAATCCACACCTAAATTTATCTTGAACCCAGGTCTTGGCTCACTCTTATTCTCTGCACAACACCATGACCCTTTAATGTGGGTGTATCTGCATATGGGCAGACCCAGAGGAGCAGTGTCTTGGTTCCTAAGACCATCTGAAATATGTGCTTTTCGATGGTTTTACATGACCCCTGTGACCCCTGTGAAAGGTTTGCTCCAACCCCAAAGGGGTCGCCGCCCACAGGTTGAGAACCACTGATATAGGGGAAGATATCCTGAGATAAAAGAGCTCATTTTCCCTTTAAAGTTCAGCTTGAGTGCTGCTTCTTTTGAGAAGTCCATCTTGATTTCTCTAGTTTATTAAAACTGGAGCTGACTTTCAAAGGGAAAGTGCTCTTCCTTACGGTGAGTCATTTCAAAATGTTAACTTTATTGTTAATTTACATGTTAAAATATGATTAGTCATTCTCCAAACTCTAGACCATAGTTCAAATACCACCATCTTTTAAATAGTGTAAATTCCATTTTGTCCAAGAAGTTTTTTCTTTCCCAGTTCTACTCGTCATCCATATCCATGTACAAGCATGTTTAGCTCTTTCTCTCCCCAAAATACCTTTCATGAACCATTATTCCTTTCAGAGTATCACATTTCCTCTCTTCTTTTTTACCATCCAACTTCTAGAACAATTGGTCTATGATGATCACCTTCATGTCCTCATTGCCTTCTCACATCCCATTCCTTTATAAACTATTTTACATTCCCACAACATTTGATAAATCTCTTTTAAGCTCACCACTGTCATACAATTCATCAAATACAGGAACATATCCTCTGGCCCCATTGTCTCTGACCTAGCTGACACATTAACTATTATTCATAGGCATCCATGTTTTCTTGATTGTCTCCCCTTATATTCTATGACATTTCTCAGTGGGGATTTCTTTACCTATGTGTCTACTACTATACCCCACCTTTATCCCTTCTGTCTATTTTTCTTTATTTTTTTTCTATCCATTAAGAATTATTTATTTTTCCTATGTGGCCACTCTTTGAATGCAATCTCTCCCCACTTTCTCTTGCCATACAACCCTAGCTTCCTTTAAGGGTAGCCTGAGATGCCACCTCTTATAAGCAATTATTACTGACTACCCTAGTTATTAATGTTACTTTAAAAAGTATTGATATTCATCTGTGTACATCGTTAATGCCCCCTCAACTCTGAATAAAATGTAAACTTTTTGAGGACAAGGACTTTTTAGCCTTGAATATTTGCATTTCAAGAGAGCAGAACATTTTTGTATATGTTCAATAAATGTGTTTAACAAATATTCTTGAACACTTACATTAGCTCTTTTTCTGGTGGCAAAGAATTGGAAATTGAGAGGATGCCCATAAATTGAGGAATATCTGAACAAGTTGTAGTACATGGTTGTGATGTAATACTATTGTGCTATAAGAAATGACAAACAGGCTGATTTCGGGAAAACCTAGGAAGACTTACATGAATTGATGCAAAATGAAGTGAACAGATCTAGGAGAATGTTGCATATGGTAACAGCGATATTATATGATGAATGAATGTGAATGACTTAGCTATTCACTAATAAAATGATCCATGTCAATCTCAAAGGACTCATGAGTCCTTTGTAATGTAATGTAACCATGTAATGTCCCTCTAGAGAAAGAAATGATATCATCTAAATACAGATTAAAACATGCTGTTTTTTACTTTCATTCTCTTAAAACAAATCCTTGTTTTCTTATACAAAATGACTACTAAAGAAATGTTTCACATAATTGTACATGTATAACCTATATTGGATTGCTTATGGTATTAGGGAGAGGAGAGGGATAGAATTTATAACTCTAAACTCCAAAATAATGTGAAAAGTTGTTTTAACATGTAATAGGATGAGATAAAATATATGAGAACTGAAAAAATAAACAAGTTTGGGGCTTGGATTAGATTTACTAAACTATCACATGTCATTGACTCCCAAATTTCTTATTTCTAGCTCCATCTTTTTCCCTGACTATGATCTTTCATTTCCAGCTTCTTGCTTGAAGTTTCTATCTAGATATTCCACCATTAACTCAAATTCCATATGTCTGAACTTTCAACATCCCCACAAAATTTGCCTTTCTTCAAAACTTCCCTCTTCTGTGGATGGCACCCAGTCACTTAGGCTTGAAAACGTAGTGTAACAAAATCCCATCGGTTGCCAAGACTGGTTAATTTTTACCACTCTATGGCAGGAACTTGATAGTGATACTTGGCTCTTCTGATTCCCTCTTCCACACTCTCCATTTTTTGAATTATCTTCCTAAAATCTGTTTCCAAGAACTGAACAAACTATTAAAAATATGATCTAACTGGGGGATCTTGCAGAAAGATTACCACCTCCTTGTTCTTGAAAGCTGTGCTGGTCTTGAAACCAAGAGATCCTTTTTTTGTCATTTTATTCCTGGATCATGCAGCTGAGTAGGCACTTTCCAATGCTTGACTGATTATTTTAATCCAACATCACCTTTTTTTTATTTTGGAGAGAGGGGGTTGGTTGCTATATATATCAACATAAGGTAGCATTGAGAAACATCTTTGTATCAAATATTGAGTGTTTGAAGAGACATGGATGACCTTGGCCAAAGATATTTTACAAAGAAAGAAAATGAAGTCCAGAGTCATACAGTAACTTATTTTTTGCTTTTTTGAAGGGGGAAGCTAGGGCAATCAGGGTTAAGTGACTTGCCTAAGGTCACACAGCTAATTTTTTTGGTTTAAATGTCTGAGGCTGGATTTGAACTCAGGTCCTCCTGACTCCAGGGCCAGTACACTAGTCACCGTGCCACCTAGCTGCCCCCATACAGTAACTTCTACCAGAAAAAGTAAGCAATATGTTTTTGTTTTTGTTTTTGTTTTTCTTTTTGGAGGGCAGTTGGGGTTAAGTGACTTGCCCAAGGCCACACGGCTAGTTTTTGTATTAAGTGTCTGAGGCCAGATTTGAACTCAGGTACTCCTGACTCCAGGGCCGGTGCTCTATTCACTGCGCCACCTAGCCGCCCCACTGTGCCACCTAGCCGCCGCAGCAATATGTTTTTAAAAGCACAAAAACCCCCTCATATTCCCTGAAATTTATTTCACCAGAAATCCAACGATTTTTTTTACAGCATCAGTTCTGGCTCAGTTGAATTTTATATAACACAGAGAAATTACCCACACTGTGGTGTTATAATCAATCAATAAACATTATTAAGCACCTATTATATGCCAGGTATGACACTATTGCCCCGCCCTCAAAGAGTTTACAATCTAATAGGAGAGACACTATGCAAATATATATATGTATGTGGCATATATATATATACTATACTATTGTATATACTGCTATATACATATATATGTGGTATACATACATATATAAAGTATTAATGTATGTATCAAAGTACATATATATGCATACATATATACATACATACATACATATATATGTATATAGTACATATAGTAAGTAGGAAATAATTAGGAAATAATGAAGAGGAAAAGGCCTTGAAATAAGAGGGTTTAGGGAAAGTTTCCTAGAGAAGGTAGCATTTTAGATGGGGTTTAAAGGAAGAAGTTGGTAGTTGAAATCCCTAGTTTTTTTTCCTCGATTTTCCCCAAGTGTGAAAATTATTCATTCCCTCTTCCAACCCAGTGCCATAAATTTAGTGTTATTTGAAGGTACTCAGATACCTCCAAACCTCAGTGTCATAAAATCTCATTCACTTTCTAGAGTAGTTGATTTGACTGCACTATGGATAGAATTGAGCCAGCTATGTGGTGCAGTATATAGAGCACTGGGGCTAGAGTAAAGAAGTTCTGAGTTCAAATCTGTCCTCAGACACTTGCTAGCTATGTGATTCCAGGAAGAAAATGCAAAGCACTCTAGTATCTTTGTCAGGAAAACCCCAAATGGAGTCACAAAGAGTAGGCTAGAACAACAACAAATGCTAAGAACTTGGGCTGTTTCACTGTTCAGATTGCCCTCATGTAGACTCATTCTGCATTTTGAATAACCTTCTAAATATATGATACCTAGAACTGACACAACCTTTAACTTTATGCAATGCTTATTTTTACCTCCTCTGGTTTCTTCCCCTATTCCTCAGTATTATTAATGTTAAGAAATTAATCCATTTAAAACCTGACTCATACCAAAAGATGAATCTGGGCTACAGGCATGAGTTACAGAAATGGGTTTTTAATCTCTCCCTCATTAGTTCATGATTCTGTTAGTTTCCCTTTCCAAATTGTCATGGACGACACTCTGTGTTTCCTTGGTATTGTTGTAATGTCATGCAAGAGCAGATTTGAAAAGAATTGGATTACACAGTAATAGTGAACACTCCATTTATTCAATTACAAATCAAGGTTCAGTACAATATTCACAATATAATATTCACAACATTACATGTTATCACAGAAAATCACAATATAATGTCCATAACAGCTTGACATTAGAATGACCACACAGTTTTCACTATAGTGGCCAAAATATTTAGAACAAGAAACAAAAGAAGAATCACTTGGTTTCCCTAAGGGGGAAACCCTTTTCACTTAATCATTCTTTCAATTATTTCACAATATATCAATCTTCCACTCATGGGGCAACCATTAACTTAATCGGTCACAAATCTAGATTCCCAGTTGCTAATATCATTAATCACCAGTACAGTCATTAGAAAACCACACAAACCCTCCATGCCTTGGTTTTCAGCAAACCTTAGTTTCGTCCAAGTGGAGGCCTTTTCTTCATCTTGACTCTGGGTGGTCTCTCTGATTCCCTGGATCACCTTCCATGGTCCCAGCTCCCTCCTGAATCCAACAAACAGTCACCTGGATTCAGAAGCAGAGAGTTGCCAGGTTCTCATCCAGTCTTCAGAGGTAGAGAGTTCCCAGGTCCTTGTCCAGTCCTCAGGGCAGTCCTTGGCATACACTGAAGTTCACAGGGTCCAGCACATATCAAACCCTTCACCACTTCTCTTGCATGGAACTCAACGATCAGCCATGCCATGAGAAAACAAAGTCCTATCCTGATCATGCTTCTTCAGCTCTCCAGCAGTTCAGCTAGCCCTAGGACCCAGAAGGAATATTGGCCTTCCAAGTAGCCTTCACCAGATTCTGGTCTCAAGAAAATGCCATCTCTTTTCTCAGTCAGCTTCCAGATGCTGGGAGAGAAACTCATTCTCTCTCTCTCTCTCTCTCTCTCTCTCTCTCTCTCTCTCTCTCTCTCTCTCTCTCTCTCTCCTCTCTCTCTCTCTCTCTCTCTCTCTCTCTCTCTCTCTCTCTCTCTCTCTCTCTCTCTCTCTCTCTCTCTCTCTCTCTTTCCATCTGTCTTATCTATCCAAGACCGCCCATAAAATGTTTGCTTGTTTGCTTTCTTATACAATTATGGGAGCTCCTTGAGTGCAAAGGCTGTATTAATGTTCTCACAGTTACAAGTGGATACTAGGCATTAGAAACATGCTTCTTGAATGCCACTGAATTACTAAGAGAAAGGAGGGATTCTAAATTATTGCAGTGGGGATAGGAGGAAGACCCTAAATTATTGGCGGGGTACATTGTAACAAATATAGAGAGAACAAATTTAGGGGATATTTAGAACATGTTTCAATTTCTGTTCAATGTCCAAGATTAAAGGAAATATCCCTTTCCCCCAAGATAGAGAGGTAAGTTATTGTTGGTTTGACTACAGAGTATATGAAAATATATCATCTTTTACAGTATTTCAGAAGTCTATATTTTAGAACTTTGCAGAGGCATTTTGTGCAAATCTTTGTGTGGTATGGATTAGACTACTGGGCTGTTTAGATACCTTCTCATTTTAATCGTTCTTGGGTCTTTAATTTTGTGTGAATCTCTGTCCTTAACAAATGATTTCATGATATATGATTGATCAGTCCATAAGCACTTATTAAGCTTCCACTACATGACAGGCAAGGAAGATATGAAGAAAGAGAAAAGGCAATTCCTGATCTCAAAGACCTCACGGTTTAATGGGGTGCAGAGGCAACATACAAACCACTAGATACACTGTGTAAAGAGCAGGGATGGGAAACCTTGGCTGGGAGGCCACATGAGGCCTTCTAGATCTTTAAGTGAGGCCTTTTGACTGAGTTCAAATTTTACAGAACAAATCCTTAAAGGCGATAGGCTCCTCACCCCTCTAAACTGGTAGTATTCTCAAGAAAGACTTCTTGCTGAAGGTGCTGTATGTGTGTATGTGTGTGTGTGTGCGTGTGTGTGTGTGTGTGTGTGTGTGAGAGAGAGAGAGAGAGAGAGAGAGAGAGAGAGAGAGAGAGAGAGAGAGAGTGATTGTAAAGGAAAATGAGATTTGGAATGAGAAATGAGAAATGAGAAAGTGCTAGGACTGGTGATTAGTCAGTGAAAATGTCCAGAACTGGGGGATGGAGTGTCTTGTTAGAGGCAAAGCAAATAGAAAAGTGCCACTAATCACAGAGTATGTGGTAAGGTATGAGAAAACTGGGAAGGAAGGAAGGAACCAAGTTCTAACGGGCATTGAATACAAAGAATAGATATAATACTACATTCTACAAATAATAGGTAGTGACTTGACTTTATTGAATAGACAGGTAGCAGGGTAACCCACCTTTCTGACTCATACTAAACCCTGTTCTTTAGGTTGATCAATTTGACAGCTAAGTGAAGGATGGATTGGAGTGGGGAGCCTGGAGACAGTCCATCAGGCCATCACAGAAGGCTATGGCATAATGGGATAAGGAGCTGTGTCAGAGTGGTGGCTTTGTTAGATGAGAGGAAGGGATGAATAATCAAGAATTACACATATAATGTTAACATAAGTTGAAAATAGATTGGATTTAAGGAGGCAAGACCGTCAAAGATGATATCAAAGTTTTAAGCCTAGGTGAATGGGGAGCACTATAACAGTATAATCCTGGTAGAGTTCAGAAAATGATAGGGTTACGGAAGGTGGAGCTGAGACTAGTAAATGTGTTTTGGGACATTTTGAGTTGAAGAGGTCTACAGGATATCCAAGTGTGGGTTTGGTATGAGTGGAAATAAACTAAACTAAAAGTCCTGAACATTTACAGCTGATGATGAATGGACTGGACTGCTCTAAGAGGCAGTGGGCCTCTCTCTATGGATTATTAACATTTATATTATAGCTAGCATTCATATATACTTCTAATTTAATTTCAATTTTAAGGCTTCCAAGGTGATATGTAATATTAT
This sequence comes from Pseudocheirus occidentalis, assembly GCA_028646575.1. Taxonomy (NCBI): domain Eukaryota; kingdom Metazoa; phylum Chordata; class Mammalia; order Diprotodontia; family Pseudocheiridae; genus Pseudocheirus; species Pseudocheirus occidentalis. The sequence goes on from CM053595.1 coordinate 318,704,504, forward strand.
CTTATTTATACTCACAATCACCCTGCGAGCTAGTTACTATTAATATCACCATTTTACATACTGAAATAGACAAAGATTCAGTGACTTGCCCAGGGTAAAAAAGCTAATAAGTGTTTTAAAGCAGAGGTTGAATCATCACTTGTTTGATGTAACAGAGAAGAGAATGCCAATAAGGTAGAGATTAAGCTAGGTAGCTCCGAGGGTCTCTTCCACATCTGCTCCAATGTGATATTTTTGCAGAGCTTTTTTAGAAGATGAGAAGGGTACCTATTTGTGTAATTTTCTGTGACTTTGAATTATTCCTCAGTTTTCATTTGGAGATATGTGGAGGTAAATCAAAGCCCCTCGTTGCCCAATATATTTGCTTCCATAAATAATATTAATAATTATCCTATCATCTCATCATTATACTTTCAATCACATTCATTTATCTCTTCTATATGTTCTTTGATCATTTTTTTCCTTTCTGTGTTAACCTTCCTTTCCATTTGCTTAGATTGTGAATCATATTTATTTATGTTCCATTAGTGGGTTTAAAACTCTCCCTTGAACTATCCTAGAACACAAGGTTTCCATGGAAGTGTGGAGTCCATCAAATACCCATTGAAATTCTGCAAAGGCTGCAGTCCCAGAAGGCATGCTTACACCCTGCTGACAGGAGAATGCCTGAAATCTGATGGGAAAAAGACTCAGAAAATATCAGATCCTCCCCTGAGCAAAAATTAGCCACTGATTGATCCATTATTCATTCAGGAGCCTGGTGGTATTTAAAACAGTGATTTTGTTTGTTTGTTTTCTTTCTTTTTTTTATTTCTTGTAGCCGTAGCTGTGAGTTTTTTTATGGTACTTAATCTTTCAATATATTTAGTTGTTCTTAGAGAATAATGGAATGATAACAGATAAATGAAGGGAGATATCTTTTGATGTATTCATATAAAATCAGAGATTGTATAGATTAATTTATCATCATGAAATACACATCATGATAGTGTATCACCTTCTCTGTAATGTTCTTGCCCTCCTCCCACACCACTCATAGGTTGAGTTCACTTAGGGAAAGAATTCTCTAGTTTAATTAATTGTAGGAAAACACACTCAAAAACCAATAACTTATGCCCCCCCAGGGTGCTTACATTTAACAGTCAGCACACATAATTAGCTCAAACAAAAGGCATTTACCAGGATGAAGAAAAAGAAGACTAGTAATAGAACATTCCCCACATAAATCTGGAGTGAACACACAGTGGTTGGTGGAAGAGTGATCACATCCACGGAAAAATACTAATAGTAATGTAGATATGTAGGGATCATGTTTAGTGAAGGTAACTGATGCCTCTAGCACAGTGGTTCTCAACCTGTGGATGGCAACCCCTTTGGGGAGTCAAATGACCCTTTCACAGTGATCACAGAGGTTGCCTAAGACCATCAGAAAACACATATTTCCAATGGTTTTAGCAACTGAGACAAGCCTCCTCTACCTGTCTTCAGATGGGTCCACCCACATGCAGATACAGCCACATACAAGGATTAAAGGGCTGCATCATTAGGAAGGTTGAGAACCACTGGTTTAGCACATTAGGGCCCTGTGTCCTTTCTCATGGAATCCTAACATTACTACCCTCTTGGCATAGTGTTTCTGCAGGCCAAGTCATAGAACTTGGGTGCCTGAGCCCTCTTTCGTCTGCAGTCGAACTACTAGCACTAATTCCTTCTTAAATTCGTATCTAACTCTTTTCTCTGATGAAAAAATCACCCTCCTTAAGATTGTTGTGTCCCTCAGTTCTTATTAGAGATTAAGTGTCAATGTTTTAAAGGCCTAGAAAGGGTATAGTTACCCTCTAATTCTATCAGGCATGCTTTCTTCATATTTTGTAAAAGACTGACAGAGGGTAGACCAGGAGTAGGGATCCTGTGGTCTCCAGTCCACATGTAGTCCTCTATGGCCTCAGATGTGGCCCACTGATGGAATCCAACCTTCACAGAACTAATCCCCTTAAAAGGGTTTATTCTGTAAAACTTGGACTCAGTCAAAAGGCCATACTCAGTGACTTCAGAGACCACATATGGCCAGGAGGCCACAGGTACCCCATCTCTGATGCATACTACTATTGCACTGAGGTCAGGTCCTTAACGCCTGGATGTTATATATCTCCACATAGTCTATAGTATCAAATAGTCTGTGAAAAATCAATTTATCAAGTATATTCCGATCAACTGTGCCACTAGGAAAGAATACTAGAAATTTAACGCACTTTAGAGGAAGTCATATTCCCCTTGTATCATTATAATCCCATTATTTAACTGATCAAGAGCTGACACTGATATGTGAAAATAAAGTGCAATTTCCCACTAAGATTCAAGGTCTGCAGTGATCAGCTTCAATTGGAATTTGAAACTGGATTTCTCCATTACAGGCAGAATGTAGTGTAAAAATCAAAGATGAAAGGAGTTTTAGAAGTAATTGAGTTCAACCACCTCATTTTACATATGATGAAACTGAGTTCCCTACAATGTTTGGTGGCTTTACTTGTTTAAACATAGGATAAATGAAGAGACAGGATTCAAAAAATGGACCTGCAAAGTCAATAAAACTAATTTCACTTACTCAGTTCTTTAATGATCATAAAAAACCCACATAAACAATCTTACCTCGCATTGCAAGGGGGGCAGCACCAGATGGCGGCATAGAAGCAGCAAGATTCCACAGCTCCCACAAAGCCACCCTGAACAAACATATAATATGACTCTGAACAAATTCTAGGGCTCTCAAATCCACAAAAACAGAGAAAACACATCTCTTGCTGAAGGCAGCTCGGCAACAGGGGCTCATCTCAGCAGGCCAGGAGCTGAGGACAGCCCAGCTTGAAAACAAAATTGTGGTCAGGCCTGAGGGCAGATGGGAGGAGCCAAGCCTCCAAAGCCACAGCCAGTCTGCAAGAGAGAAGATCTACAGCACCTCAACAATCTTCACATCTAATAAGCCAGGATAAGAAAACTTCAGTGAAAGTGAGTGAAGCTTTCAAATTAAATTTGGGGGGGGGGGAAGCAGTTCAGCCAATCTGACCCCATGGCAAAGAAGCAATGGGGGAAGGGCAGAAACTGCTGTAACTGGCGGCTGCCCCCACAGGGCTACTTCAGAGTCCCTGGCCTGTGGACCCCACAGCAGGGGTTGAGTCGATTGATCAGGGCCAAGTGCTCTTGTGTTGAGCTGCCAGGATCTGGATCATGGTCTTGGTTGGTGGTCCTGGGGTGCACTTTCAGCAAGCCAAAGCTTCAGGGGGTGCAACACCCCCTAATAGCTCCAGCATCTGGGAAAACCCCAGCGATTTGGAACAGAGTTTTCCCCCCTGGAAGGAGAGTTTCATAACGCTAAAAAAATCAACCCATTAATTGACTGGCCAATAGCAGGAAAAGGAAGCAAAATTAAAACAGCAATAAAACTCTAGAATCCTTTTTGTGGACAATAAGTATCAAAGCATAGAACGGGAGGAAGACAACACAGTCAGAACTCCCACACCAAATGCTTCCAAGACATTTGTAGAATGCCTAGAAGTGATAGATCAACTGGAAAAGGACTTTGAAAAACAAATAAGAGAAGTGGAGGAAAAATTGGGAAGAGAAGTGAGAACGATGTGGGAAAATCATGAAAAGAGAGTCAACAACCTGACTGAAGAAAACAACACTTTAAAAAATAGACTACCTCAAATGGCAAAAAAGTCCCAGAAAGCCAATGAGGAGAAGAATGCCTTAAAAAGTCGAATTTGCCAGATGGAAAAAGAATCTCAAAAGCATTCTGAAGAGAATAATTCCTTCATAATTAGAGTGGAGCAAGTGGAAGCTAATGACTTCATGAGAAACCAGGATAGTATTAAACAGTTACAAACAAATGAAAAAAAATAGAAAGCAGTATGAAATATCTCCTTAAAAAAACCACTGAGCAGGAAAATAGTTCCAGGAGGGACAATTTGAAAATTATCGGTCTACCTGAAACCCATGACCAAAAAAAGAACTTGGAAGGCATCCTTCAAGAGATCCTGAAAGAAAATTGCCCTGATGTTTTAGAATCAGAAGGCAAAATAGAACTTAAAACAATTCACTGATCACCTCTTCAAAAAGATCCCCAAAAGAAAACTCCTAGAAATGTCATTGCCAGGTTCGAGAATACCCAGTTAAAGGAGAAAATATTACAGGCTTCCAAGAGAAAGCCATTTAAATACTATGGAAGCACTATCAGGATCTGGCAGCTTCTACACCGAGGGATTGAAGGGCCTGGAATATGATATTTTAAAGATTAAGGGAGCTGGGAGTAAAACCAAGAATCAACTACCCAGCAAAATTGAGCATATTATTCCAGGGGAAAATATGGTCATTCAATGAGGTGGAGGACTATCAAGCATTCTTGTTGAAAAAACCAGAATTGAAAAGAAAATTTGACAATCAAACACAAGAAGTGTGAGAACATAAACATGGGAAAGAAATCATAAGGAACTTGTCAAATTTGAATGATTTACATGCCAATATGGAAAAACGATAATAGTAACTTATGAAACTTTTCTTAGCATGAGGATACGTGAAGGGAATACAAATGTATATAATACAATATAATATACACACATATATATTATTTTATATATATATATGTGTATATATATATATGTATGTATGTATACTTACACATGTCTATATAGGAGGCTATATATGCGTAGGAATACATATCTGAGCATGTATATATAGAGGGCATAGGATCAATTGAATATGAAGGGATAATACTTTAAAAAGGTGAAATTCTAAGGTGGGAGAGGACTAGAATGAGAGGAGACAGGGAGAGACAAAATGGCGTTAATCATCCCATATAGAAGAAGCAAGGGATAACTGTTAACACTTTACTTTCATTTACTCTCATTGAATCTGGCTTAGGGAAGAAATGGCATAAACTCTAAACTGGGAATCAGGCCTCACAAGAGAGTAGGGGGCATGGGGATGAAAGGTTGGATGACAGAAGGGAGGGCAGGGTCTGGGAGAGGGATGCTGGATGCTCACACTTCAATTAAGGGACAGGGACAGGATAGAGAACAGAACAAGGGGGGAGGGATAGGAAGGAGGTACATATGATCACTGTCACAATATGTGCATTATGAAGATGTCCTGTATAATCACACATCCACAGCCTGTATTGAATTGATTGTCCTTCCAGTGGGGGTGGGTGATAAGGGAGGAATTGAAAGAATCTAGAATTTAAGCCTCTGCAATACCTGCAACTAGGAATTAAGATATACAGGGGCTGGGGTAAGGAGATCCTCCCTCCCCTACCAGAAAGTTAGAGAGCAGACCAGGTGAGGGGCTCTACAGTGGGATTGCTGTTTTGGGGTTGGGGTAGGGCAAAAAGGGGAGAAAATTTGTAATTCAAAAATCTCGTGGAAATGAATGATGTAAACAAGAAAACAAATAAAATTTATTACAGAAAAAAAGAAGAAACAAAACCATCTCACCTGACCTTCATAAAACCCATCTGTGGAATGTACTTCAGATAGAATCATGAGCATGTCTAGAGATAAGGAAACTGAGACTTCAAAAGATCATGAAACTTCTATTTTCATGCACTATTTTATTTATTTTATTTTATGCACTATTCCTATAGTCTGGAAGTGGAAGGCAAAAGGTTTGAATCCATTTTTGGAGTATTTTTGACTCTCATTCCAGATTTTCATATACTAAGTCTCACTCATTGCCATTTAGTGATTTTTTAAAATAATTATATCATGCTCCCTTCTTTAGAATCTAGAAACAAACAGTACCTTAGTGGTTCCTTCATTCAATGCCTGAAGCAGGAATCTCATACATAATGCCCCCACTTCACCATATGATTGTCATCTATACCTGTGTCTCACTAGTTATATAGCATTTAATACTAGTAATATAGCATTTAATACTTAACAATAGCCCATTTTAGAACGATAGTTTTAGGACATAATTACCATAGAAGATCAACATAATGAATGGTAAAACAAAATTTAAAAAACCCTCTAAATTCTAGACCTTTTTGTGAAGCTAATGCCTTTATAACTTTGAATAACTTCCTTCCTAAATTAGTTTTCAGTTTATCAATACATAAAATGAAACTTTGGAAAAGTCCCTCTTTATGAACCCTCCAATTTCTCAGGCTTTATAATTTGAATAATATCAATGCCTCAAACAATTCAGTTCTACTCAAAAAACCATTTATCATATGCCAGCTTTGTCCAAGGTGTTGTGTGTTGATCACTAGAAACATTAAAAATCAAAACAAAGCCAACACACAAACAAAAAACCCAATAACAAAAGCCAGTAGTCCCTGCCTTTGAGAGTTTACATGCTACTGGGAGGATCTAATTGGTGGTAAAATGGATGACTGCTGGCTCCATACACAGATGACCAGCATGCCAATTCTCTTTTTCACTCTCCAAAGGGTGACAGTGAGTCAGTCAGTTAAATTACAGGGGATTCAATGTTCTCAATTTTGATATGAGAGTTATTTGAGGACTCTGGCCCCTTCCACATCTAGATGTTAGACTCTATGAAGCAGTAAAACTCAGAAGATAAGAACAAGAAAAATTCAGGAAGAAGAAACGTTAGAAATGACTTCATGTAGGTAGTGGCATCTGATTTAAGCCTTTTGAGGAAGAAGAATATCATGAGGAGTATTGGGGAAAGAGTGTGATCATGCATGGAATCATGGAATTTGAGAGATAAAAGCAAGCTTTACAATTATCCAGCTCAACCCATAAACCATCATTTCCAGTGATGTCTGTTCAGTACCTGCAGACATACCATAAATTAACACCTAAGGAGTCATCCTATTTGGCTTCTGGACAGTTCTGTTTGGAAGCTTTTCCTGACATCCAAGTTAAGTTGTATTCTTTATTATTTCTACAAAATTCTTCTGATTCTGTTTTTTGAGGCCAAGCAAAACTAATCTCTTCCTTCCACTAGCTGACAATCCTTCACACACTTAAAATATAAGTATCATTTCACATCTTGAGTCTCTTTTCAGAATGAACAGACCTAATTCTTTCAAGCAATGTGTACTCAAATAACTTTTGCTTTCACATTGACAACCTCTAGTCACTTTCCAAGTTAATGATTCCTTTCATAAGCCACAGAACATACAACTGAACCCAATACTCAAATGAGGTCTTAAAAAGACAAAGTTCAGTGGGACTATGTCCTCCTAATTCCTGGAAGCTACAGTTACCACATCATCCTCATGAGCCGTGTTAAACTTGAAAAAAAATTACCTTTTTCAGAACTGCTTTCTATATATAGCCTTTTCATCATACGATGATGATTTTTTTTATTTTCACCTAAGTGTAAGATTTTCCTCTTATTCTTATTGGATTCCACCTTATCAGACATATTCCAGTGCTGTTGAGAAGCTTTCAGATCCTATCTTCTACTATGTTTAGCTGTCACTTCCAGCTTAGTGTTTCTGTAAATTTCATAAGCTTTTATAAAATCATTAATACAAATGGTCAAGACTGCAGTAATGATTTAAGATCTCTTTGGTCCTGTAATGGAGACATCATACTATTTTGACATTCAACCATTAACAATCATTCTCAGAGTCTGGCTACTCTGTCATTTCTGAATTCATCTTCCTTTCTTCCCATCGAATCCCCATGCGTCCATCTCCTCCACAATTATGAGTTGTTGATCAAAGTGTACAAATCACTGTTTGGTAACATGCAGTAACCCAGTTTACTTGTTAGTTACAATTCATCAAAGAGAGTTCTATAAAATAAAGTTAGAAAGGTAGAAGGGAAGCAGGTTGTAGAAGAACCTAGATTCCAATTGGATACTCTATCCAGTGAGCAGTGTTGAGCCCTGGTAGCTTTCTAAACTTGAGAATGACATTGAAAAAGCCTGAGACCTTGGCTTCACTTTTACCAGGAAAACAGGAAAATGCCCATTAGCCTTCCCACCCCTGGGAATAAAGCCTAAACTCCTTGCAAACCTTCCATTTAAATGAGCCAGAACAAAGCCAACTCACCAAATATAATTTTGAGAACTAATCTCCACATTTTACATTTGAATACCTCTGCAAGTCTCGACCGTTTATTCATGTCAGATTAAAGGGCAGTGCTCATTAGTCCTCTTCAGTCTAGAGCTGCTTTTGAGTGATGTAGGGATATGGGCAGCCTTTTCATTAGAACTTTCTGTTCTGGGCAGGCCTTGCTGCCTGCAAATGGGGGTGCATGTAAGCAAACTATTTTCATCGACACAGAATATGTTTATTTATATAAACTATTGTTAATGAGATGGTAATTAAGTCAGCAAGATCTAAATAGTAAACACTGGATTTTATTGCTGAATTCTTTAAGTGCACTTCCATTGAAAAATGAAATTTCTGTAGTTTAATTCTCTCCTGCAATCTGCTCTGATTCAGGCTTGCTTCCTGGGAGGAAGGTAGAAAGAACAAAGGCCATGAAGAAAGAAAGACATGAAGGAACGAAGGAAGGAAGGAAGGAAGGAAGGAAGGAAGGAAGGAAGGAAGGAAGGAAGAGAAGGAGGAAAGAAAGAAAGAAAAAGTTAGCAATTTAAGATTTTAGACAGTTGCTATCCCTGAAACAGGATACATTTCCCAACTCTGCACTTCGCAATGGTATGTTTTGTTGGGAATGAATTTCCTCTTAACCACAAATACTTATAATCTTTTATCCCCTTCAAAACCCTGCTGAAGTGAGCACCCTAATGGATGAAGTTTTTACTGATCCTCTGAACCAACAGTGCTCACACTTGACATTGATCATGTCTTTACTTTCAATACCCTTACGCAGTATCTCCTCATGTTTATATTTTCAATACCTTTACACAGTATCTCTTTGATGAAATGTTAGCTGCTTGAGGTCAGGGGCTATTTCTATTTCTGTTTTATTTATTCTCAGTGTCTAGTACAATGCCTATCATGATATTAGATGGTTGTTGAATGTGTTACTAAATTCTTAAGTACCTATTATATGCTAAACACTGAACTAAATTGATTGATTCATTGCTTCAGTTACTACAAGGTTAATTGATTTGTCAGTAGTCACACAGATAGTATATGTAGGAGGAAGGCCTTGAAAGCAAATCTTTTCATCTGAGGACAGTTCATATGCACTCCCATATTATATATAGAGAGAAAAAATCTGATGACAGTTCACATCATAAAAATAATAATAATAACTAACATTCATATACCATTTATTATAAGCCAGGAATTCTACTAAGCAATTTTCAATTATTATTTTATTTGATTCTCACAAAAACCCTGAGAGGAAGATGACATTATTCTCCTCATTTTATGCCTGAGGAACCTGAGGAAATAGACATTAACTGACTTACTCAGGAAGACAGAGGTAGGAAGTACTTGAGACTGGATTTGAATTCAAGTTTTCCAGGCTTTCTGATTGCAGACCTGGTGCTCTGGTAATTGCATAATGTAGCTGACACATACACATATACATATCTACATACAGACAGGCATACACACTTGCACAAATATACAGACACATATAGACATATGCCGATATATATCTGTGGGCACATATGTGTAAATGAACTTTCATATACAGTCTTCAGATTTTAAATATATGTGCATGCATATACTTATATACATGTTTGCATGCATATATAAAGTTTATATATCTACATTGTTTCAGTATATATATTCTACACAAAGTAAGGGGAACAGTATGGTATAGTAGAGAGAATATTGGAATTGTAGCTTGTCAGGGCTAGATTCATAATTTAAGTTTGTTCCTTGTGATGTTATAATGAATTTTCCCACAAGACTCGGATTGCTTTGTGGTGCATTGGATGAGTCTATTACTTAGAGTCAGGAAAAAATGAGTTAACATCCTGCCTCAGACATTCCTAGGTATTGCTCTTGGATAAGGTCAGATGAAAGGAAGACTAGGTACAATGCTAGTTCTAATGCTCCAATCCATTTTCAGGATGCACAATGGAAGAAAAAGAAAGTAAACTCCAACATTTAACTTTCAATATAGTCTTTGGGAGGAAGAGAGGCTATATGGCATTATTTCCATTTTAAAAGTAATGCCTTGACTAGTAGACTGAATGTATCTAAATAAACATAATTTGTGACTTCTGGAATGACTATTCAAACTCATGCAATATCTTCTGGCTCATTCTTCATTGTCCCCAAATACTGTCTACGTTTTGAACTAACCAATAGTTAGAGGATGTAAAGACTCAAATTTAATTTTGCTATTAAAAACAAAGGAACAAAGAAACCAACAACATTAATGAAACCTTAAAGCAGCAGTTCACAACCTGTGGGTGGCAACCCCTTTGGGAGTCAAACAACCTTTTTACAGGGGTCACCTAAGACCACTGGAAAACACGTATTTCTGATGGTCTTTGGAACCAAGACTCCTTGCTCCTTTTTCCATCTCCAGGCCAGTCTGCCCAAATGCAGATATGCCCATATATGAGTGTTAAAGGATTGCAGCATTAGGAAGGTTGAAAACCACTGCCTTAAAGGATTGAAGTAGCTACAGGTGATCTGGGCTCCCTCTGTAAGTGGATATTAGTTATAATAATACCTACTATTGAATGAATTATAGTTCTTGATTAATTCAATTCATTGGTAAAAATATAATTCATAACAAATTAGTTATTATTCAGTGAATAATATTGCTATATTATTTAGCAATAGTATTAGTAGCAGGTCATGCTTTTATAGCATTTTAAGATTTCCACAGTGCTACATATGAATAAATGAATGAATGACGGAAGGGTTCAGGACAGTAGAGAAGCTTATTGATCCTTGCAGTTAATAGCTGGAGATCATCACAGTCTGTAAGATGTGAATGTCTCCTGCTAAAGAAGACTTCTTGAGATATTCAAAGGGAAAAGCTTTCCAAGGCAAGAAGCACATGGAGGCCTTTGTTCAACACAAAAACAGAGCTGAAAATAAGGAAACTTGACATTCTTTTTTTTAATTTTAATTTATTTTCTTGGTTACATCATTCATTTCCACAAAGTTTCAAGTTACAAATTTTCTCCCCTTTTTGCCACTAACCTCCAGCCCAGAACACTGATCCCACTACAAGGCCCCTCCCACAGTCTGTTCCCTTTTATGCCCTCCTCCAACACCCCTCTAGCTTCCTAGCAGTGCAGGGAGGGGCTCCCTTCCCCTGTCCCTGTATGTATTATTTCCCAGTTGCATTTGATTGTATAGCTTTAAATAATAGATTCTTGCAATTCCTCCCCTGTCACCCACTCCCACTGGGAGGACCAGCAATTCAATACAGGCTGTACCTGTGCAATTACACAGGATATCTCCATGGTGGGCAAATTGTGAGAGGCTAATTGTATGTTCCTCCTTCCTATCCTACACCTCCTCCCCTTGTTTTTTTCTCTACACTGTCCCTGTCCCTTTAAGAGATGTGTGTTTCCCGCACCCCTCCCCCCCCTCCCTTTCCTCCATCACCCCCCCTCTACTGCCCCTCCCCACTAGTCTCCTGTGTGTCAAGATCAC
>CM053595.1:318716524-318735680 GCA_028646575.1 Pseudocheirus occidentalis
TCATCTCTTCCCAATTAATTGATCATGAACCCTCTATGTACACATATATACCCATGCTCAGATATGTATTCATACACATATATACCCTCCTATATAGACATATGAGTAGGTATACATATTTATACATTTGTATTCCCTTCACCTATCCTTCATACTAAGAAAAGATTCATAAGTCACTATTATTGCTTTTCCATGTTGGCATGTAAATTATTCAACTTTGATAAGTTCCTTATGATTTCTTTCCAATGTTTACCTTCTTATGCTTCTTGTGTTTGAATAGCAAATTTACTGTTCAGTACTGGTTTTTTCATCAAGAATACTTGAAAGTCCTCTACCTCACTGAATGAGCACATTTTCCCCTGGAACATTATACGCAGTCTTTCTGGGTAGGTGACTCTTGTTTTTAATCCCAGCTCTCTTGCTCTCCGGAATATCATATTCCAGGCTCTTCGATCCCTCAGTGTAGAAGCTGCCAGATCCTGGGTTATCCTGATAGTGCTTCTGCAGTACTCAAAAGTTTTTTTTGGCAGCCTGTAATATTTTCTCTTTTGTGTGGGGATTCTGGAACCTGGCAATAACATTTCTAGGAGTTTTCTTCTGGGGATCTTTTTGAAGAGATGATCCATGAATTCTCTCAAGTTCTATTTTGCCCTCTCATTCTAAAATCTCAGGGCAATTTTCTTTGAGGATCTCTTGAAGGATACTTTCCAAGTTCTTTTTCTGGTCATGGGTTTCAGGTAGACCAATAATTTTCAAATTGTCTCTCCTGGATCTATTTTCCAGGTCAGTGGTTTTTTCAAGGAGATATTTCACATTATTTCTTATTTTTTTGTTTTTTTTTGTAACAGTTCAATAGTATCTTGGTTTCTCATACAGTCATTAGCTTCCACTTGCTCCACTCTAATTCTGAAGGAATTATTGTCTTCAGAATGCTTATGAGACTCTTTCTCCATCTGACAAATTCCACTTTTAAAGGCATTCTTCTCTTCATTGGGTTTCTGGGCCTCCTTGGTCATGTAAGTTAATTTGCTCTTTAAGGTATTGTTTTCTTCAGTCAGGTGGTTAACACTCTTTTCATGACTTTCTCGCATCATTCTCATTTCTCTTTCCAATTTTTCCTCCATTTCTCTTATTTGGTCTTCAAAGTCCTTTTTCAGTTGATGTATAACTAGTAAGCATTCTTCCAGTGTCTTGGAAGCATTTGGTGAGGGAGTTATGACTGAGTTGTCTTCCTCCCACTCACTGCTTTGATCTTTTTTGTCCATAAAAAAGGATTCTAGAGTTTTACTGCTGTTCCTATCTTGCTTCCTTTTTCTCATATTGGCCAGTCTATTAATTGCCTGTTTTTTTAGCTCTGTGGAACTCTGCTTCCTGGAGGGGGAAAGCTCTGTAGCTAATCACTGGGGCCCTCACAGCTGATGGAGCTATTAGTGGGATGCTGCAGCACCCCTCCCAGCTTTGGCTCACAGAAAGCGCACCCCAGGATGACCACTTAAGACCATGATCCAGATCCAGGCTGCTCAATGCAAGAGCCCTTGGCCCTGATACATTGCCTCAGCCCCCCTGCTATCTGCAGGCCGAGGGCTCTGAAGCAGCCCAGTGGAGGCCGCTGATGCTCCATTCCTGTTGCTGCAGCCACCTCCCACTGCTTCCTTGCCCTGGGAGCAGTTTTGCCGGACCCACTCTTCTCCTCCTGAGTTAGCAAAATCTACTGACTTTTCTCTTAGCCGTTTTTTCTTCTGGCCTTATAAATGTGCTCACTGTGCCTCCAGTGCAGGTGATCTGCTGACCCATTTGTTTTTGGCCACGGCTCCCTTATGGCCGTGAAAAGCCCCACCTGTTGAGCTGCCTGTATAAACAGATGTGCTTTCTGCCTTTTGGAGAGTTTTGGAGCTTGAAAATCTGTTTAGAGTCCCATTTTATGAGTTTTTTAGTGTGTTTGTGTGGGAGCTGCGATGCTTTGCTGCTTCTATGCCGCCATCTTAGCTCTGCCCTTTGACTTTCTTGTAGAAACATTGAAGATCTGACATGTAATTCATTCAGCAGGCATAGCAATAGATTGAAGAAGTAGAGGTTCTGCCATCAAGAGTGTGGGAAATCAATTGTTTTTTCTGGGGGCGGGACCAAGATGGCGGCGTAGAATCAGCAAGGTCCCAAAGCTCCCACACCGCCATCCTAAGCACCCATAAAATATGAGCCCAGACAGAGTCTAGGACTCTCAGACTCAAAAATACAGAAAATACATCTCTCGCTGAAGGCAGCTCAGCAGCAGGGGCTTAGCAAGATGGCCAGGAGCAGAGGCTGACTCAGCCCAGGGTGGTGGGAATGAGCTTGGCTGAGCTGAGGCAAGCACCGCCATGCCACAGCCACTCTTCAGAGGAAAGGATATACAGCCTTCCACACCTCAACATCTGCCAAGGCGTGAGGAACGGGGACGGGAGAGGGGAAGCTCGCACAGCAGCAGAGACTGGTACAGCCCAAACTGAAGCCATGGAAAGGCCAGGAGGAGGGCGAGGCTCACAAACCGCAGCCTGAGTCTACTTCAGAGAAGATCTATTGCACCTGACGGAATCTTCAAATTCACCAAACCAGGATTAGATGGTGAGTGAAAGTGAAACTTTGAAAATAAATTTGTGAGAAGTGAAGCAGTTCGGCCAATCAGCCCCTGGGGCACGGAAGCAGAGGGGGAGGGAAACTGCTGGAACAAGCAGCAGCCCCCACTGGGCTGCTTCACAGCCTCTGGCCTGCAGACTTTACAGGGAGGCTGAATCGCTTGATCAGGGCCAAGTGCACTTGCGTTGAGCGACCTGGATCCGGATTGTGGTCTTTGGTGGTGGTCCTGGGGTGCATTTTCAGCAAGCCGAAGCTGGGGGGACTTGCAACACCCCCCTAATAGCTCCAGCAGCTGGGAAAACCCCAGCGATTTGTAACAGAGCTTTCTCCCTAGAAGCAGAGCTTCAAAGAGCTAAAAAAAACAACCAATTAATTGACTGGCCAACATGAGGAAAAGGAAGCAAAATAAGAACAGCAATAAAACTCTAGAATCCTTTTTTGTGGCCAAAATAATCAAAGCATGGAACGGGAGGTAGAAAATCCAGTCAAAACTCCTTCACCAAATGCTTCCAAGACGCTTGAAGAATGCCTAGAAGCTATACATTAACTGAAAGAGGACTCTGAAAACAAAATAGGAGTAGTGGAGGAAAAATTGGGAAGAGAAATGAGAATGATGTGAGAAAACCATGAAAAGAGAGTCAACAACCTGAGTGAAGAATACAACACTTTAAAGAATAGATTAACTCAAATGGCCAAAGAGGCCCAGAAAGCCAATGAGGAGAAGAATGCCTTAAAAAGTCGAATTTCCCAGATGGAAAAGCAATCTCAAAAGCATCCTGAAAAGAATAATTCCTTTAGAATTAGAGTGGAGCAAGGAGAAGCTAATGACTTTATGAGAAACCAAGATACTTTGTAACCAAGTTATAAAGAAATGAAAAAAAGAAAGCAGTGTGAAATATCTCCTTGAAAAAACACTGACCTGGAAAATAGATCCGGGAGAGACATTTTGAAAGTTATTGGTCGCCCTGAAACCCATGACCAAAAAAAGAACTTGGAAAGCATCCTTCAAGAGATCCTCAAAGAAAACTGCCCTGTTGTTTTAGAATCAGAGGGCAAATTAGAACTTGAAAGAATTCACCAATCACCTCTTCAAAAAGATCTCCAAAAGAAAACTCAAAGAAATGTTATTGCCAGAGTCTAGAGTACCCAAGTAAAGGAGAAAATATTACAGGCTTCCAAGAGGAAACATTTGAATACTGTCGAAGCACAATCAGGATAACCCAGGATCTGGCAGCTTCTACACTGAGGGATCGAAGGGCCTGGAATATGATATTTTGAAGATTAAGGGAGCTGGGATTAAAACCAAGAATCAACTCCCCAGCAAAACTGAGCATATTATTATAGGGGAAAATATGGTCATTCAATGAGATGGAGGACTTTCAAGCATTTTTGCTGAAAAAACCAGAACTGAACAGAAAATTTGACAATCAAACACAATAAGCATGAGAAAGTCAACATGGGAAAGAAATTGTAAGGAACCTCTCAAATTTGAATTATTTATATGTGAATGTGGAAAAATGATAAAAGTAACTTACGAAACTTTTCTTAGCATGGGCATAGGAGAAGGGAATGCAAATGTATATGTATGTATGTATGTATGCATGCATGTACACATACATATATACACTCATATGTATGTGTGTACATGTGCATGTATATATGTATACATGTAAGTATGTGTGTATATATGTATACTTACACCTATGTCCATACAGGAGGCTATATATGCGTATGAATACATATCTGAGCATGAGTGTATATGGATATATAGAGGATATAGGAAGAATTGAATATGAAGGGATAGTACTTGAAAAGGTGAAATTCTGAGGTGGGAGATGACTAGAATTAGAGGAGACAGGGAGAGACAAGGTAGGGTTAATCATCCCATATAGAAGGGGCAAGGGATAACTGTTACAACTTTACTGTCATTTACTCTCATTGAATTTTGCTTGGGAAGAAATGGCATAAACTCTAAAATGGGCATCATGCCACACAGGAGAGTAGAGGGAATAGGGATAAGAGGGGGGATGATGGAGGGGAGGGCAGGGTCTGGGAGAGGGATGCTGGAAGCACACACTTCAGTAAAGGGACAGGGACAAGGTAGAGAACAAAACAATGTGGGGAGGGATAGGAAGGAGGGACATATGATCACTGTCACAATATGTCCACTATGAAGATGTCCTGTATAATCACACATAAACAGCCTGTATTGAATTGATTTTCCTTCCAGTGGGGGCTGGTGACAAGGGAGGAATGGAAAGAATCTAGAATTTAAAGTTCTGCAAGGCCTACAACTAGGAATTAAGATATACAGGGGCTGTGATAGGGAGACCCTCCCTGCCCTACCAGAAAGTTAGAGATCAGAGCAGGGGAAGAGCTTTACAATGGGATTGCTGTTTTAGGGTTGGGGCCGGGGAAAGTTGGGGAGAAAATTTGTTATTCAAAAGTGTCATGAAAATGAATGATGCAAGCAAGAAAACAAATAAAAAATTCTATTTAAAAATTAAAAAAATAAATATTTCTAAAAACTTTGTATTTTGAACATAAAAATGTGTGGGAAATCAAATAGTGTACGTAGTCATTCCATAGCATTATCCCTAGACAATTACAGAATCATCATAGAGCCAAGAGATGGAAGCCAACTTGGAGATCACATTGTCTGATCCCTTTAGCTTCTGGAAGAGGAAACTGAGCACTAGAGAGAGGCAATTGACCTGATGTTGACAGTCCCCTCCTTCTAAGTTCATGGACTTAGAGCTGCCACTGGCTTTAGAATTCATATGGTGCAGTACCCTCATTTAGAGACAAGGTGATCAAAGCCCAGACAGGGGATGGGTTTTGCCCAAGGTCAGAAAGATAGGGACATGTGACATTTGAATTCAGGTCTCAGAAGAGCAAATATTCTATTCAATTAGATCTATTGTCAAGGGCACAAAGCATTTAAGTGATTTACTTAGGGTCACAGAGTCAATTTGTGTCAGAAGCAGGGTTTTAGAGGTAAAGGATCTTAGAGTTATAATTGAAAACTATAACTTCTGGCTCTAAATAGAAATAGAAATATATATGAAATACATGCATGCATGTGTATATGTGCATATATGTGTTCACACACACACATATATATACATATAAATAAATGTTCATATATGCATATTTTAGAATTTGAATATATAGTACATTAAATGTGAATATGGATACATGCATAGAAATATATGAGTACATATACTACATTTAGTATAATATATCACAAAATGATAGTATAATGATATAATAGTATATAATGGACTAATAATATTTAACATATACTAAATAGCATATTATACTTAATCATGTGCTTTCATAATGCAGCATAGTAACACAATTATAATGAAGTATGTTATGTATATATTGTAGTATATGATTCTGTGTAGTACCACATAACACTCTCTCACAAACACACAATAACATTATATTCATAGATGTATATCCAAATATTGTTATATGGCAATTTTAAAGGCATTTCCATTGAAAATGTTCATATGAACTATTTGTGCCAGACCTATCCTAGAGCCTTACAAGATAACATTGCTCTAATCAGATATATTTAGACATATTGCACCCACCTTTACTGTAACATGTTGATGTCAATTTGGGCCTCTTCCAACATGAAGGACACAAATCAGCCAATTCTTCAACTTTATAGTAATGTATATTTGTATGCATGTTTATGTGTGAGTATGTGTATGTACACATACATATACACCTATATTTCCATATGTCCATATATACTTGCTCAGATGCTTGCATATCATCACATTCAGATGTGAGGTTTTAAGGGCAAAAACTGTACTTTTGTTGTTGTTCCTTTGGGGGCGGGGGAAATGGGGTAGGGCAATTGGGGTTGTGTGGCTCACCCACGGTCACATGGCTAGTTTTTGTGTTAAATGTCTGAGGCCAGATTTGAACTCAGGTCTTCCTGACCATGGCTGGTGCTGTATTCCCTGTGACACCTAGCAGACCCCAAAGACTATATTTTTGTCTTTCTTTGTATACTCATAATTTAATACAGTACTCATCAATAACAAAGTAATTGTTTGTTGATTGACATTCTGAGCCCCAAGATCATCACTGATCTTTATTACTTCTGGATGGACAATGATGCCCTAGTCTAAGTCATGGAAGGCTTGTGACACATGTGAAAACTGGGAAATGTTAAAATTTGTTTACAGTGTCTTCTAATCAAGGTGTTTTCATGCCATTCCTTGCTTTTAGCCTTTGTAATAAATCTTTCAGGAACATTGTGCCAATATTGGTATACCAATTTCATGAATGAGAATAATAAGTTTAACAGGAGTAGCTGACTTTCTCAAACTTACCCAGGAAGTCAGTGACTGGACAGTAATTAGAACAAAGATGTCCAATATTCTGTCCATTAAGAAAGTTGCTTTGAGAGGGGTGGAGCCTAGGTGGAAGTGTAGAAATAGGAAAACTCCATGGCTCCCCAAATAACCACCTCAAACACCCATAAAATATGACTCTAAACAAACTTTACAGTTACAGAACCCACAAAGTGGCAGAGAAACAAAGCTCCCACTGAAGGCAGCCTTTCAGGCAGAAAGGAAGGGTTCATCATAAAGTAGTGGGAGCAGAGGAGCCAGTGGTTTTAGCCCCAGGGCAGCCCCAATCAGATTCAGGCTGGAGAGACTTCAGGAGAATGGATCACTAGCAGCTGTGGCTTTTTCCAGAATGATCAACACATAAATGCCAAAAATGAAAAGTGAGAGGTCAGTGTGGACTTTGGGAGCAGTGGGGCTGAGAGTGCAGTCCAGCCTCTACCCCTGGAAGGGAAAAGCTGCACAGCCACCTCCTCCACATAGCTGTTTCAGAGCACATGGCTTGCAGATCATAGGGGTAACAAGCAACAGTTATGAGGGGAAATTCTTTTTGCTTTAACCTGCTTGGATCTTGATTGCTGTCTTGGGTGGAGATCCTAGGGTGTGTGACCAGGTGCCGGAGCCTGTACAAGCTTTAAAGTTCACCCAACTAATAGCTCCAGTTGCTGTGAAAACACCAGCAATTTGGAACACAGCTCTCCTCTCTGGAAGTAGGTTTCCAGTGTAGCAAAAAGCTCATAAGTCAAGTAATTGAGTAGCAATATGAGCAAGCAAAGGAAGCAAAGCAAGCACAGTAACCCAACTTTAGATTCCTATTTTGGGGACAGAAGGAATCAAAGCATAGAAGACAATGAAATCAGAACTCCTGCACCAAAAGCTTCCAAGAAAAATATGTACTGGTTACAAGCCATAGAGGAGCTTAAGAAGGATTTTGAAAACCAAATAAGAAAAGTGCAAGAAAAATTGGGAAGATCGATGAGAATGTTGCAAGAAAATCATGAAGAGAGGATCAACAACCTGACTGAAGAAAATAAAACCTTAAAAACAAGACTAATTCAAATGCCAAAAGAGGCTCAAAAAGCAAGTGAGGAGAATGCTTTAAGAAGTCAAGTTTGCCAGATGGAAAAAAAAAAGAATCTCAAAAGCTCACTGAAAAGAATGCTACCTTCAGAATTAGGAGAAAACAGAAGAAAATGACTTTATGGGAAATCAAGTTACTATTAAACAGATACAAACAAATGAAAAAATAGAAGGCAATGTAAAATATCTCATTGGAAAAAAAACACTGACCTGGAAGATAAATCCAGGAGAAATAATTTAAAAATTATTGGACTGCCTGAAAGCCATTTTTTAAAAGAGAACCTGAAAATCATCCTTCAAGAAATTCTCAAGGAAAATTGCCCTGATGTTTTAGAACCAGAGGTCAAAATAGAGGTTAAAAGAATTCAGTGATCACCTCTTGAAAAAGATCCCAAAAAGAAAACAGGTAGGAATAATATAGCCCAGTTGTTGGAGTTCACAAACCAAGGAGAATATATTACAAGGTGCCAAGAAGATTCAATTTGAATACTGTAGAAGCACTATCAGGATAACACAGGATCTGGCAGCTTCTACACTGAGGGATCAAAGGAGTTGTAATATGATATTCCAGAGGTCAAAGGAGCTGGGATTAAAACCAAGAATCACTTACCCAGCAAAACTGAGTGTAATGTTTCAGGAGAAAACATGGTCTTTCAGTGAAATGGATGATTTTCACGCTTTCTTGATGAAAAAACAGAGTTGAATAGATCATTTGACATTCAGATACAAAAAGCATGAGAAGCAGGAGAACGTCAGCAGGGAAAAGAAATCATAAGGAAATTACCAAAGTTGAACTATTTAAATTCCTACATGGAAATAAAACAATAATTATAACTTTTGAAACTTTTCTCAGTATGAGGCTAGGTTAAGGGTATATAAATGTGTGTGTATATTTATACTTATATACATACATATATATACATATATATACACACATATACACCCCTGTGTATATACACACACATATATACATATATACATATATGTGTATACATGCATATATGTTTATACAGGAGGATATATGGGCATATAAATACATATGTGAGTGTGTATATATGTATAGAGGTACACGTAGGCAGAGGGAACAGGATCAATTGAATAGGAATAGATGATGCTTAAAAGGTGAAATTGAGAGATGAGAGAGGAATATAATGAGAGGTGATGGGGAGAGACAGAATGGGGTAAATTATCTCATACAGAAGACACAAAGGGAAATTGTAGCAATGGAGAGGAAAAACAGAGAGGCAAAAGGGAATGGATCAAATTTATTTTCATGGAATTTTTCTTAGGGAGGGAAAGACATACATACTAAATAAGTTATCTAGCCCCACAGGAGAGTAGGGGGAAGGGGATGAGAGGGGGGATGATGGAAGGGAGGGCAGGTTGAGGGGAGGGTTGTTAGAAGCACACACTCTTGAAAAGGGACAGGGTCAAAGTAGAAAACAGTCCAAGTGTGTGGGGGGTGAAATAGGATGGAGGGAACTATAGACAGTCTTTCACAATATATCCACTATGCAAATGTTTTACTTAGCTACACAAGTACAACTTAGATTTAATTGCTTATCTTCCCAGTAAGGGTTGGTGATGAGGGAGAAAGGGAAAGAATCTAGAATCAAAGCTTTAAAATCAAATGTTTAAAATATATTCTTTATTATTAGCGTTATTATTATTATTATTATTATTATTATTTATGATTGTGATTACAACTGTGAAATAAGGTATACAGGCAATGGAGTAAGGAGATCCATTTTGCCATACCAGAAAGTGAGAGGATGGATGGACGATGATATAAGAGAGAAGATAGGGGGTGGGGGTATACAGTGGTATCACTGTTTTAGGTTGGTGGTTGGGGAAATATGGGAAGAAAATTTGTAATTCAAAATCTTGTTGAAATGAAACGTGTAAGGTAAAAATAAACATAAAATTTAATTTAAAAAATAAAGGAACATTCAAAAATTGTTCTTTGAGAGTCAGTGAAGCTCTCAGTCCAAGGCAATCTGAGGTTCTTTTGGTTGAAATGCTAATGACTTAAGTTCATGTTACTCGTTAATGAATCCTGACTGTCTGTGTCACACAAGACTTCATCTCAAGGGTCTTGTGCAAGCTAGAACTCTCTTTTTATATATGTAAGCTGATCCCTGAACATACTCAATGCCTTTCCTGATTTATAATATGCTATGTTTGTATTCAGTTGCTATGACTTAAGAATTCAGGCAATCATAAGTAAACAAATATGTCTTTTTAGCACTAATATTATTTGTTCTAGTAATGCCATGTGATAATGAAACATGAGACAACATAAACTCTAAAATACCAAAAGTTTTAGTAACTGCCACAGTGAAAGAGAAATTTATTGTGGTTATTATGAAGGTACAGTAGAATATCATGCATAATGTGGTTCAGAAGTCACTAGACAGGTAACAAAGACAAGATGGGAAAGTTTTAGGAAGAAGTATGACCAAACTTATGCTCACCCAACTCCTTTTAACAGAGCTAGAAAATCCACTACGCTGAATACAAATTGAAAAATCCAGAGAAAGTCACAGCAAAACATTTGTCCAGTCCAAAATGGGCATAGTAACCTAATAATTGATCAACACAAAGATGCCAGTCTCTGGGATAAGACCTCAATATTTGAGAAGAACTGCTGGGAAAACTGGAAAACAGTAGGACACTAAATATAGACTAACATCTTATACCACATTCCTAGAAAAGGTCAAAATGAGAACATACTTTATACATAAAGGCTGATGCCATAAGAAATCTGGGAGAGCAAGGAATAGTTTGCCTGTAAGATCTATGGAGGAGGGATAAATTTATGACCGAGCAAGAGGTAGAGGGCACTAAAAAGTGTAACCTGAATAATTTTTATTAGTTTAAGTTAAAAAAGAGTTTTCTTGTGTGTTTTTCCTTTGTTTTTTGAAGAGGACTATGCTGTCAGGAAAGTACCAATGAAACCAAGATTAGAAGGAAGGAAGAAAGCTGGGAAAAAACATTTATAGCAAGTGTTATTGATAAAAATGTCTCATTTCTCAAATACATGGAGAACTGCATCAAATTTATAAGAAAGCCATTCGCCAATTGATAAATAATCAAATGATATGAGCAGGTAGTTTTCAAATGAAGAAATCAAAGTTGTCTATAGTCATATGGATAAATGCTCTACCTCTATCAATTAGATATATGGAAATTAAAACAATTCAGAGATAGTAACTCACACCTATCAGACTGGACAATAGGACAGAAAAGTTAAGTGACAAATGTTGGAGGGGATGTGGGAAAAATGACACAATTCATTTGAAGTCATTCTTAAAACAGTATTTTATGATCTCTTGGTTCTGCTCATTTCACTTTTCATTATGTCACATGGTTCTATCAATGTTTTTTGTTTCTTTTTTATTAATTAATTTATTTTCAGTTTTCAACATTCATTTCCATGAGATTTTGAGTTGCAAATTTTCTCCTATCTCTCTGCTCACCCCCCCTCCAAGATGGCATGCATTCTGATTACCTCTTCCCTCTGTCTGCCCTTCCTTCTATCATGACCCCCTCTGTCCCTTCTTCCTTCTTCCCTGCCATCTACCCTCACTGAGAATACAAGAGTTAAATGTAGGCAATATATGTGTAGTTATGCCAAAAAAAACACTTCCATAATAGTCGTGTTGTGAAAGACTATATTTCCCTCCATTATATCCCAACCCCCACTTATTCTATTTTCTCGTTTGATCCTGTTTGATCCTGTCCCTTTTAAAAATCATTTTTTTCTGACTGTCTCCTCCCTCAGTTTGTTCTTCCTTTTATTACCCACCCCTTCTTATCCCTTTTCCCCTTATTTTCTTGTAGGGTAAGATACCCTATTGAGAGTTTATGTTATTCCCTCCTTAAGCCAAATCTGATAAGAGTAAGGTTCAATCATTCCCTATTACCTCTTCCCTCTCCCATCATCCCCTCCTTATGAAATAATTTACACCATTCTGTCTCTCCCTTTCTCCTTTTCCCAAAATATTCCTCTCTCTCCCCTTAATTTTATTTTTAGATATCATACTTTTACATTCAACTCACTCAGTGCCATCTATCATCTATCTATCCATCTATCTATCCATCTATCTATCTATCTATCTATCTATCTATCTATCTATCTATCTGTCATCTATCTATCTATCTGGCTATCTATCTACATACATATATACATATAAATATGCATACCCTACATATATCCACATATATACATTTTATACCCACATGCATACGTAGATTGTGTATGTCTTTCCTCCAACTACCCTTATACTAAAAAAGATCTCATAAAATACAAATATCATCTTGCTATGTAAGGACGTAAACAGTTCAACTTTAATAAGGTCCTTATTATTCCTTTTTCCTTTCTGCCTTTTCTTTCTTTTCTTGGTTTTTGTACTTGAAAGTCAAATTTTGTATTTATTTCTGATCTTTTCATCAAGGATGCTGCAAAGTCCTCTATGTCATTGAATATCCATTTTTCCCTTGAAGGATTACTTTCAATTTTCTTGGGTAGGTAATTCTTGGCTTTAATCCTAGCTCCCTTGACTTCTGGAATATCATATTCCAAACCCTGCAGTAGGCTTATATAGAATCGGCTAGATATTGCATTATCTCTATTATAATTCCACAACACTTCATTTTTTTCTTTCTTTCTGGATGCTTACAATATTTTCTACATGAGCTTGGAACTCAGGAATTTGGCTACAATATTCCTCAGAGTTTTCTTCTTTTGATATATTTCAAGAGACAGCAGATTCTTTCAATTTCTATTTTACCTTCTGCTTCTAAAATTTCAGGGCAGTTTTCCTTGATAATTTCTTGGCTTTTTAAAAAATCATTGTTTTCAGGTTGTCCAATAATTTAAAATTCTCTCTCCTGCATCTGTTTCCTAGGTCAGTGTTTTTCACCCACAATGGTATGTTTCCCATTACTTTCTATTATTTTTTTCTTTCTTTTGGTTCAGTTTGATAATTTATACATTTCTTATGAAGTCATTAGGTTCCATTTACTCCGTTCTAATTTTGGGGTAATTATTTTCTTCAGTGATATTTTAGAACTCCTTTTCCATATGTCGTTATGTTTTTAAGGCATTGTTCTCCACATTGGTTTGGTGGTTCTCCTTAGTCATTTGTTTAGCATATTTTTCAAGTTGTTATCTTCTTCAGTATTTTGGGGGAGTCTCCTTTAGCAAGACTTGTTTTTCATGACATTTTTGCCTCACTTTCATTTCTCTTCCCAATTTTTCCTCTACTTCTCTTACTTGATATTCAAAACCCTTTGTGAGTTCTTCCATGGCTTATGACCAATTAATATTTTTCTTGGAGGCTTTTCATGTAGGAGATTTGTCTTCATTGTCTTCTTCTGGTTGTACATTTCAATCTTCTTCATCACAAAAGTAAGAATCTGTAGTCTGGGTTTTTTTGTTCATTTGTTTTTATGCTGTTTGCTCATTTTCCAAGCCAAATACTTGACTTTCTAACTCTTTGTCAAGGTAGGACTGTTTCCAGTCCTTGGGGCTGTGATGGGGGTGTGTGTCCACTATACCAAGTTTCAGGGTTTTGTATCAGCTGTTTGATCCCCCTGTCTAGGGTCCCAGAGTTCCGAAACAGCCACTGTGGCTGTTTTTGACTCCACCACCCCCTCTGCCACCCCTTCAGACTTGTTTATTTATGCATGTTTATTTTTTCTAAAATCATTGAGTTCATAATTTCTTACAGGAGAGTAATATTCTGTCCTTCCTGTATGTAATAATTTGATGACTATATACCTCACTTGATGAGGATCTCTAAAATTTTCTATTCTTTGGTATCACAAATAGAGCTGCTATAGCTATTTATAACATATGTTATTTTCTTTCCCCTAATCAATAATTATTTAGAGCATCTTATATGAATACAAATGATTTAGATTTTTTTTTAAAGCAAATTTCTCTAATAAAGGCTTCCCTTCTCAAATGTATGGAGAACTTATCCAAATTTATTTAAATGAGAAGCATTTCCCAACTCATAAAGGATCAAAAGATATTAACAGTTTTCAGATAAAGTAATCAAACCTATCTATAGTCATATTTTAATTGTGTAAATTACTCTTGATTGGAGAAATGCAAAAAGAAACAATTCCAAAGTACTAATTGATATCTATTAGATTGGCTAACAGGACAGAAAAGGAAAATGACAAAGAATGGATGGGGATGTGGGAAAAATAAGATATTATTGCACTGTTGGTTTAGTTGTGAACTGATTCAACCATTCTGTAAAGCAGTTTGGAACTATACCCAAAGGACAATAAAACCATGCATACCTTTTTGACCTAGCAATACCACTACTAAGACCATATCACAAAAGAGATATTTTTTTAAAAAAGGAGAAAGACCCATATGTACAAAAATATTTATAGCAGCTCTTTTCTAGGGCAAAGAATTGGAAATTGAGGGGATGCCATAAATAGGGAGTGGCTGAACAAATTATAGTATGTGATTGAGATGGAATATCAGTGTGGTACAAGAAATGATGAGCAGGATGCTCTCAGGAAAAAAAAACTTTATAAAGACTTGCATAAGGTCATGCAAAATGGCATGTATTGTGTGCATATAACAGCAATGCTGTCAGATGATCAGTTATGAATAACTTAGCTATTCTCACTAATACAATGATCCAAGACAACTTTGGAGATCTTATGGTGAAAAATGCTATCCATCACCAGAGAAAGAATTGGTGGTGTCTACAGATTTGAGCATATTTTTTGAACTTTTATTCCTTGATGGTTTTTGTTTTTTGACTGTTTTTTTCATAATATGACTAATATGTTGTGATTGCTGTGGGATTTGAAGATCCTCCATGCCCCTTGAACTTGCTGATGTAGCAGAAAGGGGTGGGGCAAGAGGAAGCTGGAATGAAGCTAGAGTCAGTGCAGTGATGGAAGCAGTGGCTGGCTATGACATGAACTCCTTTTTTTTGAGCTAGCCATAATTTCTGTTAAGTACTCCAGCTGAGGACTTTTGGGGACAGGAAATCTGGGGGATAGGGGGAAAGCATGGAGCTGCTGGGAGCAAGCTGCGTGGACCCGGAGCAGTTGCTGTGAGTGAGGAGAGTAGGATCTTTGCCTGAGTTAGCCTGTCCTGTTTTGAAGAGGTCAGAATGTATATGTTAACTACATTAACTATGTGTGCCAACTCCATAACTACTGTGATAGCTTGAACTTTCTGGTTCGGGGTCTCAGTTTTCTGGTATTTGAATAAATGTTCTAGCTATATTCCCTGTGTAGAGAGCCTATTACATTTTGTGATTAATAACCATATCAGCATATTTATAGTTACTTTAGGCATTGTGAATACTGCATTATTGATATATCTGGTAATGAAGGTGGGATCACAAAACGTCAGGCCTCTATTTGGAAGTGGGGGGCTTTAGAGGGAGAAATGGCTATCCCAGGATGGGAGGATTTGCCTTATTCCTCTCTAGCCAGAGAATGGTCCAAAAGCAGAAAGCCCTGTGAAAACTGGGAATCAAGGTTAAAAGGGAGAATCCAAAGATTTGGAAAGATGTTTGCAAGGAATATCCATAGAACCAGGTAAAGAACTGACAGTGGTGTGAAGGAGAGGCTGGGTCCTTCTAACAAGTTATCACTTTGTGTGTAAAAGTAGAGGTAAACTGCTGGAGGAAAAAGCTCAGATGTCCAGGGAGTTGGCTGGTTTGCCTGATGATTCTTCTGTGCCACAGAATTCAGAAGAGCAAACTGCAGCACCTCAGGTGATGGAAGCAAAGAGGTTAACCATAGAGGATTAGGGTTGCTTGGCACCCCAAAATACCAGCATGCGGGTCCTGAAGAAAGAATTACACTCAAGTATTCTCAGCCAAATAAAAGTAAAGTTCATTGAAAGTTCATTAAAAGTTCAGCATATGGGGTAGACTCTTAAGGAGCCAGTCTATGCTAGGTCATTCTACAGCGCTTTCACAGAGTAAGTCTGTGCTAAGGCATTCTGTGGCACTCTCACACACATGGAGGGAAAATGGGATTCTTATATACAGAAGAATCTAGGGGTGCTCTAGAGGAGGACTTTGGGGAGGGTCTTCAGGAGGACTTAATGAGGTCAAAGCAAGAGTGGATTGATACTTTGATAGGCTCCGGGGTGGGAAGCAATTGGACAAAGGAGGACCAGGCTAGTAACAGAGGTTTGGGCCCAGCCACAATGAAATACTTATGGCCTCTGCAAATGCTTCATCAAGTGGGAAGGTCAATCAGACTTCAAGGGGTTTCCCAGACACTGCACCTCAAAGATTCAAGGAGAGCTCAAGGGGGGTCCCAGAGCCTAGACATCATCAGAAGAACAAGCTACTTTTCATGTAGCTAAAAGGAAGCAGATAACTAGCAGACCGGAAGGTACATGCAGCTTTTGTACAGGCTGCGCAGAGTTGCCCCAACAG
Organism: Pseudocheirus occidentalis; assembly: GCA_028646575.1. Taxonomy (NCBI): domain Eukaryota; kingdom Metazoa; phylum Chordata; class Mammalia; order Diprotodontia; family Pseudocheiridae; genus Pseudocheirus; species Pseudocheirus occidentalis. The sequence goes on from CM053595.1 coordinate 318,733,032, forward strand.
CTGCCAGGAGAATATGTGTGAGGAGAGTGGAACAAGGTTATATGGGGAGTCTTCTAATGCAGAAGTTCTTCTCATATGAAGAAAAAGACAGGAGAACCACCAGGGCCAAACAGAGTCCAGGGAGATAACTGAGAATTTCACTCAACAGGAGGTTACTGATATATTGAGTAGATTCACCCAAAGAATGGGAGAATCTTTAATATCTTGGATAGTAAGAATCACTGATGAAGGCAATGGAATAACACTGGAGAGTGTGGATTTCTTAAAATTCATAAGCATCAGTCAGAATCCTTTTGTACACCAAGCTTTTAGGGATCACTATATGTGACGAGGCATCCACAGAACTATTCTATTAGCTTTGGCTGCAGAGCTGACTCTGTGTGGCCTGATGGAGACAGACCCTGGTACTCACTTAGAGACTGTATGACAAAGCTAAAGGAGAGATAATGAAAAGTGCTATCATGCTTGGAGGTGCAGGTACATATCATGAAATCCCCCTAGGAGTTCCTTGTAGAAATATCATATTGAAGACAGCTCCTCCTGCTTACAAGTACCTAATTCTGGCTCAATTAATTGTGGAAATAGGGCACCCTCTTTCAGAGTTGCTGGATGAGATCTCACAATTAAGTGATTTAGGGGAATGGGGAAAAGATAAAGAGAGAAAAGTAAATATCCAGAGGATTCAAAGACAAAATGGATTGACAAGAAGGGAACTATTCACTGCTCTACTGAGAGTAGCAGTGGATTTTAGAAGAATAGATGGTATTCCAACTGAACTGCTGAATAAGATGTACCAAGAAAAAGTACTTAATGTTAGAATGAATAGGGAAGCAAGAATCACCCCTGCAGGTACTCCTGAATATCCAAGTTTGCCACACCTTCAGGAAGAATAGGAAATAGGTCTAGCCTGAGCCTAAATTAAAGAAATACACCAAGGATATTGTAGACCCCATATTGGTTTAACCATATATTGGGAGACTGGATCAACTACTGTAACTAGGTCTATGCTGGATTGGGGGGGGGAGAGGGGAGGGGCTGAGGCCACACTTATCTATGGAAACCCTGATAAGTTTAAACATAGAACTCCTATTATTGTGACAGGACTAGGAGGGCTTGAAATATCATCCAGAAAAGTTAAAATAACAATAAAAATTGGGCCATTGTATAAGAAAGAATATAATATGATTATTGTGCCCATTCCTGGAAACATCATTGGAACAGATACATTGAGAGGCATGATTCTGAATTTACCTGAAGGAAGATGTCAATTTGCTGTAAGGAAGACAGAAATTAATACCATTTTAGTGGAAAAAATAAAAATGGAACCAAACACTTTACCTGAACCTTCTGAAGTAATTGCCTTAAAGCAGTACTGTGTGCCAAGTGGGCAAGATGAAATTACCACGACTATAAAGGAATATGTTGAAGCAGGAGTGTTAGTCCCAACAACCACATGATGGAATAATCCTGTCTGGCCAGTAAGAAAATCATATTGGACATGGGGAATGACATTGGATTATAGACAATTGAATAAGGTGACTCCTCCTTTGTATGCTGCTGTTCCAGATACCATCACCTTAATATAAAGGATCCATAGATATGATGGGGCTTGGTATGCAGTTATTGACTTGGCGTATGCCTTCTTCAACATCCCAGTAGACCCTAAACAGTGGGACAAGTTCACTTTCACTTGGCAGGGTGGACAATATACTTTCACCCACTTGCCCCAAGGATACCGGCATAGGCCCAGTGTTTGTCACAGGATTCTGGCTGAACAGTTGGATTAATTAAAGCTAGCTAATGTACAACTTACCCACTACATTGATAATTTCATGATACAGGGACAAGATGCAAAAGAAGTGGAGAGGAGTTTGACCCTTCTTATTGAGAATATTAAAAGTAGGCCAAGATGACGGCATAGAAGGGCCAAGATGGCGGCATAGAAGGGCCAAGATGGCGGCATAGAAGCAGCAAAGCACCACAGCTCCTACACAAAAACGCTAAAAAAAAACTCATAAAATGGGATGCTAAACAGATTTTCAAGCTCCAAAACTCTCCAAAAGACAGAAAGCACATCTGTTGATACAGGCAGCGCAGCAGGCGGGACTCTTTGCAGCAGTCTGGGACCCGTGGCCAAAACCCCAGCTGGGTCAGGCCCTGGGGCATCTGGCGGGGAACCCCGTCTATAGGAGAGCAGATCAGATGCACTAGAGGGACGATTACCACATCTATCAGGCCAGAAGAAAAAAAGGCTAAGAGAAAGGTCAGTGGATTTTGCTAACTCGGGAGGAGAAGAGACGGGCCAGACAAACTGCTCCCAGGGCAAGGAAGCAGCGGGAGGCGGCTGTAGCAGCAGGAACATCTGAAAACCGCATCAGCTTCCACTAGGCTGCTTCAGAGCCCTCGGCCTGCAGATAGCAGGGGGGCTGACGTGATCCATCAGGGCCAAGGGCTCTTGCGTTGAGTGGCTTGGATCTGGATCATGGTCTTGAGTGGTGGTCCTGGGGTGCGCTTTCAGTAAGCCAAGGCTGGGAGGTGGGGCTGCATCACCCCACTAAAAGCTCTGGCAGCTGTGAGAGCCCCAGCAATTTGGGACAGAGCTTTCCCCCTCCAGGAAGCAGAGTTCCACAGAGCTCAAAATCCAAGCAA
>CM053595.1:318736180-318754188 GCA_028646575.1 Pseudocheirus occidentalis
AAAAAACCAGCTTGGACAGCATGCTCCAAGAGATTGTTAAAGAGAACTGTCCTGAGATCCTAGAATCAGAGAGAGAAATGGTTATTGAAAGAATCCACTGATCTCCTCCTGAAAGAGATCCCAAATTAAAAACTCCAAGAAATATTGTAGCCAAACTCCAGAGCTACAAAGTCAAGGAGAAAATACTGAATGCAGCCAAAAAAGCAGCAATTCAAATATCGTGGAACTACAGTCAGGATTACACAGGATTTGGCAGCTGCTACATTAAAACACTGAAGGGAATGGAATGCCACATTTGGTAAAGCAAAAGAGCTAGGACTGCAACCAAGGATCAACTACCCGGCAAGACTGGCCATATTCTTTCAGGCAAAGAGATGGTAATTTAATGAAATCAAGGACTTCCAGACCTTCCTTGTGAAAAAGCCTGAGCTCAATGGAAAATTTGATCCCTACTTACAAGATTCAAGACAGAGAGAAAAAGTGAACGAGGAAAACATACACTCATACATACATATACATACAGAGATGCTCACACATGCACATAACTTGGGACTCAATAAGAGCAACCTGTTTACATTCCTTTATGAGAAGCGCATACATGTCAATATTGAAATTTGTATAAATATTGTGACACTTAAAAGGGATGTATACAGAAAGAGGGTGTGGGTAGAAGTGAACTAATCTGAAGATTTAAAAAAGTATTAAGGGGAAAAAAGGGATTGTATTGGGAGAAAAGGAAAAGTAGAGGTAGAAAATGGTAAATTATTCCACAAGAAGAGGCATTAAAAAACCATATTAAAATGGAGGGGTGGGATGGAAGGAGATGAGCATCATATGATTGTTACTCCCATTGGTTATGATTTAAAGAGGGATCAATACAAATGGCTAAGTTTAAATTCTAACATGAAAAGACACAAAAATTCATAACAATAGAGGGAAAAGAGGGAGGGAGCAGAGCAATATATGAAATGTACTAGCATTGGTTTGGATTCAACAAGGGAATAACATACTCTGTTAAGAATAAAAATCTCTTATACCCTACAGGCAATAGGAGGGATAAGGGGGTAGGGGGATAAGAAGGGGAGAATATTCAGTAGGGAGGGGAAGTGTACCAAGTGGAAAGAGTCATAAAGGTAGAGGAACACAGGGAGGGAATACTGAGGGAGGTGGTGGTCAAAAGGAAAATTCTTAAGGAGGGAAAGTAAAAAGGAAAACATAAAATTATAAATAGGGGAGGGAATAAGATGGAGGCAAAGTCAAAGATATTAATCTTAACTGTGAGTGTAAATGGGATGAACTCTCGCATAAAACAGAGGTGGATAGCAGAATGGATTAAAAACCACAGTCCTACAATATGCTGTCTAAAAGAAACACTTCTGAAACAAATGGAGATGCACAGGGTAAAGGGAAAAGGATGGAGTAGTATATATTATGCCTTGGCAAAACTAAAAAAAAAGCAGGGGCAGCAATTCTTATCTCAGGTAAAGCAAGTGCTAAAATAGATCTAATTAAAAGAGATAAAGAAGGAAACTGCATCCTGCTAAAAGGCACCATCGAGAATGAAACAATATCATTACTTAACATACATGCAATGAGCGGTATAGCATCCAAGTTCCTAGAGGGAAACTCAGGGGAAATAGAGGAGGAAATGGACAGCAAAACAATACTAGTGGGGGACCTCAATCTCCCCCTCTCTGAACTCAATAATTCTGACCTCAAAATAAACAAGAATGAAGTTAAGGAGGCAAATAGAATTTTAGAGAGGCTAGATATGATAGATCACTGGAGAAACTTGAATGGAGATAAAAAGGAATATACCTTCTTCTCCGCAGTATATGGCACATTCACAAAATTAGACCATGTACTAGGGCATAAAAACCTCACAACTGAGTGAAGAAAGGCAGAAATATTAAATGCATCATTCTCAGATCATGATACAATAAAAATTATATGTAATAAGAGACCATGGGAAGGTAGGCAAAAAGCTAATCAGAAACTAAATCACTTACTCCTTAAGAATGAGTGGGTTAAATAAGAAATTGTAGAAACAATCAGTAACTTAATTCAGGAGAATGACAGTAATGAGACATCATACCAAATCTTGTGGGATACAGCAAAGGCAGTACTTAGGGGAAGTTTCATATGCCTGAATGCATACTTGAAAAAATTAGAGAAAATGGAGGTCAATGAATTGACCATGCAACTGAAAAAACTAGAGAAAGAACAAATTGAAAATCCCCAATTAAAAACTAAATTAGAAATAATGAAAACAAAAGGAGAGATTAATAAAATTGAAAGAAAACTTTTGAATTTATAAATAAAACTGAGTTGGTTTTATGAAAAAATCAATAAAATTGATATACCCTTAGTCAATATGACAAAAAAAAATGAAAGAAGGAAACCAAATTCTGAGTCTCAAAAATGAAAAGGGTGAATGTACCACCATTGAAGATGAAATTAAAACAATAATTAGGAATTATTTTGCCCAACTGTATGCACATAAATTTGACAACCTTAGTGAAATGGATGGATATTTACAAAAACATAAGTTGCCCAAACTAACTGAAGAGTAAGTAAAATACTTAAACAATCCCATCTCAGAAAAATAAACTGAACAAGCTGTCAATGAGCTACCTGGGAAAAAATCCCCAGGGCCAGATGGATTCACTAGTGAATTCTATCAGACATTAAAGATCAATTGATTCCAATACCCTACAATCTATTTGGGAAAATCTGTGAGGAAAGAGTCCTTCCTAATTCTTTCTATGACATAAATATGGTACTGATACCTAAATCAGGGAGAGACAAAACGGAGAAAGAAAATTATAGACCAGTCTCCCTCATGAATATAGATGCCAAAATCTTAAAGAAAATATTAGCAAAAATCCTACAGCAACTTATAACTAGAATAATACATTGGGTTTATTCCAGGAATGCAAGGATGGTTCAATATTAGGAAAAACATCAGTATCATCCATCATATCAACAATAAAACTGGCAGAAAACATATGATTGTTTCCATAGATGAAAAAGCCTTTGACAAAATGCAACTTCCATTTCTATTAAAAAACACTAGAAAGTATAGGAATAAATGGAGTTTTCCTTAGAATAATAGGTAGCATCTACTTAAAACCATCAGCAAGCATTATATTCAATGGGGATAAAATAGAAGCATTTCCAATTAGATCAGGGGTGAAACAGGATGCCCACTATCACCCCTCTTATTCAATCTAGTACTAGAAATATTGGCAGTAGCAATTAGAGAAGGAAAAGAAATCAAAGGAATCAAATTAGGCAAAAAAGAGACTAAACCACCACTCTTTGCAGATGACATGATGATATACTTGGAAAACCCTAGCGAATCAAGTAAAAAACTTCTTGAGACAATAAATAAATTTAGCAAAGTTGCAGGATATAAAATAAACCCACATTAATTCTCAGCATTCCTATATATTTCCAATGAGGCCCAACAGCAAGAGATAGTAAGAGAAAACCCATTTAAAGTTACTGCAGACATTATAAAATATTCGGGAATCTACCTGCCAAAACAAACCCAGTACCTTTATGAACACACCTACACAACACTTTTCACACAAATAAAATCAGATCTCACTAACTGGAAAAACATCAGTTTCTCATGGCTGGGTAGAGGTCACATAATAAAAATGACAAATAAAAATGACAATTTTACCTAAATTAAATTACATATTTAGTGCCATACCAATCAACCTACTAAAAATTACTTTATAGAACTAGAAAAAATAGTGATAAAATTCATTTGGAAGCACAAAAAGTGCAGAATATCAAGACAATTAATGAGCTTAGCCATACCAGATTTTTAATCTCTATTATAAAGCAGCGGTCCTGAAAAACAGTCTGGTACTGGCTAAGGAATAGATCAATGGAATAGATTGGGTACAAAAGACTCAGTACTCAAAGACTGTAGTAATATACTGTTTGATAAGCCAAAAGACCCCAGTTTCTGGATTAAGAATTCACTATTTGATAAAAACTGCTGGGAAATTTGGAATATAGTATGGCTGAAATTGGGCATAGACCATTATCTAATGCCATACAACAAAGTCAAGTCTAAATGGATGCATGATCTAGATACAAAGGCTAATAATAATATGGAGAAGCAAGGAATAGTTTACCTGTCAGATTTATGGAGTAGGAATACCTTTATGACCAAAGAAGAGTTGGAGAGCATTATAAAATGCAAAATAGATAACCTTGATCACATCAAATTGAAAACTTTCTGTTCAAACAAAGCCAATATAACGAAGATCAAGAGGGAAGTGGGAAATTGGGAAAGAATATTTACAACAAGTGTCTCTGATAAAGGCCTCATTTCTAAAATATACAGGGAATTAAATAAAATTTGCAAGAATGCCAGTCATTCCCCAATTGAGAAGTAATCCAAGGATATTAACAGGCAATTTACAGAGGTAGAAATTAAAGATATCTTTAAGCATATGGAAAAATGCTCTAAATCATTATTGATCTGTGAAATGCAACTCAAAACACCTTTGAGGTACGAAATCTCAACAGACAGACTGGCTAAGATTACAAAACAGGAAAATGACAAGAGCTGGAAATGATGTAGAAAAATTGGAACTCTAATCCATTGTTGGTGGAGCTGTGAACTGATACAACCATTCTGGAGGGCAATCTGGATCTATGCCCAAAGGGTATAAATAATTGTCTACCCTTTGACCCAGTAGTGCCACTTTTGGAGTTGTATCCCAAAGAGATCATAGATGTGAGAAAAGGTCCCATATGTACAAAAATATTTATTGCAGCTCTCTTTGTGGTGGCAAAAACTGGAAATTTAAGGGATGCCCATCAATTAGGGAATGGCTGAACAAGTTGTGATATATGAATATGATGGAATATTATTGTCTTATAAGAAATGGGAAGGAGATTGACTTCATAATTACCTGGAGAGGCTTATATGGATTGATGTTGAGTGAGAAGAGCAGAAGCAGGAAAAATTTGTACACAGTCACAGATATATCATATGTGTGATGACCAGCTTTGAAAAACTGGACTCTTCTCAGCAACACACAGTAAAAAGACAACTCTACAAGTCTCAGGATGGAAGGATATGTCTACATTCTGAGAAAGATCCAGAAAGACCAGAGTTTAGAAGGAGACTGAAGCAATGCATGCTATCATTCTTTTCTATGTTTGGCTTTTGTTTCTCTTTCCTCACTGCCCACTCCATTGGCTATAACACCTATACAACCAAACTATTGTACAATGTGAAAGAGTTTGCAGATCCTATACATGATTGTATGCCATCATGGCGGGGGTGGGAGGTGAGGAGGAAGGGGAGAAAAATATGAAACTCAAGTGACTTTGGAGCTTAATCTTGTAAACTAAAAGTAAACAAACAAGTCAATAAAATAAAATTTTAAAAAATAGTTAATGGACAAAAAAGGCCATATCATTCAGTTTGGATCTTTAATTTCATTCATAAAGGAAATTCTAGTTGAGCAATTTTCTGCTATCTATGCAGAGTGATATCTTCCCTGGAATTTATAGTTTTTTAGAGTTGCTTCTAGGCCTCAGAAATTAAATGACTTGTCCAGAGTACCATGGATAGTGTGTGTATAAGAAGTGACATGAACGAAGGTCCTCTTCATTCCAAGATGAAAGTCTATCCATCATGGCAAGATGCCTCTTAAAAAGACAAAATAAATCATATAAAACATAATATGATTATTTAATTCCAAAGCTGATACAGCATCAATCATTTCAAGTGAAGAAAATTCTATTCTTAAAGCAATGTCTTTCAAAACAGTCTACTCTATCCAAAAATAGATTTGTTCAAGTTTTCTCTAAAATATGTAAAAACAGATAACCTTATTCGTTGACACTCTCATAAATAACATTGGAACATATATAGGTCCTTATAGACCCTTTCTATTATGTGTGTGGTATAGTTATATGGTTCACTGGATAGAGTGGTGGACCTACAGTAAGACTCATCTTCTTGAGTTCAAACTAGCCTCAGACACTTACTAGTTATATGACCCAAGACAAGTCAATTGACCTGGTTAAGCTCAGTTTCTTCATCTATAAGATGAGTTGCAGAGGGAAATGTCAAGCCACTCTGATGCCTTTCCTAAGAAAAAACCAAATAAGGTCAGAAAAAGTTGGTCACGGATGAAATGACTGAACAACAACCATAAATCTCATCACAACCATATATAACCACTTGTTTATCAGTTCCCCCAATTGAGGGACATCAATTCCATTTCCAATTCTTTTTCATCACAAAAGAGTTGCAATAAGTACTTTGTACTTGTAGATCCTCTTCCTTTTAATTTGATCTTTTTGGGGTATAGACCTAGTAGGGCTATTACCCATACAATCTTATGGGGGGGAATAAGATTTCTCAAGTGACTTTTCTTCCAAATATGAATGCTCAATTGAATGATTGATCCTAAAGGGAGTTATAGTCAAATAAGGAGCCAGAATGAAGGATGACACCAAAGAGACATGTGAGTAAAATAATATGGGCTTATGAGATCAAGAACTTATGAGATAGGCTATATTTACACTCTACTAGCATGCCAATGTTAGGAAAATGTGTCAAAGATCAAATCTGGTTGATTCTCTGACATATGCTGAACTTAGAGGAAAACATGGTTATGAGTTGCATAGTATGATCAGAGATGATATAGGACATCATTGGAGGTACTTCCAAGTTGATTAGATTATAGTTGTATTTGCAATTTTACAATCAATGCTAGCAGCTACAGAAATATATTTTGAAGACAAATTTAGTAAGAATATTTATTCAATTCTATTAAGAAAAAAACTTCCATTAAGTTTCTCTTCCTTTCTATCTCTTTACCTTTGCAATACCCCCTTCTCTAGCATGTGCCAAACTCGAAAAGATCCTATCAATTTTATTGATTACCACATTTCATTGACATGGAAGGCACCGATGATTCTTTTTCTGGCGAAATAGACAACCATCAGGATTGTGCCATGAGTAAGTCAGATGCCATCTTACTCCTACTGCACACTCTACTTCTGGTCCATTCCATTCACACTGAACCTAAAACTCCCTATAATTCATGGCCTTTAATTAGAGCATGAGACCTTTGACAGGGATTTACTTATTTTTTTCTGTTTGTAAACCCAGTATCTGAAACTTATACCACTTACTACCAATTTTCATTCCTTGAGTTCCTTCCTTCTTTAAATTTTTTACTACCTCACTCTCTTCCTTCCTTTTTTTTCTTCCATTTACTTTTTTATGATACCACTCCTGGCTTAAATTGTATACCTTCAAAACTCTGATGCTTTATACATGGGGGGAAAATAAGAAATTGAACTACATATCATGAGCAAATAGCCTGTGGCAGGAATCAACAAGGGGACAGAAAAAAAAAACCATGCCCGATGAGTCTCCCAGCATGACAGAGCACACATTTCACAATACTGCCAGACTTTTATCAGGGCTATGGGGAAGAAAGTGACAGGTAAATCAAAACATCTATTGTCCATTTGCCTGCTGTTTTCCCCTGGGACTGTGGGGAAAAGCAACAAGTAACCTAAGAGCAGTGAAGAAACCCTATCCTCCCCCTTCCCCCAGGGATATTTTCACATGTCATTTGGAGAAAATGGCCTTTGAGGTCCTTTTAAACAGTGAGATTCTATAAATTGGCTAGAGACAAGGTATTAGATGCAAACAGAATTGGAAAGGCTGCTTTATAAGTAAGAAAACACATAATTACTGTAGAACCCCAAACCAAAGACCCAAATGACCACAAGTTAGCAGTAGAGGGCAGCAGTGGAAGAGTGTGTGTTCAGGACAAGTTGGACTGGTTGGCCTCTGTGGCACTCCCCATTTATTTATTTTTATTTTTTGCTTTTTGGAAGGCAGTTGGTGGTTAAAATGAAGGTCACATGTCTAGTTTTGTGTGTGTGTGTGTGTGTGTGTGTGTGTATGTGTGTGTGTGTTAAATGTCTGAGTCTGGTTTTGAACTCTGGTCTTCCTGACTCCAGGGCCAGTGCTCTATTCACTGCACCTCCTAGCCGCCCCAGGTACACTCCATTTTTAATAGTTTATTATTCTCCTTTCTTAAAAGACCTTTAAGGAAACATAATTAGGGTCATATCTTAGGTCTAGCTTCTGTCTTCTACAATCCCTTTTCCTAAATTCATCATTGTGTGGCATTGATAGGAATATTGACTTCTGAGTGACAACACATGGTTTTAAATCACATTCATGCTAATAATTAATGATCTTGGATAAGTCAATTAACTGCTCTGAGCCTCAGTTTCCATATTTTTGAAAGGAAAAGTCTAAAGGTTATGGCTTCTAAAATTCTTTTGGGGTATAAATCTATTACTGTAGTTCACCTCAGGTCCCTCATTTTGCAATAACATGTTATGACCCTTTTCAGGTCTTAGTAGGCAAAGTGATTAGTATCCTGTTGATTTTTAAAAATATTTTTCAATATTTCAGGCCAATATTAAGTATTCAATCTGACTGTATCCTCACCACTAAAAAGTATTTCTATTGGCCTTCCTTGGTTATCTTTCAGGAACAGGATGGTGGAGACTGCTACTTATCTCACAATATTCTTATGAAGAGCATTCTTTGGGATTGGATTCAAGGTTACAGGTACTAATGATGTTTGTACTGAAGAAGAAAAGGCTGTGGAAGACAGAGATGACAAAGAAGCTGTTTATAATGATAATTGTGATGGTGACAAACATGACACCGCAGATGGTGGTGGTAGGGATGGTGATAATGGTAGCAATAGTATGGTCCTAGTAGCCACAAGAGTTTTAAAATGTATAAAGTACAACATAAACAATCTCATTTGATCTTGAGAACTATCTTGGGAGCTAAATAATGCAGACATTAGCATCCTGATAGTACAGATGAAGAGATGAAAGTTGACAGAATATCTAAGTCTTGCTTAGGCTGGCAGAGCCTGGATTTAAAGGATTGAGGTTATATCCTCCTGGTTTTATATCTGTCACCAATGTTGTACTCTCCACCACGTATGCCTCCCTTCTGTGCTTTTTACCTTCAAACTAAATGCTTTAAAGGAACGTCTTGGGGGAGAAAGATTAGGTTTTGTCTGCCTAGATTCAAATGGGGTAGATGAGACAAGGGGGTGGGAAGAATTAAGAGCGGTAATCAAAAGTTTCAAAGAGGTAAATTTGATCTTGATATAAGGAAAATCCTTAATTTTTAACAACAATTTTCACTATTGACAGTGGCAGTTGGACTTTCCCTTCCCCTCCTCCACCAGAGGTCTTTAAGCAGAGGCTGAATATTCACTTATTGAATGTGATGTACTGGAGATTCCTTTCTTGGAATTAATTGAGCCATGTGGTCATTTTGGACTCTCATTTCTGTGATTCAGTGGTCCCATGGAAACTAATTGGATATTTTATTAAAATTATTATTGTTATTTTTGCCATCATCACCATCACAAATATCAAAATTCAGGAGCAGATCATCACGTCCAGAAATTATAGAAGGGCAAGGGATTCAAGCTCCCTGTCTATACAGATTATGCAAAGAAATGGAAGAACTGTGCAACACATGGCTGTCAGTTGAAAAAATTTAGCACCTACTGAACAACCAGCAAGATGCAGCCTGAAGGCTCAAATCACACGACAGAAGCTTGCTATCAGGCATAAACTAACATGACACATCTTTGAGCCAGAAATTCAGATCTGAAAATAGCCTTGAGAATTGGACAAATAAACCAGATCAGAGACCAGAGCATCATCACAGACAACACTGTTCTATAATAATTCAGATGTAATATTTGACCATAAAATGCAAAATGTTCATTATTGTTTCCATAGCAAAAATTCATAATATTCAAGCTCTGTGGGATACAAAACTTTTAAAATACCAGGAATTCAATGAATGACTTCAATTCCATATGAGGAAACCAAAAGGTTCATGGCATCTCAATGGTCCTTGTTCGCCTCTCTACTACTCAATTTGTGCCCAATAGAATAACTACATATGCAAATACTTATATTCAAGTAGCAAAAATAAAACACTTATTTTACTTATATCTGCAACCAGAGTCCACAGAATGTCAAATATCAAATATAACAGCAGAAAAATGACTTCTCTTTTCTATCTGAATTTCATCAAGAAAAAGGGATAATAATCAGAACTATTATGATCAAAATGACATCATCATCATCATTATCATGGTCATCATCAATTATTGTTACAACAATGACAATGACAAGGGCAATGACAATGATGACAATGTTCATTATTGTGAACAACATGACTGTAAGTTTGGGAACAGTGGCCAACCCCTGCAAACACATTTGCAATTATCTTGCAGTTTCAGTTTTAAAGCAAGTGACATTTGGAAAGAGGCCATTCTCACAGTAAGTCACCCCTCACTACTGACAACATTTGGATGCCAACTTAGTAGGTGAAAGACCTGTTTGAAAATGTGAGATAGTTCTCATGGCACTTGTTGAAATGTGTTTAGTCTCCTGGGAAATATATCAACTTGCACAACTCCCTTGCCTCCTTCCCTTCCAGTACTACTCCATACCACCATAAGCCAAAGGCTTCTGCTGGAAGAGAAAAATGCTTATCTCACTTTAAACACTGAGACATAAACCCTCTCTGCATCCAGAGCTGACTTTGATAATAGAACTGTTCCACTTGTCACTTCAGAACCTTTGGCCATGTGGACAAGCTAGAATTGTATAGTACTTTATGGTTTTCAAAGAAGTTTGTGTCCATGCCCTCACTGTAACATTACCATAGCCTCTGAACAGGCATTGCATTTTCTAGATGAGCAAATTGATAGTCACATTGTTTTTATAACTGAATTGGTACTAGAACTTGGTTCTTCCACGTTCATCTCCATAGCATTTCAAACAGGGCACACTACTTTCCTATGAACTAGCTTTCCTGGAATGCTACAATCTAACAACCTGGAGCAGTGTACAGAAAATCTGGGTTTGGGTTCCACCTCTGAGACATGTTAGTTTGATGACCCGGCACAAGTTATTTACGTTTTCAGCATCCCAGGGAACTCTTGAAGATTCTGAATAGCAGAGAAGGGGATAGAGGAAGTTGCTTATGAGGAGCTCCCTATCCTAATGAAATCAGAGATACTCCATTCCACCAAATGAATCCATTGCCAAATTAAAGAGGCTCTATATTCTCGTATCTCCTCTTCAGCTCCTCCTCCCCCATCTCACCAACGGAAAAGTGAATATAATCAAGAAACTATAATCATATGTAACTGAAAAGGGAAAATGAACTGCGGCCATTTTGAAAAGAGATTTGAACAGAAGTTACACAGATGGTGGGGTTTGATAGAAAGAATGTTACATTTATAGAGAGAGACAGAAAGAGAGAGAGAGAGAGAGAGAGAGAGAGAGAGAGAGAGAGAGAGAGAGAGAGACTCAGTTCAATCTGTAGCTCTAGTATTCAAAATAAGATGTCATTCAGAAATCCCAAACTAGTACTCCCAAATGTTTGTTATATTAGTGAGAAAATAACTATTACTATTTGACCCTATTTCTGAAAATCTCCAAAATACACATCTAATTAATTAGCTCATATTTAACCTTAAAAATATGGAGTGTAAATGTACATGTACACACATATTCACATTATATATATATGTCTCTTTCTGTTCTAGGAATGGATAGAGATTGTATGTTATGTGTTTGACAAATCTGTACAGATCTCTAGACTGCTAAATTATTAAATAAAGGAGTTGAAGACCAAAACTCTGAGGTCATCTCTAAATAATAATAAAATCAACAACAATTATAGCCACAACTAAAACAAGAACATTTTATATGCTATGTTAAGGGTTTAAAGGGTTGCAGCTTCAGCTTTGTCAAGACGTGAAAGATAATGCTGTGCTGTCACTGGTCTGGGTCACATATATCTGAGGAGCATCCATGGACAGATAGCATGGGAGCAATGTATAAAAAGAAAAGATAGATTTCCTCAGTACCCAGGCTACACATTCTATTTAATCTTCATAAAAGCATGGTGAAGCAGGCAGGTACTATTGTTAATTTCATTTAGAAATGAGGAAGGTATCTGAAAGAGGGTGTGTGGTCTGCCCAGTATCAAACAGCTAGGAAATATCAGAAACAGATTTGCAGGTCTTTCTGAGGCCAAGCCCAGCTAGTATTCAAAATTTCACCTAGCTTCCTCTTGTCACTTCCCTACCCTAAGAACCAGGAATAGAAAACATCAGCTCCTCAATTGTCTCTCCTTTTACTTATCAGAAGAAATAGAAAAACATTCCTTTTATCTATCACCTATGAAATTAAGATATTTATTAACAAAACAAAATGATTGAGGGGTTGGAGATAAGATGGCAGAGTCAAAGCAGGAAATTGTCTTAGCTCCCACTCCAAACACCTCCAATATCTGTAAAATATACCTCTAAACAAATTTTAGAACTATACAACCCACAAAGTGACAGAGAGAAACAAAAATCACATTGAAGGAAGCCAGGCAGGCCTACAGGAAAGTCTATCCCAAGAAGCAAGGAGCCAAGCACAGTCCCACATGAGCCATGTGGGACAGCCTTGGGGAAGCCCTGATCAGTTGCCCAAACCTGCTGGAGCAGATTTCAGGAGAGTGAATCACCAGCAAAGGAGGCAATTTCCAAACTTCTCAACCCATAAACACCAAAAAGAAAAAAAAAAGATCAAAGGGGAATGCTTTTGGAACCCAGTGGCAAAAGAGTGCATTTTGGTCTCTGCCCTGAGGGTGAGAAGTGGGAGAGGCCCTGCAGCTGCAGCTCCTGGAGGTCCCTCCCCTCCATATGGAGACAAAGCAACCACTCAGAGGGTAATTGCTCTTGTTTAAAGCTACTTGGATCTGGATTATGATCTTGTGTGGTGGTCCTGCTGTGAGAAACATCAGTGTGCCAGAACTTGGGGTGGCTGTAGAAAGGACTCTCTCCTCAGACCTATCACAACATTTGTGAAAAATTCAGCAATTTGAGACACAGCTTTGTCCACTCTTGAAGCAGAGTTTTACTGTGGCAAAGAGCTCAAAATTGAATTCATTGGCAGACAAGATGAGCAAGCAGAGGAAGCACAATCAGATCACAGAATCCTTTTTGGGGGGAATAAAAGGGATCAAAATATGCAACCAGAAGAAATCAACAAAGGCAAAACTCCTGCATCAAAAGTTTCCAAGAAAAATATGAAATGGTTATAGGCTATGGAGGAGCTCAAGAAGGATTTTGAAAATCAAATCAGAGAAATGGAGGAAAAACTGGGAAGAGAAATGAAAATGATGCAAGAAAATCATGAAAAGTGAGACATGAGTCTGCTAAAGGAGATCCAAAAAAATACTGAAGAAAATCACAGCTTAAAAATAGGCTAACTCAAATGACAAAAGAGACCAAAAAAGCCAATGAGGAGGAGAAGAATGCCTTAAAAAGCTGAACTTGCCAGATGGAAAAAGAATTTCAAAAACTTACTGAAGAGAATAATTATTTCAAAATTAGATTGGAGATAATGGAAGCTAATGACCTTGTGAGAAATCAAGATACTATGAAACATGGGGGCAGCTAAGTGGTACAGTGAATAGAGCACCAGTCCTGGAGTCAGGAAGACCTGGGTTCAAATCTACCCTCAGACACTTAACACAAAAGCTAGCCATAGGACCTTGGGCAAGTCACTTAACTCCACTTGCCCTCCAAAAAAGAAAAAAAAGATACTATGAAACAGATAAAAACAAATGAAAAAAATAGACGACATTGGAAATATCTCATTGGAAAAACAACTGACCTGAAAAAGAGATCCAGGACAGATAATTTAAAAAATATTAGTCTATCTGAAAGTCATAATAAAAAAAGTACCTAGAAATAATTTGTCAAGAAATTTTCTAGGAAAATTGCCCTGATATTTTAGAACCAGAAGACAATGAAAAATGGAAAGAATTTGCTGATTGCTTCTTGAAAAATATACCTAAAAGAAAACTAGCGATATCATACTCAAATTCTAGAGTTCCCAGGTGAAGGAGAAAATATTACAAGCTGTCAGGAAGAAATAATTTGAGTATTGTGTAAACACAATCAGGATAACACAAGGCCTAGCAGCTTCTACATTAAGGAATTGAAGAGTTTGGAATATGATATTCTGAGAGGTCCAAAGATCTAGGATTAAAACCAAGAATCATCTACCCAGAAAAACTGAGTATAATTCTTCAGGGAATAATATTGACATTCAATGAAATAGAGGACTTCCAATTATTTTTGATGAAAACAAAAAGAACACAGAAAATAAAGTTTCAGAAACAAGAAGTGAGAAAGGGTAAACAGGAAAAGGAAATAATAAGGAACTTATTAAAGTTTAACTTTTTACATTGCTACATGGAAAAAATTATCATTCAAACTCATGAGAATTCTGAGTATGAGGATAGTTCAAGGGAACATATATGTATATATAGGAGGGTAGATGTGTGTATAAATACATATTTGAGTGTGTATATATGCAAGTACATGTATACATAGAGGGCAAAGGATCAGATGAAAAAGAAGGGATGATATCTAAAAAAATTAAGAGGTGAGAGAGGGATATAATGAGAGAAGAAGAAAATGAGAGCAAGAATGGGTAAATTATCGCATATAAAAGGAGCAAGAGAAAACTTTTTCAATGGAGGGAAAGAGGAAGAAAGTGAAAGGGAATGTGTCAAACTAACTCTCATAGAATTTGGCTTAAGGAGGGAATAACATACACAGTCAACTGGGTATCTTACCCTAACAGAAAGTATGGGGGACAGGGAAAAGAGGGGGGATGATAGAAGGGAGGGCGTATTAGGGGAGAATGTAGTTAGAAGCACATACTTTTGAAAAGGGACAGGGTCAAAGTAGAAAATAAAATAAGTGGGGGGAGGGAAAGGATGGAGGGAAATATATTTAGTCTTTCACTATATATCTACCATGGAAATGCTTTGCATAACAACACATATACAACCTACATTGAATTGCTTATCTTCCTGATGGGAGTGGGTGAGGAAGAAAGAAGGGAAATCAAAGGGAAATCAAAGTTTAAAAAAATGTTAAAAATATTGTTTTTTACATGCAACTGGGAAATAAGATATACAGGCATTGGGGTATAAAAATCTTTCTTGTCCCACTAAAAAGTTAGAGGAGGCATGAGGGAGTTTAAAAGAGAGAGCAGATTTTGGGAAGGGATATTCAGTAAGCTTGCTATCTTGTGCAGGGGCTAGGGAAAAGATAGGGAGAAAAATTTAAAAACCTTATGGAAATGAATGTTGAAAACTAAAAATAATTTAAAAGAAAACAAAACTATTATTTGTAATCTCCTGAACTGACACTGTTGATTAGGAGGGGCTCTCAACTATATCTGACTTAACTCCAGCTCATGGAATCTGTCTTTTTGCAAAGTCACACTCAGGTGGTGCTTCCTAAAGAAAGCCTTCCCCTAGTTTTTACTGCTCTTCCTGACAACCATTAATTTAACTAATCTTTGTACCTTAATGAAGAGAATTTCCTGGGTAACAGGAAAAGTCATATCAACTGTGGGGATGAGACAAGCCTTCCTGTAAGCAGTATCCTGGGAGCAAAGCTTTGAAATAAGGAAGGATTCTCTGAATAGGAGGTGAAATCAGAGTTTTACAGGACTATGGGACAGATTGTACAAAGCTATTGGAGTCTGCAATGTTTGCCTTCTCACCAGGAATGGAGATTTCATTGGGGATGGTAAAATATTATTTTCAGGGCCTGCAGAAGTGAGAACAATGCCAAAGAATTGCTATGGTTATGAGATGAACTGTTGGAATTTGAGTGCCCTGTAACCAGATTGGAATGTAGGAGTGCCATAGATGATGCTGCTTATTGTCATTGGTGTTGCAATTTCAGTAATGTGGGACTCTACATGAACCCATTTGTTTTCTTGGTAAAGATATTAGAGTGATTTGCCATTTTCTTCTCCAGCTCATTTTATAGAGGAGAAACCTGAGGGAAACAGAACTAAGTGACTTGCCCAGGGTCATTCAGTTAATAATTTTCAAAAGCCAGATTTGAACTCCAGTTCTCCTGAGTTCAGGGCAGGCACTCTATCTGCTGGATATCTTAGCTGCCCCAATGCTGTAGATGTAGTCAATGATAAATCACTACATATCAGTAAAGACCCATTTATTCAGAACATAGTTTGCCACCATTCCCAAATACCAGTTTTCCTTTTTTTGCTTGCTTTAATATCTGAGACTCTGACTGAGAAACATGAAAAGCACTAGAGTTAAAAACATGAAGAGATGAGTATCCGCAGGAGGACCTTGTCTTCAAGTATTTGAAGGGCAGTCATGTGGAATAGGGATGATCCTCTTTCTGCTGGGTTGCAGAGGGTCAAATGTACACAAATGGTTGAGGTGGGGAAGGCGGTGTGAGAAGGACTTAGAGGATTGCTTGATATAAGGCAAACTTCCTTAGAAGTGGAGTTTTCCAAAAGTGGAATGTGTGTGATAGTGAATGTCTGATTACTATATATTGGAGGACACCTGGTCTAGATTTGTTGGGAGGGAGATATCCTACAGATAGAAGTTAACGTGGGAGGATTTGTGACATTCCTTCCAAAAAAGAGATTATATAATTTGATGGCAAACATAAATACTGGGGAGATCATCTATTCTTTTAACACTTTCTGCTAGGTTCATGATTTCATCACTGAGGAGCTGTTCCCATCCCTGCACTGGTACCAATCACAGTTTGAGACTTTGCAAATTTTATGATTCTTGCCCTCATTTTCATGTGCCTGCCTAGTGCACTGGAAGAATCTCTTGTGGCTTAATATTGAGTGGGCACTGGTGCAATGCTCTGGCTGTTTTTCACCCCTCCATCTCATTAAATGAGCAGCCTATATCACTTTTTAGTCATAATGTTCCAATGGCCTTTTATGGACCTTAGATCCATAGATTCAAAGAGAATGAGAGTATAAAGGGAGCTGTAAGATGGACTTTGTTCATTTGAGAGGCACTGTGACAGTGGATAGAGCACTAACTATGAATTAAAAGAACCAGTGTGGGGGACGGGGCCAAGATGGCAGCATAGAAGCAGCAAAGTACTGCAGCTACCACACAAAAATGCTAAAAACTCATAAAATGGGACTCTAAACAGATTTTCAAGGTCCAAAACTCTCTAAAAGACAGAAAGCACATCTGTTGCTACAGGCAGCTCATCAGGTGGGGCTCTTCGCAGCAGTCTGGGAGCCGGCCAAAAACCCTGGCCGGTTCAGGCCCTGGGGCATTGGGTGGGGAGCCGCATCTTTAAGAGAGCAGATCCTCACTGGAGGCAGAGTTACCACATTTATCAGGCCAGAAGAAACAAAGGCAAAGGGAAAGGTCAGTGGATTTTGCTAACTCGGGAGGAGAAGAGCGGGGCCAGCCAAACTGCTCCCAGGGCAAGGAAGCATTGAGAGGGGGCTGTAGCAGCAGGAATGGAGCAGCAGCAGCCTCCACTGGGCTGATAAAGAGCCCTTGGCCTGCAGAGAGCAGGGGGGCTGAGGTGATAATCAGGGCCAAGGGCTCTTGCGTTGAGCGGCCTGGATCTGGATCGTGGTCTTGAGTGGTGGTCCTGCGATGGGCTTTCAGTGAGCCAAAGCTGGGGGGGGGGGAACTGCAGCATCCCACTAATAGCTCTGGCAACTGTGAGGGCCCCAGAGATTTGAGACAGAGCTTTCCCCCTCAAGGAAGCAGAGTTCCACAGAGCTAAAAAACCAAGCAATTAATAGACTGGCCAACATGAGAAAAAGGAAGCAGACTAGGAACAGCAGTAAAACTCTAGAATCCTTTATTATGGACAAAAAAAGACCAAAGCATGGAGCAGGAGGAAAATAACTCAGTCAGAACTCCCTCACCAAATGCTTCCAAGACATTGGAACAATGCCTACTAGCTATACATCAAATGAAAAAGGACTTTGAAAAGCAAATAAGAGAAGTGGAGGAAAAATTGGAAAGAGAAATGAGAATGATG
>CM053595.1:318754688-318780298 GCA_028646575.1 Pseudocheirus occidentalis
GACTTTCTTCTGCCTCTGGGTAGCCTGTATTTAAGTCCTTTCTCCAGGGCCCCTTAGAGACCTTCCCCTGGCCTTGCCCTCACCACAGCGAGCCAAGCGTGCATCACCCCGAAGGCAGAGAGATAATCCTGCTTATTGCAAACAGGTGCAACCTTCCCATTCTGCCCCGAGGTGATCACGGGCCTCCTGTTAGCTGAGGACCAATTCCACTCATTACCAACAAGAGCATCAGCACAGCAATGTGAAATATCCACTTGAAAAAACCAGTGACCTGGAAAATAGATCCAGGAGAGACAATTTGAAAATTATTGGTCTACCTGAAACCCATGACCAAAAAAAGACCTTGGAAAGCATCCTTCAAGAAATCCTCAAAGAAAATTGCCCTGATTTTTTAGAATCAGAGGGCAAAATAGAACTTGAATGAATTCACCAATCACCTCTTCAAAAAGATCCGCAAAAGAAAACTCCCAGAAATGTTATTTCCAGGTTCCAGAATACCCAGCTAGAGGAGAAAATATTACAGGCTGCCAAAAGAAAACCATTTGAATACTGCCTAAGCACTATCAGGATAACCCAATATCTGGGAACTTCTACACTGAGGGATCAAAGGGCCTGGAATATGATATTTCAAAGACTAAGAGAGCTGGGATTAAAACCAAGAATCACCTGCCCAACAAAACTGAGCATATTATTCCAGGGGAAAATATGGTCATTCAATGAGGTGGAGGACTTTAAAGCATTCTTGCTGAAAAAACCAGAACAGAACAGAAAATTTGGCAATCAAACACAAGAAGCATGAGAAGGTAAACATGGGAGAGAAATCATAAGGAACTTATCAAATTTGAATTATTTACATGCCAATATGGAAAAACGATAATAGTAACTTATGAAACTTTTCTTAGTATGAGGATAGGTGAAGGGAATACAAATGGATATATATGTATACTTACACATATGTCTATATAGGAGACTATATATGCATATGAATACATATCTGAGACTGTGTATATAGGGTTATATAGAGGGCATAGGATCAATTGAATATGAAGCGGTGGTACTTTAAAAGGCAAATTCTGTGGTAGGAATGGACTAGAATGAGTGGAGACAGGAAGAGACAAAATGGGGTTAATCATCCCATATAGAAGAGGCAAGGGAAAACTGTTACAACTTTACTTTCATTTACTCTCATTGAATCTGGCTTAGGGAAGAAATGGCATAAACTCTAAATTGGCCATTATGCCACACAAGAGAGTAGGGGGTGTGGGGATGAAAGGCAGGATGATAGAGGGAAGGGCAAGGTCTGGGGGAGGGATGCTCACACTTCAATAAAGGGACAGGGACAGGGTAGAGATCAGAACAAAAGGGGGGAGGGATAAGAAGGAGCAATATATGATCACTGTCACAATATGTCCATCATGAAGATGTCCTGCATAAACACACATCCACAGCCTGTATTGAATTGCTTTTCCTTCCAGCGGGGGTGGGTGACAAGTAAGGAACTGCAAGAAGCTATAATTTAAAGTTCTGCAATACCTGCAACTAGGAATTAAGATATACAGGGGCTGGGGTAGGGAAACCCTCCCTGACCTACCAGAAATTTAGAGAGCAGACAAGGGGAGGGGCTCTACAGTGGAATCACTGTTTTGATGTTGGGTTAGGGGAAGACAGAGGGAAAATTTGTAATTCAAAAATCTCATGAAAATGAATGTTGTAAACAAGAAACAAATAAAAATTATTACATAAAAAAGAATAAAGTGAGTGACAAAACATGCTTTGGTCTGCATTCAAACTTCATCAGTTCTTTATATGGATATGGATAACATTTTCCTTTGTGATTCCTTTGGAACCATGGTTTACAGCAAATGGAGAAGTTTAGAATGCTGTGGATGAGTTTACTTACACTGGTAGTATCCTGTCCAAGGATGTTCACATTGATAATGAGGTTAGCATATATATTGCCAGAGCTTGCTCAGTGTTTGGGAAACTCCAAAGTAAAGTACAGGAGAAAAGAAGTTATTAGATATACTATGAAACTGAAGCTCTATCAAGTCATTGTTCTGACTTCATCGTTGTATGCCTGTGAAACCTGGACAGTCTACAAGTGCTGTGCTAGCAAACTGAGTGGCTTCCATTTGAATTGTATTAGGGAGACTCTGAAGATCACCTGGCAGGATAACATATCAGACACTGAGGTCTTTTCTTGAACTAAACTGCCAAGCATTAAAATTCTTTTTCAGAGAGCACAACCCCAATGAACTGGCCATGTTGTTTAAATGTAAAATGTGTGCTGGCCAAAAAAATACGATTTTAATGCAAAAGTCACACAAAGCATTCACATAGTAGTAAAAAACATTAAAATAAAAAATAAAGTGATACAAGGATCTCCCTTAAGAACTTTGCAATTGTTTGTGAAACATGGGAGACACTGACACAGGACCACTCATCATGGCATTCCCAGAGAAGGTGCTGTGTTCTATAAGCAAAGAACAGTTGAAACAGTTCAAAGGAAATGCAGGATGCACAACTTTAGAGAATCCACCCCAAAGGTTCACATGGACTATTTGTTCCCAATCTGTGGTTGAGCAATCTGAGGTATTGATCTGATCAGCCTAAGCTGGACACATTTGAATCTTGACTCTAGCACAGCAATGTCATTTTGGTCCTCTGAGAACAAAGGACATCAACCAACCAAATGTACTTCTCCAGAATCATTATGTTGCTGAGAAGAACTAATTCATACATTTATAGCTGATCATCACACAATGTTGTTGATAATGCAGACAATGTTTTCCTGATTTTATTCCTTTCACTTTCATCAGTTCATACAAGTCTTTCCAGTTCTTTTTTTTCTTTATGAAATCAGCCTTTTTGTTATTTCTTATTGCACAACAGCATTCTGTTACCTTCATATACCAGAACTTGTTCAGCCATTCCAAAACTGGTGGGCATCCCGCATCCTGACTTCTTCCAGTATTTTCTCCTTGACTTGGGAACTCTGGAATTTGCAAATAATATTGCTAGGTGTTTTATTTTGGGGATCTTTTTCAAGAGGTGATAGGTGAATTCTTTCCATTTCTATTTTGCCTTTTGTTTCAAGAATGTCATGGTATTTTTGCTTGATAATTTCTTGAAAGATGATGTCTGGGTTTTTTTGTTTTTTTCTTTTCATCATTGCTTTCAGGTGGTCCAATAACTTTTACATTATCTCTCCTAGGTCTGTTTTGCACATCAGTGGATTTTCCACTGAGAAATTTAACATTTGCTTGTATTTTTTTCATTCATTTATATGTTTTATATGTTTTATAGTATCTTGATTTGTCATAAGGTCATTAGCCTACATTTGCTACAATGTAATTTTGAAGCAATTTTTCTCTTCTATGAGTTTAGGAAATTCCTTTTGCATCTGGGCGATTCATCTTTTTAAGGCATTCTTTTCCTCCTTGGCTTTTTGCTTCTCTTTTGCCATTTGAGTTAGACTATTTTATAAGGTGTTATTTTCTTCAGTTGGTGTGTTGACTTTTGATGATTTTCTGCATGATTCTCAGTTATTTTCCCAATTATTTCTCTACTTCTCGTACTTGATTTTCAGAATCCTTCTTGAATTCCTCTATGGCCTATAACCAGTTCATATTTTGCTTGGAAGCTATGATGCAGGAGTTTGATTTTGTTGAATTATTCTGGCTCTATATTTTGATCCTGGATTCTGTATTCTGATTGTGCTTCCTCTGCTTGCTTATAGTGCCATCCAATTATTTGACTTTTGAGGTCTTCACTAAAAAGGACTCTGCTTCCAGAGTGGAGAGAACTGTGTCCTGAAGTACTGGGGTTTTCTCAGATGTTGTCAGAGGATTGCGGTGGGCACCCTCTTGACAGCTACCACAATCTCTGGAACATTGGTGTTTCTCACCCCCAGACCACCACCCAAGACAGAGACCCAAATACAAGCATGACAAAGCAAGAGTATTTACCCCCTGTATGGCCACTTGGTTACCCTGTGATCTTCAGGACAGGAGCTACGGAGGGTGCTACATGGAAGCAGCCACTGCGTCTCCACCACCTCTTGCCCCAGGGACAGGCACCTGACCATGCTTTTCCTTCACACACTTCCAACAGAGTTTCCCACTGACCTTTTACTTTCCCTTTGGGGTTTATGCATTGAGTACTCTGAATACCATAACACATACTAGTGATTCGCTCTCCAGAAGTGTTATCTAGCTGTTCTGTACAACTCATCAGGGCCACCCCGGGTCTGTGACTGTGTGGCTCTTGCAAAGCTTGGCTTGGCTCAAATTTTGTTGTGACAGACCCTTCTTGTCTTCCTGCCAGGCTGCCTTCAGTGAAAGATTGGTTTCTCTATGTCACACTGTGGGTTCTGTAGCTTTAAAATTGGTTTATAATCATATTTTACTTGTATTAGAAGTGGTTAGAATAGGATCTCAGACAAGTTTTTGATTTTACTCCAAAATCTTAGGTCTGCCCTACCCCCTTCATAAAGTTTTTATTTTTATCTTTAACTTAAAAATCAGATTTACTATTGAGACTTTTTTTCCTTCAAAAATCTGCCATTTCCCAACTAAGCAAGCCAGGAAGTATTTAACAAATAGACATTGTTAATCTTCAAAATAACTAGTGATTCTTACTTGATACAAAAAGTAAAGTAACTTTAGTTTTATCATAATTCAATAAGAGTGACTATTATTTACCCCAAAATTATCTGATCTGTCAAATAAGTCTTAGGATGTGACCAAGGCACAAAGAGGTTAAATAATTGATCCTGCAGGGGTGGAGGAAAAATGGAGGCTTAAAAGCTGGAGAACTCAATGGCTACCCCCATAACACTCTGAAAAACCTATAAAATATGACTCTAAACAAATTTTAGAGCTCCATAACTCATAAAATGGGAGAGGAACAAGGCTCCTGCTGAAGGCAGCTCAGCAGGAGTTTGGGAATGGAGTCATCACTACACACTGGGAGCCCAGATCAGCACCATATGAACTAACAACAGTAGCAGTAGGGTGATCAAAACAAGCCAGGGACAGAGTTTTCAGGAGAGTAGATCACCGGGAACTGTGGTGTTTTCCAGGGTTATCAACCAATTAGAAACAAGGACAAAGTGAAATGTCAGTGGAACTTGGGTAAATGTGGAGGAGAGAGTCTGGATATGTGCCTCCAGGGTGAGAAGCAGCAGTAGCCACTTCCACATGGTTACTTCAGAGCTCCTGACATGCAGATTTCAGTCAGCTCAAGAAATCATTAGGAGGCTAAGTGCTCTTGCCTTGAATTGCCTGGATTGGAATTGCAGTCTTGGTTGGTGGTCCTGAGATACATTAACAGTGAGCCAAAGCTGATGGGGGCTGCAGAGACAGCAGCCTCCTAATATCTCCAGCAGCTGTGAAAACCCCAGCAAATTGGGACAAAGATCTCCCCTCTTGAAGCAGAGTTCTACTGAGCCCAAAAGTCACATAAGGGACTGGCAACATGAGAGGGCAAAGGAAACAAACCAATATCAGGAATACAACTTTAGATTCCTTTTTGGGGGGACAAAAAGGATCAAAGCATAGAACAGGAGGAAGACAACAAATTCAGAAATCCCACACCAAAAGCTTCCAATAAATCTGTAAACTATTTACAAGCCATAGAGGAACTTAAGAAGGATTTTGAAAGGCAAGTAAGAGAATTGGAAGAAAAATTGGGAAGAGAAATAAGAATGATGCAAGAAAATCATGAAAAGAGGGTCAACAACCTGCCTGAAGAAAGTAACACCTTAAAGAATAGGTTATTTCAAATGGCAAAAGAGACCCAAAAGGTCAATTAGGAGAAGAATGCCTTAAAAAGTTGAATTTTCCAAATGGAAAAAGAATCTCAAAAGCTTTCTGAAGAGAATACTTCCTTCACAATTAGAGTGGAGCAAAGGGAAGCAATGACTTTATAAGAAATCAAGATACTATTAAACAGATCCAAACAAATGAAAAATAATAGAAAGCAAGGTGAAATATTCCCTTGAAAAAAACTACTGACCTGGAAAATAGATCCAGGAGAGACAATTTAAAATTTATTGGACTACCTGAAGGCCATGATCAAAAAAAGACCTTAAAAAGCACCCTTCAAGAAATTCTCAAGAAAAATTGCCCTGATATTTTAGAACCAGAGGACAAAGTAGAAATTGAAAGAATTACGAATAACTTCTTTAAAAGATCACCAAAAGAAAACTAGGGATGTTATATCCAGGTTCCAGAGTCCCCAGATAAAGGAGGAAATATTACAGGCTGCCAAGAGGAAGCAATTTAAATACTGTGGAAACACAATTAGGATAACCGAAGATGTGGCAATGTCTCCACTGAGTGATTGAAGGGCCTGGAATTTGATATTCTGGAGATCAAGGGAGCTATTATTAAAACCAAGAGTCATCTACCCAGCAAACTGAGTATAATATTCCAGGAGAAACTATGGTCATTTAGTGAGGTGGAGGACTTTGAAACATTCTTGCTGAAAAAACCAGAGCTGAACAGAAAATTTGATACTCGATTACAAGAAGCATGAGAAGGTAAACATGGGAAAGAAATCATAATGTACTTATCAAAGTTGAATTATTTACATGCCAACATGGAAAAACGATAATAGTAAATTGTGAAACTTCTCTCAGTATGAGGATAAGTGAAGGGAATACAAATGTGTGTGTGTGTGTGTGTGTGTGTGTGTGTAGCATGAATACATATCTAAGTATGTGTATATATAAGTTCATAGAGGGCACCGTATCAATTGAATAGAAAGTATCAAATGATACTTTAAAAGGTGAAATTTTGAGGTGGGAGAGGATTAGAATGAGAGGAGACAGGGAGAGACAAAATGGGGTTAATCCTCTCATATATAAGAGGCAAGGGATAACTGTTACAATGGAGGGGAAGAGTAGGAAGACAAAACGGAAAGGGTCAACTTCACTCTCATTGAATTTGGCTTAGCAAAGGAATGATGTAAACTCTAAACTGGGCGTCATGACACACAGGAGAGTAGCAGGGATTGGGATGAGAGGTGGGATGATGGAGGGGAGGGCAAGGTGGGGCGGAGGAATCCTGGAAGCACACACTTCTGTAAAGAGACAGGGACAGGGTAGAGAATAGAACATGGTGGGGAGGGATAGGAAGGAGGGACATATGATCAGTCTCTCACAATATGTTTATTGTGATATTCTGTGTAACTACACATGTACAGCCTGTGTTGAGCTGCTTGTCTTTCCAGTGGGGGTGTGTGATGAGGGAGAAAGGGTAAGAATCTAGAATTTAAAATTCTATAATCAAATATTAAAATATATAATAATAACAATAACAACAACAACAATTCTTCTTCTTCTTCTTCTTCTTATTATTATTATTATTATTATTATTATTATCTACATGAAACTGGGAATTAAGATATACAGGCACTGGGGTATGGAGACTCATCCTGTCCTACCAGTAAGTTAGAGGGGCAATGGAGAAGGACATAGGAGAGAGTATATTGGAGGAGAGGCTTTAGAGTGGGAATTGATGTTTTGGGGTTGTGGATAGGGAAAGGATGGAGAGAAAATTTGTAACTCAAAATCTCATGGAGATGAGTTATATAAACAATAAAATAATTTAATTCAATAAAAATTTTAAAAATAAAATAAAATGTTAAAAATATATATTTGCGTGTGGATATATGTACATATTTATAAATGTGTGTATGTGTATGTATGTGGATAGATAGATAGATAGATAGATAGATAGATAGATAGATAGAAAATCATCATTTTTATTTGTACGTAACTGAGAAATAAGATATCCAGGCACTGGGGTAGGGAGATCCATCTTGCCCTAATGGAGAGTCAGAGGGGTTATGGGGGAGGGTATAGGAGAAAGCTGATTGGGGGAGAGGTTATATAGTGTGATCTCTGTTTCGGGGTGGTGGGTAGAGGAAAGACAGGGAAAAAAATTGTAAATTAAAATCTCATGGAAATATATGATTTAAACTAAAAAACAAAAGCTTAAAAATAATTAATCCTGGGTCGAATTTGCTTTAAGTGTTTAATGTTTTATGAGCCAACATCTTTCCAGACTAGCACTCCATCTTCTCTACCCTGCTGCCTCTATAAGTGGTGTAAATGAAAACTAATGAAAATAATGCAAAACAAATGGAAACAAGGAATAATCAACATGTTGTTTTTCCCCTAAAGGATGATAATAAAATTATTCTTCCCCCCCCAAAAATATACTAGGGATAACTGAAATGAATTGAAATATTCCCTTTCCCAGAAAAAAAGTATGAAAATAAAAGTGTAAATAAGTTTCAGAAGCCATGGTTACCATTCTAAAGACTTCCATATTTAGGGTTCCATGTTTCCACTTTAAGTACATCTCATTTAGAGAAAATAAGTTAACACAATCATTGAAATTGGCTGCCTGCACACTGAACTAGGCTTATCCTCTTTTTCAGCTTCTTAGCACATATTAAACATGACATAAGACACCCTTTCCATACGTGCATTATGCAGTCCTCTTTAGCCTGGCTCTGACAGATATTACAGGATTCTCCTATACTGGGGAAGAATTAATTCCATACTCTTTTCTTTCTCTTGTGCTTCTTGCCTCCCAAATTTCCCAGCATAATCCTGATTACTGCACATGCTACATTTAGATGTTAATGGTTCTGAATATTCCTCATTTTCTTGGGAGTTGAAAACCTGTACTATTTTTTTTCCCATTACTTTCCTTGAGAGTCATTTGTTTCATTTTTCTTACTATCTGGAAAGTCAAAGTCCCCTTATTCTCTTCCCCCCATGGAACTTTCTAGTTTGCCTTTATCTGAGACTTCCCCTTTCTCATCAGGAAACCAATTCTCTAATAAAGTCCATAATCTGTGTCAATGTGGCAGATTTGGAGAGTTCCTTTGATTGCAACCACGCTTATAATAGTTGTTTAAGTATATTCCATATTCTTCCTTGCATGAGTCAGTGTCACTCTCCTCTGCCTGATATATGATTACCTCATATCATCTTTCTTTGTGTGTTCTTGTTCTTAATTGCGACTATTATCTTCTGAATCAATAAACTAAACTTCCAACTTATCACTGAATTGCTCTGGAACTAAATTATCTGAATTTTTTCTTAATAAACTAGTATCAGTATTTTGACTTGAAAGGATTTCTGATCTTCGCCTGTACTGCTTCATTCACAGCATTTCTCAGTATAGAGTGCAACTTCCATCAAACGTAAAGGAAATATTATCTGACATGCCATTTTCTGTGTCTTTCACCTGGAAAGTCATCTGAACTTTCTTGTGTTTCACTATGTGGTCTCTTTCTAAATGACGCAGTTGGTCTAGAATTCAAGTTTGGTGATGGGTTCTCTTGTTTCAGTTCTTGAATAGCTTCCTTTATAACACTTATGATTTCATGCTGATAACCTAATTTTATTCATAGATGTATTTGGACTAGGAAATTCTAATTGGTTGACTGCTATCAAATCCCTAGAAATCACTTCATGCAATTATCTGTTTTCTTTCATAGAGAAGCTTGGTACCTCAAATAAATCTCCAAGGTCATCTGAATAATAGACAATATGCTGACCAAATATATGTGTGTATCTATATCTCTATCTATGTCTATGTGTATGTCTATGTGTATGTGTATGTGTATGTCTATGTCTATGTCTAGTTCTATGTCTATGTCTAGTCCTATGTCTATATCTATGTCTATGTCTATATCTATATATCTCTATCTCTATCTATCTATCTATCTATCTATCTATCTATCTATCTATCTATCTATCTGTTTCATATATGTATTTTGTTATAGCATAATGGCCAAGAGAATAAAAAAGCTCTTTCATTGTGAGTGTGTGTTTCTGTGAACCGGCAAACTTCAGCAATTTCAAGAGCAGTGGATTTGATTTAAATAGAACCTCTTATTCCATAGCTAGAATTTTTGAGGTACATAAAGTAACATCTCTATCAGAAGACATTTTAGTATCACACATTTGCCTGTATAAGGATGGGAAAAGTTTTCTTAATTCTGACTGGGGATGGGGGCAATAACTCTTGTAGCTCCAGAACTGAGGGGATCTTCTGGCTGTTCTAGTGATGACCCATGTTCCCAGTATAATGGGACCTCACCATCCTTAGATAGTGGTTCCTGTTGCCATGCCCCTCTTTACAGAGCCTTAGAGATCTTTGAGGGGAGGGGAAAAGGGCCTCAATAGTGTCTGCACACCTATCAAAACCCTGATAGGGCCCATCTACCATGCTGTTTTAACTGATAGTTCTGCAGTGATCTGAAAATTTTCAGTGCTTCCATGGTGGTGTGATGCAAGGCAATATATGGTCAATGCTTTTGTAATGTCATGCACAAGCAGCTTCCCAAAAGAATGCTACTGTGAACAGCTTTGAACATTCTGATTACACTGTATAGTTAACACTGGATTTATTCCATTACAAATCAA
Organism: Pseudocheirus occidentalis; assembly: GCA_028646575.1. Lineage (NCBI taxonomy): Eukaryota > Metazoa > Chordata > Mammalia > Diprotodontia > Pseudocheiridae > Pseudocheirus > Pseudocheirus occidentalis. The sequence goes on from CM053595.1 coordinate 318,765,142, forward strand.
GGCAAAGGTTCACAACAAATCACAAAATAATATTCACAAAAGCTTAACATTAGAATGTCCACATAGTTTTCACCAAAGTGGCCACAGTATTTAGAACAAATAACAAAAGAATAATAATATGGTTTCCCTAAAAGGAAACCCTAATTACTTAATAATTTAATCATCTTACAATACAATAATCAATCTTCAACTCATGTAGCAATCAAAAGTTAACTTAATCAGTCACTTATCCAGATTCACAATTACTAAGTATCATTAATCACTAAGTATACTCATTAGAAAATTATAAAAACCCTCCACCAGTCAGTGTCTAGTAAACTTCAATTTCATCACATGTTCTATATCCAAGGAGAGACATTTTCTTCATCTTGCCCTGTGGTGGTCTCTCAGATTTCCTGGATTCTCTTCCATGGTCCAGCTTCTACCTGAATCCACCAAACTGTCGCCTGGATTCAGAGGCAGACAGCTCCCATGTTTTCATTCAGTGCCCCGGTAGTTCCTGGTACACACTAAAGTTCACAGGGTCCAGCACATCTCAAAACCATCACCACTTCTGTTGCAGGGAACTCAAGCATCAACCAAGCCACAAACAGACAAAGCCTTATCCTAGTCATGCTTCTTCAGTCCTCCAGCAGTTCAGCTGCCCCTAGAATCCAGAAGAAATCTCTGACTTCTAGGCAGCAGCAGCCACTGAGGCCTTCCAGGAGGCAACAGCCATGTCTTCTTTATTAGATTCTGGTCTCGTAGAAAACTCCAATTCACTTCTCAGTCCAGTAGTAGCCCAGTTCACAGATGCAGGAACAATTCTGCTTCTTCTACCAAGAGTAAAAGTTCTTCATTCTGTCCATCTCTCTTCTGGAGCTCATTTTAAATACACAGGCACACACTCAAACACACACACACACACACAAACACACACACCAACTTCTGTCTCAGCCAACCCCTTGCTGTTCTCAGCAACAGGAGACAAAGTTCACACCTATTTATTTCACAGAAGTACTTAGCCCTTAGTTCTAAGGGATAAGTACCTGATAAATTAATCACAGTTATAGCTCTTTGCCTCTGCTTGTGTCCTTATGAAGCGCTAGTAAACACAACACCTTTCCCGCCTTGTAACCATGATGTGGAACTATAGTTCTTGCTCCCTTGAGATGATGGAAACATCTCTCTGAACTAGAACTGAAACCTAGGTCTGGGTATTTGCCAGATTTGTGGATTTGTCAAATGGCACCCAGTCCTGAACCCAGTGCTATCCAGGGATCAACTATTATTTTGTTCTTACCAGATGTTCAGTGCCTTTACCAACTATGGGAAATGAACAGTCCCAGTACAAGTACTGATGCCACATCTAGAAGGAATACAGCTAGTATTGCTGCAGCACCCCACTTCCATGTTTATTTTTCCTTCTGATCTCCTAAATTATGCTGGGCTGGAAATCATCTCACACTGAGGTTTTCTTGGTTATTCTATTTTTTATTCTATTTGACATTTTATCTTAAAATTTGCTCTAGAGGAGTGTTGGGAAGACTCAACCAGGGCTCTGCCATCTTAGCTCTACTCTTTTGTTGTTGCTGTTGTTTTAGTGTGATTTAGACTTTCTTTAACACATTAGTAGGAGTAGTAGCAAGAACAAAGAGGTTGACCTTAGATAGAATGATGGGCCAGTGATTGCAAAGAGCTGAGTTCAGATCTTACCACAGACAATTTCTAGCTATGTATCTATGGGGAAGTCACCTAAACTTTATATATCTCAGTTTTTTTTTACTACCACATGGTGAGAGTAACAGAATCTACACCCCCCCCCTCCAATGTTGATGTAAGGATAAAATGCCATATAGTGATATCTTTGGTGCAAAATCTGACACATTGTCAATGCCTAATAAGTACATCATCATCATCATCATCATCATCATCATCACCACATAATCACCCATATCATTACATTAAACTGCTTAATGGTACTGAAAATTTCTATAAATGGAGTCCTTTCCTCATTTTGAGAGATGATATGTCCAGAGAATTTCATCTCAATTAAATCAACTGATTGACAAGCATTAATTAAACAACTATTATGTATGAGATACTTAAGAACAATGGAAAAAAATGAAATAGCTGTGCCTGAAAGGAGCTTATATGGCACTGGTGAAGCTACCCTGCTCATATAGATACATAAACAAAATACCAACAGGGTTATTTTAGAAGGAAGCCAGTGAGAATTAAAAAGACAAGTAAATGAATCTTTTTGAAAGGAGTGAGTTGAGTGAATATTCTAAGAAAACAAAGAAATGTAAAAGTAGCAGATGAGGAAGGAGGGCATGCCCAGCAAAGATAAAGACCTCTACCAAAATAGGTTTAGTTTTAAGACTTTCAAATTTGTTTTGCCCCATACTTGCGTGGTAATCATTCATCATTTATCAACATAAATCTCCCAATGCTCTCTGTATGTATACACATACACACACGCATATATGAATGTATGTATATATGCACACATACATACATATACACACACTATTAATGTCTTACTATGTCCTACTCCACACACATTTGCCACGTACTTTGTGATCCCGTGAGAGTGATGACCTTGATATTCCTTGAATAAACTCTCCATCTCCTAAATCCAGGAATTTTCCCTTGCTTTTCCTCACACCAGGAATATTCTCTCTCTGCATCTCTCTTCCTGATTTTTCCTGATTTCCTTCAAATGCAAATGAAATTCCAAATCTTTAACTGTAGGAAGCCTTTCCAAATACCCCCTCCCCAATTCCATTCTCTTCCCTTTGTAGAACATTTCGAATTTATCATATATTATGAGCTCTTTGAACAGAGTGACTTCTTTTTTGATCTTTCTCTGTATCAGAATTGATTTCTGTTACATAGAAGACACTGAATAAAATTTTATTGATAGACGGACCGTTCCATCCCATATTGAAGAAATATGATGACACAAATGGGGAGGTGACTGAACTGGGGGTGAATAGGACCTTATCTCTTCCAACAGATATTGCCTTAGATTTGGGCAAGTAAGACCATGCCATGGTTTTCACTTGCCACTTCTGAAAAATTGTGGGATTGTGTCTTTATACTTCACCCCTATATTAGCTTTACTTTGCAATATATTTCATGAAACAATCAAACTAAGAAGCTGGTATTGTGTGCCTTTAAAAATATCTAAGGGAGGAAGTAAAAAGATTACTTTCTCAAATATCTGAATTGCTGACATGTGGCAGAGAGGTTAGATTTCTCATTAGCATCTTAGCTAAGGAAGTCCAGCAGGGATAAAATGGATTATGGACAAAATTATATATATATATACACACACACACACACACACACACACACACATACATACATATATACATATATACATACACACACGTATGTGTGTGTATGTTTATGTATGTCTATGTATATATGTATATATACACATGCATACACATATGTACATATGTGCATATGCACACATATATACACACACAAACATATATATTGCCATCAGTACATGAAGGTGGGAAGATATCTAAGATATCTATGATTAAGGTATGGTGACTCTATGAGTCTCATGTGGAATCTCCTTTTGTATAAACAGTTTCTGGGCTCTTCCAGAGTCTTAACATACTGACAGAAAGTAATTTCATTTTCTACCTCTTTTTCTTTCTCCCAGGTGTCTGTTTCTTTTTCTTCTGTAAATAGCTTCATTTACACTAGGAAGAAGGAGAAATATTCTCCAGAATGCATTCTGCAATCAGCTAGTCATTCAGAGGCAAACTAGCCTACATTTTTGGTACATTGACTATTCAAAGACAGTGTCTCCATCACTGATGGGGCATGTTTAGGATATTGCACTTCAACATTTGGCCTAGAGATGTTTATTAGGAATTTGAGGGATAAAGGGATCATCTAGAATAAAGATATCAACATTGGATGGGACACAAATATATGTAATATTAATGGAACTTCAAAAAAAATCAGGATATTTAGCCTAGTAAAAGAAGAGTCAGAGTAAACTAGCTGGGTAGTTACTTGCTTTTGTTTAAATGTATATATTTTTTAGTTTTTTGAAATGAATTTTGTTTATTTTTAGTTTACAACATATTTCCACAAGATATTGAGTTACAAATTTTCTCCCCATCTATCCCCTACCCACTATCCAAAAACAGTGATTGGATTGAATATGCCTCCCCCAATCTGCTCTCTCCTATATCCTCCCTCAATTCCCCTTCAAACTTTCCAGGAGGGCAGGATGGCTGTCCGTATCCCAGTGCCTGTATATCATATTTCCCAGTTGTGTGTAAATTATGTGTGTGTATAAACATTTGATTTTAAAACTTTGAATTCCAGATTCTGTCCTTTCTATGCACATCACGCACCCTTACTGGGAAGATAAACAATTTAATATAGGTTGTACATGCATAGTTAGGCAAAACATTTCCATAGTGGACATCTTGTGAAAAAACTGACTACATTTCCCTCCATCCTATCTCTCCCTGCATTTGTTCTATTTCCTACTTTGACCCTCTCGCTTTTCAAAAGTATGTGCTTCCAACTACCTCCCCTCCCCCAACCTTCCCTCCCTTTCTATCATCCCCCCTTATCCCCTTTTCCCCTACTTTCCTGTAGGGTAAGATACCAAGTTTAGTGTGTATTTCCCCCTTGAGGCAAATTCAATGAGAATAAGGTTGCCCTATTCCCTTTTACCTTTCTGTTCTTCCCCTCTGTTGTAACACTTTTCTCTTCCCTTTTTTATGTAAGATAATTTACCCTATTCTATTTCTCCCTATCTCATCTTATTATATCACTCTCTCACTTCTTAATTTTATCTTTTTAAATATCATGCCTTCCTATTCAGTTGATCCTTCAACTATATTCATTCTGAGAAAATTTTCCTAAGTTAAAATAATCAATTTTCCATGAAGAAATGAAAGTAGTTACACTTTTGTAAGTTCTGTATAATTTGTTTTCCCTGTTTACCTTCTCATGCTTCTCCTCCTCCTTGTATTTGAATTTCACATTTTGTAGTCATCTCTGGTTTATTCATCAAGAATGTTTTAAAGTCCTCTATTTCATTGAATGACCATATTTTCCTCTGAAATATTATAGTCTGTTTGGCTGCATAGGTGATTCTTGGTTTTAATCCTAGATCCTTTGGACGTCTGGAATATCATATTCCAAGCCCTTTGATCTCTTAGGATAGACGCTGCTAGATCATGTGTTACACTCATTGTGTTTCCACTATATTCAAATTGTTTCTTCTTTGCAGATTGCAATATTTTCTCTTTGACCTGGGGAATGCTGAAACGTGGCTTTAATATTCCTAGGGGTTTTCTTTTTGGCATCTTTTGCACAAGGTGATTGGTGAATTCTTTCAACTTCTATTTTGCACTCTGGTTCTAAATTATCTGGTGAATTAAAAAATGATTTAATTAATTAATTTATTTTCTTGTTTACATCACTCATTTCCACAAGATGTTGAGTTACAAATATTCTCCTATCTTTCCCCTACCCACCACTTTAAAGCAGCCATCCCACTGTATAGCCTTTACCCCAATATGCTCTGCTCTCTCTTATGTCCTCCCCCATCACCCCTCTGACTTTCCAGTAGAGCAGGATGCTAATGTATCTAATATATATATATATATATATATATATATATATATATATATACACATGTAAACATTTGATTATAGAACTTTAAATTCTATATTCTTTCCTTCCCTTCCTCCCTCATCACACACCCCCCCAGTGGAAAAAACAAGCAATTCAATATAGGCTATCCATGTGTAGTTACACAGAACATCTCCACAATGGATATAATGTGAGAGCCTGATTATATGTTACTCTTTCCTATCCCACCCCTCTTGTTCTATTCTATACCCTGTCCATATCATTTTACAGAAGTGTGTGCTTTCAGAAACCTTCCCTCCAAACCCTCCCCTCTCCTCCGTCATCCCACCTCTCATACCCATCCTCACTACTTTCCTGTATGGCAAGATACTCAATTTAGAGTTTATGTCATTCCTTCCCTTAGCCAAATTAAATGAGAGTAAGGTTGACCCTTTCTCTTTTGCCTTCCTGTTCTTCCAATCCATTGTAAGAATTATCTCAAGCCTCTTCTGTATGAGATGATTAAACCCATTCTGTCTCTACCTGTCTCCTCTCATTCTAATCCTCTCCCACCTTAGAATTACACTTTTTAAAGTATAGACCCTTCTGACCCAATTGATACTGTGCCCTCTATGTACACACTTATACAAATACTCAGATATGTATTCATATGCATATATAAACCCTCCTATATAGACATATGTGTATATTTACATATATACTTTTATATTCCCTTGACCTATCATCATATTGAGAGAAGTTTCATAAGTTTTCAATTATGTTTTTCCATGTTGGCATGTAAATAGTTCAACTTTGATAAGTTCCTTATGATTTCTTTCCCATCTTTACCTTCTCATGCTTCTTGTAATTGAGTGTTAAATTTTCTTTTCAGTTCTGTTTTTTCAGCAAGAATGTTAGAAAGTCTTCCACCTTACTGGATGACCATAGTTTTCCCTGTGACATTATACTCAATTTTGCTATATAGGTGATTCTTGGTTTTAATTATAGCTCCCTTGAGCTCCAGAATATCGTATTCCAGACACTTCAATCTCTCAATACAGAAGCTGCCAGATCCTGGGTTATCCTAAATGTGTTTATACGGTATTCAGATTGCTTCCTCTAGGCAGCCTGTTATATTTCTCCTTGATCTGTGGACTCTGGAACCTGGTTATAACATTCCTAGGAGCTTTCTTTTGGGGATATTTTTCAAGAGATGTTCAGTGAATTATTTCACTTTCTATTTTACCTTTGGTTCTAAAACATCAGTGCAATTTTCCTTGAGAATTTCTTGAAGGATGCTTTCTAAGTTCATTTTTTGATCATGGCTTTCATGTAGTCCAATAATTTTTTTTGTTGTTTTTTTGTTTTTGGAGGGCAGTTGGAGTTAAGTGACTTGCCCAAGGTCACACGGCTAGTTTTTGTGTTAAGTGTCTGAGGCCGAATTTGAACTCAGGTACTCCTGACTCCAGGGCCAGTGCTCTATTCACTGCACCACCTAGCCGCCCCTAGTCCAATAATTTTTAAGTTGTCTCTCCTGGATGTATTTTCCAGGTTTGTGTTTTTTAAGGAGATTTTTCACATTGCCTTCCATTTTTTCTTTGTTTGGATTTGCTTAATAGTATCTTGATTTCTCATAAAGTCATTTGCTTCCATTTCCTCCACTCTAATTCTGAAGGAATTATTCTCTTCAGAATGCTTTTCAGATTTTTTTTTGCATCTGGCAAATTCGACTTTTTAAGGCATTCTTCTCTTCATTGGCTTTTTGAGCCTCTTTTGCCATTTGAGTGAATCTACTTTTTACAGTGTTATTTTCTTCAGTCAGGTTGACTCTCTTTTCATGATTTTCTTGCATCATTCTAATTTCTCTTCCGAATTTTTCCTCCAATTCTCTTATTTGGTTTTTCAAAATCCTTCTTAAACTCATCTATGGTTTGTAGAGAGTTTACATGTTCTTGGAAGCATTTGGGGTGGGAATTCTGACTGTGTTGTCTTCCTCCCATTCCATGTTTTGATGCTTTTTGTCCCCCCAAAAAGGATTCTAGAGTTCAGTTGCTGTTCTTTCTTTGCCTCCTTTGCCTACTCACGTTGCCAATGAATTACTTGATTTTTTTAGCTCTGTGGAACTCTGCTTCAAGAGGGCAGAGCTCTGTACCAAACCACTGGGGTTTTCACAGCTGCCAGAGTTAATGTGAGTCTGCTGCAATCCCCACCAGCCTTGGCTCACTGAAAACACACCCCAGGGCCATCAACCATGACAATGATCTGGATCCAGGCCACTCAATGCAAGAGTACTTAGCCTCTGAAAGTTCACTTGTTCCCCCCCTGCAGTCTGCAGGCCAGGAGCTCTGAACCAGCCACATGGAAGGGGCAGGGTCACTGTTTCTGCCACTTCCTTGACCTAGAGGCAATTTTACCTGACTGCTTTTCTTCCCAAGATTTAGCTGAGTTCCAGTGACCTTTCACTTAGTCATTGTTTCTTATGGCCTGATAATTCTGGAAACTGCTACACCTGTTGCTTATCCACTCTCCTGAAAGCCCCAGTTGGAGCATATCCTCGTCACCCCAGGGGCAAGCCATGGTTTCCAACTGGGCTGTTTTCAGCTCCCAGAGTGCTGCAATGCACCCTTCCTGCCAAGCTGCCTTCAGTGGGACATGTGTATTTTGTTGTGAGTTTTGGAGACCTAAAATTTGTTTAGAGTCATATTTTATGGGTATTTGCGGTGGCTATGTGGGAGCTGCGGAAAAATGTTCCATCTATGCAGCCATCTTGGCTCCACTCAGGGCAATTTTTTGGGGGGGGGAATTTCCTGAAGGATGATTTCTAGGTTATTTTTTTGATAATGGCTTTCAGGTAGTCCAATAATTTTTAAATTAGCTCTCCCAGTTCTGTTTTCCAGGTCAGTGATCTTTCCAGTGAGATATTTCACATTGCCTTCTATTTTTTCATTTGTTTGGATCTGTTTAGTAGCATCTTGATTTCTCAGGAAGTCATTCATTTCCATTTGCTCTAATCTAATTCTGAAGGAATTATCCTCTTCAGTGAGCTTTTAAAATTATTTTCCCATTTGGCAAATTCAGCTTTTTATGACATTCATCTCCTAACTGACCTTTTGGGCCACTTTTGCTATTTGAGTTTCAAAATCCTCCTTCACCTCCTCCCTGGCTTATAACCAGTTCATATTTTTCTTGGAATTTTTTGGTGCAGGATTTCTGACTTCTTAGTCTTTCCCCTATTCCTTCCTTTGTTCATTTCAGTCTCTAAAAAAAGGAGTCTAAGGTTTGATTGATGTGCTTGCTGTCTTCCTTTGCTGGCTCATGTTGCCACTCAGTTATTTGACTTCTGAGCTTTTTGCCACTGTAGAACTCTGCTTCCAGAGTGGAGAGCTTTGTACCAAGTTGCTGGGGTTTCATAGCTGCTGGAGCTATTTGTGGGGTCCCCTTTCTATAGGCTCCACAACCTCTGCTTCACTGGTTATACACTCTAGGACCTTTACTCAAGACAGTGATCCAGAGGTGGTTAAAGAAAGACCTATTACACTCTGAATGGTTGCTTCATCATGCTAAAATCTGTAGGCCAGGATGTCTGAAGCAGCCAAATGGAGATAGCTGCATGGATGCAGCACCTCTGCCATTTCTCTCTTTCTCACCCTGGAGGCAGTGGCTGGACCCCACGCTCTGTCCTCCAGTTCTTGTGAAGCTCCACAAAAGCTTTTACTTTCTCTTTGGCATTAATAGGTTGATATTTCTTGAAACCAACACAGCTGCTGGTGATCCATTCTCCCAAAGACATCTCCACCTGCAGCTGAGCAGGGCCACCCTGGTCTTAAAATCACAGGCTCCCATTGGGCTTGGCTTGGCTCCCAGCACATGGGGATGGACCATTCCTGTAGGCCTTCTGGGCTGCCATCAGCAGGAGATTTGTTTCTCTCTGTCATTTTGTGGATTATGTAGGTCTCTAAAATTTTTTAGAGTCATATTTTATAGGTATTTGAGGTGGTTATGGGGGGAGTTCACATAGTTTTCCTGTTTCTAGGCTACCATCTTGGATCCACCTCTATTATTAGTTTTCAACATTCATTTCCACAAGATTTTGAGTTACAAATTTTCTCCATATCTTTTCCCTACCCCTACTGAAAGATAGTAAACGTACTGAATACCCTTCTCCCAGTCTGTTCTCTCTTATATCCTCCCCAATCCTCCCTAAGTGTGTAGTTGGGCAAGATGGGTTTCTATAAGCCAGTGCCTGTATATCTTTTTCTTTTGCTTTTTTGATGGGAGAAAGTAGGGCAATTGGTCTTAAGTGACTTGCCGAAGGTCATACAACTAATTTTTGTGTTAAATGTCTGAGGCTGCATTTGAACTCAGGTCCTCCTGACTCCAGTGGGTATGCTCTATTCACTGTACCACCTAGTCACCTCGTCTGTATATCATCTTTCCCAGTTGAATGTAAAAAACAATTTCTTTTAGCATTTGTTTATAAATGTTTGATTTCTATATTATTTCCCTTCTTCCCCCCTTACCCACAACTCATGGGAAGAAAAGCAATTCAATATAGATTCTGCAAAAAGTTTCCATTGTTATATTCTGAAAGACTAACTACATTTAACTCCCTCCTATCCATTCATCCACTTATTCTACTGTCTCCTTCAAACCTGTCCCTTTTCAAAAGTGTTTGCTTCTAACAACCCTCTACCCCAATCTGCCCTTGCTTCTATCATCCCCCTCTTATCCCCTTCCCCCCTACTTTCCTGTAGGGTAAGGTACACAGTTGAGTGTGTATGTTATTCCCTCCTTAAGCCAAATTGAATGAGAGTAAGTTTGACCCACTCCCTTTTACCTTCCTGCTCTTCACCTCTATTGAAATAGTTTCCTCTTGCCTCTTTTATGTGAGAAAATTTACTCAACTTTATGTATCCCCTTCTATTTCTCTCACTATATTACGCTCTGTCTTAATTTTCTTTTTTAGATATCTTCCATTCATTTTCAATTGATCCTAGGTCTTTTGTCTACGTACACATGTACATTTACACACACACACACACTCCTATAAATACTAGATATACATATATTTGTGTAGATATATCTGTACATGTTTGTGCATACACACATAAATACATATGTATTCCTTTTAACTATCATCATACAAAGTCTCATGAGTTACAAGTATCATTTGTCCATGCATGAATGTAAATACTTCAACTTAATAAGTTCATTATGATTTCTTTTTCCTGTTTTTCTTCTCATGGCTCTCTTTCTTCTTGTGTTTGAAAGTCAAATTTTCTTTCTGATTCTGCTTTTTTCATCAAGAACACTTGAAAGTCTTCAATTTCATAGAATGTCCATATTTTCCCCTGAAGTATTTTACTCAGTTTTGCTGGGTAGGTGATTCTTGTTTTTAATCCTAGCTATTTTGACCTCCAGAACATCACATTCCAAGTCCTTTGATGCCTTAATGTAGAGGCTGCTAGATCTTGTGTTATCCTGATTGTGTTTCTACAATACTCAAATTGTTTCATCCTGGCAACTTGTAATATTCCTAGGAATTTTCTTTTGCGGATCTTTTTCAAGAGGCAATGATTTAGTTCTTTCTATTTCTATTTTGCTCTCTGATTCTAAGATGTAAGGTTAATTTTCCTTGATAATGTCTTGAAGGATGTTCTCTAGGCTCTTTTTTTGATTACAGTTTTCAGATAGTCCAATAATTTTGCAATTTGAGTTAGTCTGTTTTAAGGTCTTATTTTCTTCAGTATTTTGAGTCTCTTTTAGCAGGCTCTTGGCTTGCTTTTTTTTTTGGAGGGCAGTTGGGGTTAAGTGACTTGCCCAAGGTCACACGGCTAGTTTTTTTGTGTGTGTTAAGTGTCTGAGGCCGGATTTGAACTCAGGTACTCCTGACTCCAGGGCCGGTGCTCTATTCACTGCGCCACCTAGCTGCCCCTTGACTTGCTTTTTCATGATTTTCTTGCATTATTCTCATTTCTCTTTCTATTTTTTTTTCTTCCACTTCTCCTACTTGATTTTTGAAATCTTTGCTGACTTCCTGCAAGGCCTATAACCAGTTCATATTTTTCTTGGAACCTGTTGATGCAGGATCTTTTACTTTTGTAACATCTTCTGGTTCCATATTTTGATCTTGATCCTCCGTGTTCCCCTTCACCCCGCAAAAAAAAGGATTGTATGGTCTGATTGTGCTTCCTCTGCTTGCTCAACTTTCCTCCCAGTGACTTGACTTTTGAGCTCTCTGCAGTTAAGAACTGTATCTTACACTAGTGAAATATATATTGGAAAATTTAAGTGTGTATGCCTGAAGGTAGGTAAGTATGTAGGTATGTATATACATGTGTGTATATGTATGTTTATATCCATACATATATGTGTGTATGTAAGTATGTATGTATATATGTATATGTATATATGTATGTATGTATATATATATATATGCAGAAATATAAATTCCTAAATAATTTTTTGACAGGTCTGATGCAGGGAAGGGATTTTGAGCTGATCCTAGAAATGTTAGGGATTCTAACAGACAAAGATTAAGAAGCATTGAATTCTAAGCATCTGGCATCACATGTGAAAGGGTAATGTTAATAAGAAATCCTCTCAACTGCAAAATACTTTTCACACAAAAAAATCAAATCTTACTAATAGGAAAACCATCAATTGTTCATGGCTGGTTTGAGCTAATATAACAAAAATGATAATATTATCTATATTAAATTATGTATTTAGTGCCATACCAATAAATCTACCAAAATTTACTTTATTGAGCTAGAAAAAATAGTAAAAAAAATCATTTTGAAGAAGAAATGGTCCAGAATATCAGGGCAATGAATGAAAAGAAATCCTTGCTAAGGTGGCCTAGCCATACCAGATTTTAATCTGTAGTATAAAGCAGCAGTCATCAAAACTACTTGGTACTGACTGAAGAAAAAAGTAGTTGATCAATGAAATAGATTGGATACAGAAGACTCAGTAGTCAACAATTATAGTAATCTACCATTGATAAACCCAAAGACCCTTGTTTGGGGGATAATAAATCACTAGTTGTAAAAAATTGCTGAGAAACCTGGAATGTAGTATGGCAGAAATTGGGCATAGATCATCATCTATTGCAATACAACAAAATCAAGTCTAAATGTGTACGCAATCTAGGTACAAAGGCTGATAATGTAAGTAATATAGCGAAGTAAGGAATAGTTTACCTGTCAGATATATGGAGCAGGAAAGACTTTATGACCAAAGAAGGGTTGGAGAACATTATAAAATGCAAAATAGATGATCCTGATTACATTAAATTGAGAAGTTTCTGCACAAACAAAGCCCATGGAACCAAGATTAAGAGGGAAGTGGGAAATTGGGAAAGAATATTTACAATGAGTGTCTCTGATAAAGGCCTCATTTCTAAAATATACAGGGAATTGAATCAAATATATAAGAATACAAGTGATTCCCCAAATGATAAATGGTCAAAGGATATTAACAAGCAATTTTCAGAGCTAGAAACAAAATATATTTATAAGCATATGAAAAAATGCTCCAAATCACTATCGATTTGAGACATGTAAATCAAAACAACTTAGAGGTACCCTATCTCACCAGACAGATTGGCTAAGATAACAAAGGATGAAAATTAGAAATGTTGAAGAGGATATGGAAAAATTGGAATACTAATGCATTGTTGGTGGAGTTGTGATCTGATTGAGCCATTCTGGAGAGCAATCTGGAACTATGCCCAAAGGGCTAGAAATAATTGCATACCTTTTGACTCAGCAATACCACTTCTGAGCTCGTATCCCAAGCAGATCATAGAAGTGGGAGAAAGACTCATATGTACAAACATATTTTTTGCAGCGTTGTGGGGGCAAAATACCCTAGCAATTAAGGGATGCTCACTGATTGGGGAATGGCTAAACAAGCTGCGGTATACCAATATAATGGAATATTATTGTGGCGTAAGAAATGAGGAGCAGATAGGCTTCATATTTATCTGGTGAAGCTTATACAAACTGATGCAAAGTGAGAAGAGCAGAACTAGGAGGAATTTGTGCACAATGACAGACACAATGCATGTGTGATTACCAGCTTTGATAAATTGGACTCTTTTCAAACAATGCAAGTTTATAAGACAGCTCTAAAAGTCTCAAGATTTAAAGAGATGTCTACATTCAGAGAAATATCTAGAAAGAACAGAGTTTAGATGGAGACTAAAGCAATCTACATGCTATCATTCTTTTCTATCTTTGGTTTTGTTTCTTCTTTCACATTGTTCACTCCATTGGTTACAACCCTTCTATACAACCCGGCTAATGTCCAACGTGAAAGTATTTGAAAATCATATACTTGATTGCATGCCACCATGGAGGGGCAAGGGGGGTGGCAGATAATTTAAAACTCAAGGGACTGTGGAACTGAATGTTGTAAACTAAAAGTAATTAAACAAAACATTTTTTAATAAAGGGAAAAAGGAGAATTCAACCAATAACATATACTGGAACAAGACCCCCATCATGAAAGAAAGAAAGAAAGAAAGAAAGAAAGAAAGAAAGAAAGAAAGAAAGATAGAAAGAAAGAAAGAATGAAGGAAGGGAGGAAGGGAGGGAGGGAGGAAAGAAAGAAAGAACGAAAGAAAGAAAGAAAGAAAGAAAGAAAGAAAAAAAGAAAGAAAGAAAGAAAGAAAGGAAGGAAGGAAGGAAGGAAGGAAGGAAGGAAGGAAGGAAGAAAGAAAGAAAGAAAGAAAGAAAGAAAGAAAGAAAGAAAGAAAGAAAGAAAGAAAAAGGAGTGGAATAATCTTTGTCAAAAAATATAATAAGAAACCCTTTTGCCCCATAATTCAGTGTCTTCTGTGTTATATAGGTCTGTATTTTTTTTCATTATCCATGGACATATCTTCCTCACCTTCCCATACAGATCTTAAGCTTATTTGGTGCTAGGGGTATGTTACTGGTGCACTTGCATCGCCAATACCTATGACTATGCCTGGCACACATAGAACCTTAATCAAAATTTGCTCATTGATCACTATGTCATAAACACAAAATTTAAAAACATCCTCTAAACTGCTATTTTTATCTCCTTTTGCCAGCTCTCTAGAGGACTCCTGCTGTGAATACCTCTAAGTTTCTGATTGCATAGTATTGGGAACTCTCTGTTCATTCAGCAGTAAACTAAAGCAAAACATTCACAGAAACCCAAGTTTAGCATTTATAGTGATATAACATAACAGCTTGTCACAAAATTGGTCACATATTCTTTTTTATTATTTTAAATTTTAATTTATTTTCTTGGTTACATCATTCATATCCACAAGGTTTTGAGTTACAAATATTCTCCCCTTTTTGTCCCTACCCCCCAGCCCATAACATTGATCACACTGTAAGACCCCTCCCACAATCTGTTCCCTTTTATGCCCTCCTCCAACACCTCTCTAGCATTCTAGCAGGGCAGGGAGCTCCTCCCTGCCCCCGTCCCTTTATGTATTAGTTCCCAGTTGCATTTAATTGTATAGCTTTAAATACTAGATTCTTGCAATTCCTCCCCTGTCACCCACTCT
>CM053595.1:318780798-318805904 GCA_028646575.1 Pseudocheirus occidentalis
AAGAGCAGAGCAGGGGAGGGGCTTTATAGTGGGATTGCTGTTTTAGGGGTGGGGCAGGGGCAAGATGGGGAGAAAATTTGTAATTCAAAAATGCAATGAAAATGAATAATGTAAACAAGAAAACAAATAAAAATAAAGTTTAAATTTTTTTTTACTCACTAAAAAAAAGTTATTTTTCCCTCTGAAGTATTATACTCAGTTCTTCTGATTAAGATATTCTTGGTTTTACTCCTAGGTCCACGGACCTCCAGAATATCATATCTCAAACTCTTAATCACCTAACATAGAAAGCTGCTATGTTTTGTGTTATCCTAATTGCATTTGCACAATATTCAAATCATTCCTTTCTGGCTGCTTGCAACATTTTCTCCTTGACCTGGGAACTCAGGAATTTGGCTCCAATATTCCTCAGAGTTTTCCTTTGGTATCTTTTTAAAAAGATGAGAGGTGGATCATTTCGATTTCTAGTTTACCTTCTAGTTCTAGAATATCAAGACAGTTTTTTTAAAAAACTAATTTCTTGAAATATCATGTCTAGCCCTTTTTTATCATAGCTTTTAGGTAGCCCAATATTTTTTGAATGCTCTCTCTTGGATCTGTTTTCCAGGTCAGTAGTTTTTAAATGAAATATTTCACATTGTCTTCTATATTTTCATCCTTTTGGTTATTTTTTATCATTTCTTGAATATTCATAAAGTAATTATCTTGCATTTGCTCCATTCTAATTTTGGGGAATTATTTTCTTCGGTCAGCTTGTGGATCTTCTTTTCCATTTGGCCAATTCAACCTTTCAAGGTATTCTTCTCCTCATTGGCTTTTTGGACTTCTTTTGTCATTTTGGTTGGTCTATTTTTAAGGTGTTGGTTTTCTTCACTATTGTTTGGGTCTCTGTGAACAAGTAGTTGACTTGTTTTTCATGATTTTCTTGCATCACTCTCATTTCTCTTCCCAATTTTTCCTCTACTTCTCTTACTTGATTTTCAAAATTCCTTTTGAGCTCTTCTGTGACCTGTGACCAATTCATATATTTCTTGGAGGCTTTTGATGAGGGAGCTTTGACTTTCTTTTCTTCTTCTCATTATATGTTTTGATCTTCTTTTCACCAAAGTAAGATTCTATAGCCTGACTTTTTTCACTCTGTTTGCTCAACTTCTCAGCTCAATCCTTTCCAGTTTTTTTCAGGGTAGGACTCTGTTTGCATTTATGGGGATCGGGGTGAGGTGGAGGGGGGGGGCCTTTGGCTTCAGTGTTTTTGTATGAGTTGCTTGATCACCCATTGTCTGTGGGCCCTGAGCTCCAGAAGTAGCTGCTGCTGCCACTGGTGCTACTGCTACTGCTGCCATCACCACCACCTCTGCCAACCCAGGACTGGGGCTGGAACTCAGATGGATTTCACTCCTCTTTCATCCAGGTCCCATAGATTTTTCCCACTGACCTATGCTGACTTTGGTGTTTGTGCGTTAAGAAGCCTGGAAACTGCAACAGGTGCAGTGATTCAGCCCCTGAGCCCTCCTCCAGCCCTGTCTGTACTTGTGTGGTCCATGCCAGACTGCACTCTGCTCCCAACCCAGTGTGATATACTTTTCCTGTTGGCCTTACATCCTGTCTTGGGCTGGAGATGTGCTTCACTCTGTCATTTTGTGGGTTATGTAGCTCTAGAATTTGTTTAGAGTTATTTTTGCATGTATTTGGAGAGCTTGGGGGGAGAGCTCAATCAAATCTCTTCTCTTAATCTACAATATTGACTCCACCCCTTCTAACAGCACTGTTTTTGATGCTGGTATACCATGTTGGACAGTACCATGCTAGTGTCTCCCATGTCTCAAAATTTATACTAAAATTATTTAGAGAAACCTTGTGAATATCCTGGTATTGCTTCTTTTGACTTCCATGTAAATGCTTGCTTTGGGTGTCTTTTAGGCAAATGTACATTTGGCATTTGAACAGACTTATTCAGCTGGCCAACTCATCACAGTTGGACTCTTTGCAATACAGTTTTAATGTTTGGCAGTTTAACTTGAGAAAGGACCTCAGTGTCCAGTAATTTATCTACCTAGATGATCTTAAGAATCTTCCTAAGGAAATTCAAATGGAAATGCTTTAGTTTCCTGGAATGGTAATGGTAGAATGTCCAGGTTCACAGGCATATTAAAATGAGGTCAGTACAACAGTTCAGTACAACTTTAGTTTGGTAGTCAGTCTAATATTTCTTCTCTCTCACACTTTCTTTTAGAGTCTCCCAAATACTGAGCTGGATCTGACAACACGTATGACAATCTCATCATCTTTGTGAAAATCCCTGGAAAATATATTGCCAAAGTAAGTGTACTTATCAACAGTAGTCAAAATTTCTCCATTTGCTATAACCAACAGTTCCAAATATGAACAGTCCTGTGCTGGCTGAGTGATAATATCTGTTTTCTTGGTTTTGTCAGCCTAAAATTAGCAAAGTAGCAGAAAATGTATCTATACTCTTTCATTTCAGCTTGAGAGGCTACACTGAGTGCACAATTATCTGTGAACAGAAAGTTATGCACTTTGTTTTATAAAATAAAAAGTTATGCAATAACTGTCCATCCACTTTAGTCTTGTCTTATAGATTTTTCAAGTTAAATAATTTCCTGTCATTGTGACAGTTGATGTTGATATAATTTTGATGATAATTGAAGGCACCAAGGATCTATTATGCTAAATAGCACCAGATAAAAGGGTGTAGATGTGCTTCACTCCATTGTCGACTTGGAAAACACAAAAGTATTATCCATATCCAGAAACCCTGTATGCATGCTATTAGGAAACATATATAATACTGATGAACTTCTCTGGGTAACTAAATTTCACCATGATATTCCATAAGCCCTTACAGTTCACAATGTTGAAGAACTTGGTCAGACCAACAAATTTTGCTTATAAACCTCTCTTCTGTTCTTGGCATTTCTTCTTGTGTGGGTGAGCAGCAAGCACCCTTTGTACCATTTCTCAGCCCTTTCTGATGCTATGCTGACTCTCCAGTAGATAAACATCTCCCAGAAGAGGGATCAATATATTAATGAGGACTCTAGCAAGAAACTTGCCAGAAATGAATAAGGGAGAGATCTCCTTAGATCCACAAAGGACAATCTTTATTTTTTTCTTAAATAAATAAATTAATGAACATGTGTGTATGTATATATATACATATACACATACACACATATGCATACACATGTATATATGTATGTGCGTGCACACGCACATGCATTCTTTGTATCCTAGGTAATAATGTTCCCCTGCCATATAATGTAGAACATTTTAGTTGTTTTTTGTATGAGCAGTGGACCCCCCTGCCATGTAAATCTCAGGTGTAATAGAATCACCAGTAGGTTTCTATGCCACATAAGAGGAGCCTAATAGCATGCAAAACCTCTTCTTCAATTGGAAATCTAGCTAGAGAGAGATTGACTTCAACGTGATGTATATGGTCAATAACTTTAACATTGGTTGATAATGGTATATTAAATAAGCTATGGAACTGCTCAACTCATCTCACAAGGATCATATCCTTATAAACGATCAGTGTGGTTCCATCAGCACTGTATAATTAGGATGCAACATAGATCTCTGGGTGATAGACTTCAGGGCATCACAGAAGCACTTTGAATCATTACTATCCATCTAAAACTAAATTTCATCTTTCTTACTAAACTGAGACTGCTGTATCTCTCTAAGCTTCACTAGCACTATATTTTGGACCTCTTTAGGTTTCACTAATAGTATATTTTAGATGGATTTAAATGATGCCTTCTTAGAAATGGATGAATTATCCTGTTGGTAATCACTGTGGATTACTTGTTTTTAATTTATTAACTTTTCTTAATTTCCCCATCTTTTTTATCCAACTAATTCTGATGTATTCTAGTGTTGTGACCCAGAGGAGTAAATGTGGAGCATTACATGAAAGATCTAAAAGTTGTACACTCCTTTTTTGCCCCACTGTTGCCAACTGTGTGTTGGCTCATTTTTTCCCTTTAACTCAGTAACAAACTGTTCGTGCATGAAGAGATGCTCTAATTTGTTGATGTTACGTCTTCTGATAATTACTTTGGCTCAGCCTGTCATTTTTGTTGAAAATGTTTAACTTGAAGAAGATAAGTCTGTGATTTGTCCATCATTCTGTGCCATGAATCCTTTTTATCATTCTCCTCTTCTGTCTGTCACTTATCTGTACAATAACATAATCTATTCAATGTCAATGTTTTCTGTGAGGGCACAAATATCAAGTTTTATTGTGTTTAGGTAAATAAAAGACAATGATTAATGCTGAGAAATAATGAGATACACAAGTATTTGATAGTGATTGTTTCTATTGCCTTTTCCAAATCCATTTCTCCCAAGGTCTTCCTACCATGTCTCATAGTCTATGTTTACTCTGGCATTAAAGTCACCCAGAATTACAAGCTTATCATCTATAAGCACATTGATGATAAAGGTCTCCAGATCCTTATATTCTCTTTATTTTTTTCAGGATTTATCATATGCATGTGGGAACATATACACTAAAGATAGTGTACTGGCACTTTCCTTCAAGTGACAATCGTGTTTTTATAAGCCTATCATTCACTTCTTTGTGGAGGCATACACATGCATTGACTAGATTAGATTTGATTGTGAAACCTACACAAGCTTCATGGAGCACATCAGCATGGTGGGCACTCTAGAAAAAATAATGTGTAGCCAGGTCTGCTTTTTGTAAGCTGGTATTCATTTGCCATCCTTGTTTCACTAAGTGCTGCTATTTGCATGGCAGACCTGCTGAGTTCTCTCAAATGAGCAGTTTCTTTTTTCAGATTTACTAGATTTCATGTGTTACCTAAGTGTGGGCAAATCCAATGGTGAGTGGAATCATTTTGCAAAAGTTTTAGTTCATTTGTGTATGTGTGCATGTGTGTGTGTGTGTGTGTGTGTGTGTGTTCCTACAAAGGTAGGATTATCATCTGCTGCGGTAAGAAGGCCAGCCTTAGGTGAAGTAGATAATTTTTTGGGAGGGGTCCTTTATCTAGTCCCTTCTTCCCACAAGAAGTGGGGCAGTGTGGTCCTTGAAAAGGTTGCTCAGACACTGGGTCTGTAACATCCCACTGCTGCTTTAGTCTAATGTGAGATGACTCTACAGTCTATGTGCATGTTTGTGACTACAGCTCCCAGGGTTTCTGTACTTCCTCACTAATCCGTTGACCCAATATTTAAATAGTAATATAATAAAATAGTAAAATAGTTGAGTAATAAAATGATGAAATAATGAAATAGTGAAGTAGTAAAATATAAAATAGGATGGGTGATATATATATATATATATATATATATATATATTTTTTTTTTTACTCAGCCATAAATTGAATTTAAGGGAGGCAGTGTTGCATACAATCAGAAGCTTCCCTGTCTCTTCCAGAGTTATCAGAGTCCAGTGGCAAGACAAAAGTCAAGATGATTGATCATCATTTAGGACTCAGTGGATGATTGTATCATCTTCAATGTCTGATCAAGATCTTAGTGATTAGTAACACCTGCTTCTACTGCCTTCATGGTCCATTGGAACAAATTGTTGTCTTCTGCCCATTCTACAAGGGCAAGTCTTCACACACTTGGAGTTGACATCTTTCTAACTCATTGATGAGTTTGAGGCCTATCACTTATCTGGAACCTGGTTTAGCCTGTCTGCCAAGACAGTTTTTGCCAGGGTGTGGTCCCTGCACATTCAACAATTTCTTGCAGCCACAGCTGAGATTTGGATGGCAGGGGGACATCGAAGGTGGATGCTCAGTCATATACAAAGTAGACGAGTCCTGACAACAGAAGTGATAGTCTTCCTTGAACATCCCACATACAGTAAATGAATATATTTATATTGCTTTGCAATCCCTAAAAGCCTATTAACATCTGAATTTACATCTAAACACCATTTACATCTGATAATAGATGAGGTAATCCTCCTTGAAAACACCATTTATGATAAAGAAATATATTTGCAGTGGTTTACATTCATTAACACAATATTTTCATGTGAAGCACAAATACACTAACCCATGTATCTGTGTATGTATGTAAGTATGTATCTATGTTATATAGATATATACATAAGTGCAGATAGATAGAGATTAAATATATGATTACTAGAATCTGAGCATATGACATTGACCCACTTTTTAACTATGGATATAACATTATTGTTTTCTTGACATCAGCCTCCCATCTGCGAAAGGAGAGACTGTGTGTCTAAGATGTCTTCTATGCCAAATGATGACTATTACATTGACTAATTGTTTTTGTTTCTCTGTTCAATTTAGAAGTTAATCACATGGAGACTAAATGACTTTTGTGGAATGTTCAACAAAGGTAGAATATTGGACTACGTGATTTCTAAGATCATTTGCTGTTCTGACATTTTGCATTCTTTTTTCTGAGGTTCTGCCAACACTAATGTTCAATTCTATTTTCTTAATTTTGATCTTCTATATCCAAACATTCTACGTAAATGACATTTAGTGACTTATATTCTGTCTATGTTAGATGTTTCTTCATAGTTCGAGATTCTATGACACTACAGAAATTATTCAGATCTTTTAGGCCCTGGCAATCTTTCTACTGAAACACATGATCTCTCTTCATTTGTAATTGTGTATCCTTGTTCATGATGATCAAGTTGATTTTACAGAAAAGGGCATATATCAGTTTTCTCATCTTTAGAAATGGCTCTTAGAGGTTGATTTTCTATGTTTATAAAATTTTTAGTTAAATATTGTTAAAAGTTCTTGTGTACTTTTTGTCTTTTGAGCAATAATTTCCTGAACTTCTAACTATCTGCTCATAAAGTTCAATTATTTTTTTCTCCTAAACTAGAAATAATTTTGGTAGTTTTGCTCATTTCATAAGCAAAGTTTCCAATTTAAATGGTTTTGGGATCACAGAAGACTAAATTCGTAAATTTACAGAATCCAAAGTTAAGTGGACATCTCATCAAACTCACACCTGAAAAGGACTTGACTTTAATCATGCCCCAAAACTGATTATGTCTTCTTTGCTTGAAGACCCTTTGGAAGATGAGCCCATGACCTTCCAAGGCAGTCCATTCAGTTTTTGAATGGCCATGTATTATCAAGGGCTAAATATTTTTTTTCTTCTTAATCCAATCTAAATTGGTCCCTTTGTGACTTCCGTGCACTGTCCAGGTCTTCCTTTTTGTGGCCAAGTGGAACAAGTCAAATCCTCCTTCCAAATGGTGGCTGTTAACATATTTAAATGATAATACTATCTTTCTAAATGGCAGAATGAAAGCAGAGACTTGCTTGAACTTCCTCCCAAAATGCCTGCAAATACCTATAAAAATGATGCTGAACAAATTCTAGAGCTGCAGAACTCACAAAATGACAGAGTGAAATACATATCCAGTCCAAGACAGCCTGGAAGGTAGACAGAAAGGGTATATCAGACCAGGCTGAGAGTGGAGTGCAGTTTGGTGTGGTCTGCACTGGGTACAGATCAGCCACTAAAGCACTGTTAGCTGTGGCAATTCTCAGACTTTTCAACCCACAAATTCTGAGAAGAGCTTAGAAGGCCAGTGAGGGAGCTCTGTGGCACCTGGGTGAAAGAAGCTGCTGCTGCTTCGAGAGCTCTGGGTCCACAGAAAATGGGAGATCCAGTGGCTGATACATAATCCCTGAAGCCTGGGGCAGTACACACATGCGCGCGCACACACACACACACACACACACACACACACACACACACACACACAGGAAGCAGAGTCTTGACTTGAAAAGGAGTTAGAAAGTTAAGTATTTGGCTGGCAAGATGGGTAAATGAAGCAAAAAATATATAGACAGAGTACATAATCTTACTTTGGGGACAAGATCAAAACATACGACCAGAAGACAACCAAGTCAAAGCTCCTACAACAAAAGACTCCAAGAAAAATATGAATTTGTCATAGGCTGTAAAAGAGATCAAAAAGGATTTTGAAAATAAAGAGAAAGTAGAAGAAAAATAGGAAAGAGTAATGTATGAAAATCATGAAAAAACATTCAACATCTTGGTGAAGGAGACCCCCAAAAATACTAAAGAAAAAATGATAATAATCTCTCATGTAATTTCTTATTAGCATTTCTAATTACTTATTAACATTATTACACAATAATATTCTATCACATTCATATTCCATAAAGTTCAGCTAATCTCCAACTTATGGACATTCTTTTAAGTTCTAATTCTTTTGCAAAAGAGATCTTATAAATATTTTGCTCTTTCTTTCATCTATTTGACATCTAGTCTTAGAAGCATATCATTGCATCAAACAACTGGGGTATGTGCAGTTTAATAGCTTAGAATACATCTTTATGGGCTCGTTAGCAAGCATCTAAGAGGAATCAAGTATTACAAAAAAGCAAATGGTAGGGGTGGCTAGGTGGTGCAGTCAGTAGAGCAGCAGCCTTGGAGTCAGAACGACCTGAGTTCAAATCCGGTCTCAGACACACTACACCCCCCCCCCAAAAAAAAACAACAACAAACAACTAGCTGTGTGACCCTGTGCAAGTCACTTAACCCCAAATGCCTCCCCCCCAAAAAATTTAAAAAATAATAATAATAATAGAAGCAAATGGTTCTCCATCAGAGGGGCAAGATGAGTGCCTTTGTGGCACCTCCTATTTCATCAAGATTGTGTGACCCTTTCCTTGCTTCCCTTCACTGCCAGTTGAATTCCAGATCTAGTTTATGGATCCCTTCATATCTAATTGGACCTGCTACTGGGATCTTCCTTCTACTGGTACAGATGGCACATTTCCCACACATCTCACCCTTTGTCCTTCTCAGTTTCCCAGTTCCCTTTAAAGTCATATCCTGACATCGAGGTTATACTCAGGGTATTCAACCTTATTTTTGGATCTTCTAAAGTGACATTTTTGACCCATTCTCTGAAAACAGCAAATGGAAGGATATGTCTACATTCAGAGAAAGATCAGAGTTTAAAAGGAGACTGAAGCAATGCATGCTATCATTCTTTTCGATGTTTGGCTTTTGTTTCTCTTGTCTCATTATTCACTCCATTGGCTATTACACCTCTACAACCAGACTATTAAACAGTGTGAAGAAGTTTGCATATCCTATACATGATTGTATGCGACCATGGCAGGGGTGGGGGGATGGGCAGGAAGGGGAGAAAAATCTGAAACTCAAGTGACTCTGGAACTGAATCTTGTAACCTAAAAGTAAACAAACAAGTGAATAAAATTTAAAAAAAATCAGACCTTAAGTTTCTAATAGTAGTGTGATCCTAAGGAAATCACTTAAAACTATTTGCCTCAGTTTCCTCATTTTTAAAATGTGGACAATAATATCACCTATTTCCCAGGGCAATTATGAGAATCAAAAGACATGATAAGTATAAAGTGCTTAAATAGAATTCTTGATATGTAAACAGTATGTAAAAGACAGCAGCAATTTAAATTATATAACTATTGGTATAAATGATGATGACAATGTTAGGTGGGAGATCTGACACTTAAACTTGAGAAATGGCATGAGAAACAGCATTGGAGCTGAGATGCAAAAAAAGTCAAGAATTCAGAAAAGAAAACCTAAATTGATCTATCACTCCAAGTGCTTCTTCAGCATCTGCTACATTCCAAGAGCTGTTCTAGGTGCTGTGCTGCATTGCTATAGGGGATTCTGGGTGTGAGGAAGCTCTTAATTCAATAGTCCATGTTTTATTGTTAATTTCTGAAGACCATATAGCTTCATAGCCTCATAGATTTCAAACTACCTCAAATTGTATAATTGATATATAGTATATCCTCTTATACTCCATATAGTGGTAGAAGTAATAAGTCTTTGCTAATAACAGAAAATGTTTGAAATGCTTAAAGTTACCTAGGTTATCTGAACTGGCAAGCAAAATGATCATGGAGCTATTTCCAGGGTTTGTATGTCATTCTCACATTAGAGATTACAGAATATTTTAGAAATAATAGCCCTAGCACACCATCACTAAAGAGAAAGCAAAATATAGAAATGGGTAGGGGGAGCACAGTAACTTTTATTTACAATGAATCAGGAAAAGTAAAAATTTCATGCATCCTGTATCTTATTCTAAACTGACCATAAGAAGTGTTCTTCTTAAGAGAATGGATGAAGAAAAAAAATATATATATATATATGTATATATATATATATAATTCATATATATATGAATTCAGCAAAGCAAAATATTGAGCAAGAGCAGGAAGGCAGCCATTCCTAAGATGAAATAAAGCGGAGGCGAAAGGATGATTCACTGTTACCGGTGGGAGAAATATCATTCAGTGCTGTCTGGGCATTTCTTTTCATTGTCACTGTAATAATGAAATCCCATTTTGGTGAAGGGAAATTAAAAACTATTGAATACCATCACCTCAAATTGGATTCTAAGACATTTTGGAAGCTATAATATTCCACTAAATATGCCACTAAAACTTACTGCCTCATTTTTGCAAAGTAATTTGCTTTCGAAGAAAAAAAAATCATTGCCATGAGCCTCAACACACTACCTCCTTTTCTGTGTGATAAACCAATTACTCTACCCAGGGCAGAATACATATATATGTGAATGAGTATCTGGGTTTGTTTTCTACTTTCAAAGACATTTGGGGGAAATAGTGAAAGAGCTTCATGTTTCTGTGTGTAGGGAAAGTGCTTTCCAAGTTAGAGCAGGCAATATATTGCCCTTTGCAAGAACAGAGTTTATAAAAGGAATAACAATAAACTATCAACAATGCTAGGAAAGCATGGCACCAAAAGACAAATAATAATGACATTCAATTAATATTAATAATAGTTAATATTAAACAAATGATACTAATAAGCATTCATAATCATAATATAGGTCAATACAACTCTCAGTGAGGTCTCATCTCTCATTTAGAACATTGTCAAATGCCAAAAGACAGAAATGGTCAATGTTGGGTAGGAGTGCAGAAATACAGATAGCTATATGTGGTTAGTAGAGCTAAAACTGGCAAGGAATTTGGAATTCTTTAAGAAAAGTGATGAAAGTATTCATATTCTTTGGCCCAGAGAAACCACTGCTGGGAATATAGCCCAAAAAGTCAAAGGCAGAAAGACAAGTCCCACGTATTCCAAAATATTCAACATTGCACTTTTTTCTGCTAGAAAAATAATGAAAGAAAAAAACTAGATACAAAGTGTTACCCCATCAAGTAGGGGATGACTGAGTAAACAGTGATATATCATGGTAATGGGATCCCAGGTGCTCTCAGGAATTCTGACTATTAGGAATATGAGAATAGCTATATGAACTGAAAAAGGTGTCATGTGAAGAATCAGAACAATATATACCATAAAGTAAATTGAAAACAACAACAATAACAGATTTTAACCTTAACCTTAAGATGAAGATGTTAAAAATAGTGCTCCTTTTGGGCCATTTGGAAGAGAGGAGCAGCCAATGTGGTGACAAGTTTTTCACTTCTTTGTGGAGAAGTTTGGATATATATACACACACATGCACACACACATACATACATTCTATCTATTTATATGTGTGTATGTGTATGTATGTATACATGTGTGTGTAAGTGTGTGTATATACTTATATATTTATCAATAGATGACAGGAGAGAGACAGATGGAGAGACAGAGACAGATACAGAGAGAGACAGAGACAGAGAGAGACAGAGACAGAGAGAGAGAGAAACAGAGACAGAGAGACACAGAGAGAGAGACAGAGACAGAAACAGAGAGAGACAGAGATAGAGAGAGAGACAGAGAGAGAGAAAGAGAAAGAGAGACAAAGACAGAGAGACAGAGACAGAGTGACAGAGACAGAGACAGAGAGACAGAGACAGAGACAGAGTCAGAGACAGAGAGGTAGACTGGTTGCTCTGGAACAGCTGTTTTCCTCTAAGAAAGAACACCTGAAGGATTCTTGTGTGGTAATGGAGAGGGGGGAAGAAATTGGACTCTAACCACATAGAAAGAAAGAGCATGAGAAAATTTAAAGTAAAGTAAGCAAGCAAACAAAAAAACCCCATTATTTTTCTTAGCCTGATAACACCTGGACTACTGAGATGGTGTATGGGGTCAAGCTATTAGGAAGGAAAAGACAAAAAGAGCTATCTTTATAAAGACTAGGAGGAACCTGCAACCCTACATGTATAATCAGGTTTGAAAGAACTGAGAAAAAGAGCTAGTCCTCATCTGATACGTTTATTTTTTTTTTAATATACAAACAGCTACCAGGTAGAAAAGGCATTAGATGGGGCATATTTAATTCTAGGACCTAGAACTTCAACAAATATGGAAAACTGCTAGGAGGCAGAAATTCTGGCTCAGTATGAAGAGGAAATTCATAATTAAACCTGAGACTTTCAACTGTGTTTAGAGTACGTAGAGGGCTCCAGAAGTGGCAGACCCTCTGTCTTCTGCTTTCATTAGGCACATCCCTTGGAACATTGTGTTCAGTCCTGAGCAACATATTTTAAGAAGCGCATTGATGGGCTAGATAATGTTTAAAGAATGGACCCAGAATAATAGAGGATTTATGCCTAGGCAAAGGTAGAACTAGTATTCAAGAGTTCATATGGCAAAGAAAAGGAAAATCTTATTTCTTTTCAACTAACTTTCATGGGAAGACTCTATTAAAACAGTATCAAAGATCTATAGTAGGCAAGGAATTTAAAGTTATTTAGTTTAACCATTTCCATTCATAGGTAAGGAAAAAGAAAGGACTTGAAAGTTTAAGGGACTTAACTAGAATCATGCAGTTAATGTTAAAGAAGGCATCGTGTGTCTTCTATCTATCAAGGCAGAATGCCACCCTTTTATATGTGAGACTGACTCTGTAGGTTCCTGAATATAGAACAGTTCCTCCTGCAGTATGACACAATGGTGAACTTGAAGTTAGGAAGAATTGTTTGAATACTGTATTGAATACCTACTAACTGTGTGAGCTTAGGCAAGTCACTTCACCTCTGTTTGCCTAGGAAAAAGCCAGTTGGTCCAGTGGATGAAGTTCTGGATCTAGAGTGAGAAAGACCTAAATTTAAATCTAATTTCAGTTATTCACTAACTGCATAACTCTGGGCAAATCACTTAACCTCTGTTGGCCTTAATTTTCTGGAAAAGGAAATGGCAAACCACCACAGTATCTTTGTCAAGAAAATAGGATTTTCTTGTCTG
Organism: Pseudocheirus occidentalis; assembly: GCA_028646575.1. NCBI lineage: Eukaryota > Metazoa > Chordata > Mammalia > Diprotodontia > Pseudocheiridae > Pseudocheirus > Pseudocheirus occidentalis. The sequence goes on from CM053595.1 coordinate 318,794,002, forward strand.
GAAAAAGAGATCTCAAAGAGTCATATATGGGTGAACAGTTGAACAAAACCGTGAGACATTTAATAGCAATGTGACATTAGGCATGCCATTTAAACTATTTTAGCTTTGTTTTTTTTTTCCTCTGTAAAATGTGGAGATAGGATTTGATTATTTTGGCAGTCTGTTCTAGCTATAATTACAAGTCACTTATTTTTGTTGGGCTTCAGTTTCCTCATTTGGAAAAGGAGGGTGTGGAACTCCATGACATTTTAGATCCCTTCAAATTCTGAATTTATGATCCTTTGATCTGATGGTACTATAGGCTGGTGACTCTCTTTTCATGATTTTCTTGGATCATTCTCATTTTTCTTTCCAATTTTTCCTCCACTGCTCTTACTTGATTTTCAAAATTCTTCTTGAGCTCCTTCATGGCATGTAACCAGCTCATATTTTTCTTGGAACCTTTTAATCCAGAAGCTTTGACTTCATTGAATTTTTTGGTTCCATGTTGTGATCATTTTGATCCCCAAAAATGATTCTATGGTCTGATTGTGCTTCCTTTGCTTGCTTATCTTGCCAACTAATTACTTGACTTTTGAGCTCTTTGCCATAGTAGAACTCTGCTTTCAGATTGTAGACAGCTATGTCCGAAATGGCTGTACAGATGTTGTCAGGGCTATGAGGAAAGAGTCCTCTCTAAATACTCCTTAAGCTCTTACACACTGGGCACACATCCCAGGACCACTACCCAAAACCACAGTCCACATCCAAACAGGTCAAAGCAAGAGCAATTACCCTCTGAATGGTGGCTTGGTCCCCATATGATGTGCAATGTAGGAGCTCTAGAGGCAGCCACATGGCAGCAGCTATGGCTGCCATGCCTCAGCCACCTCTCCTCCCAATAGCAGGGGCCAGATTGTGTTCTTTTGTCATCTTGTTCCAACAGACTTCCCTACTGACATTTTACTTTCTCTTTGATGTTTATGGGTTGAGAAGTCTGGAACAGCTGCTGTTGATTCACTCTTAAAGTTCACTTTGGCCCAATTTGTGTGGTTGGTTGCCCTTCCCTTCCCTGGGTCTGGGACCACACAGCTCATGTGGGACTGTGCATGGCACCCAGCATAATGTGAAAGACACTTCCTGTCAGCTTGCCAGGCTATCTTCATTGGGATATATATTTGTCTTTGTCAGTTTGTGGATTCTGTAGCTCTTAAATTTGTTTAGCATCATATTTATATTAATGGGTATTGTAAGTGTTTGGAATGGGAGCCCTGTGGAGTTCCTGTTTTTACTCCACCATCTTGGCTTCACTAGTTCTGCTCTTTGAATCAGTTCTTTCATAGCCTATAGAAATATAACATCCTTAATATCCTTCAAGTTTTTAACAAGGACGTGGTTACATCACATCATAGTCTGAGACAAAGCAAGGACCTTTCAGGCCACCTAATCCAACTCCTTTACAGTTCAGACAACTGGGGCAGAGAGAGTTTGCAATACTTGTGCAAATTCACACAGGTAGTTATTAGAAAAGGGGAATTGGAATTCTGGTCTTTTTACTCCAAATTCATATTTTTCCATTCTGTACCACACGTCTAAACTCAACAGGTTAACTTAGACCTACATAGAACTTGGATAAAATCTAAGAATACTGAAATATTGACCACTGAAGTTACCTGCCAGTTTTATCTCTCTACTCATGCTACAGTATTAATCAGGATGAGTACCAGGTATCACTTGCACATCAAGCAAGCTGGAATAAAATTTCTTGAATTAATAGCTGGATGGATATTGGGCCACTTTAAACATGGTAAATGGAGATGGTGCTGATGGAAATCCTGAAGGCAAAGGACAAAGAACAAAAGTCATTTGGTACAATCCCCTTCATCAAATAAATAAAAAAAAAGAGGCTCAGAAAGGATGAAGCGATTTCTCCAAGGCTTTAAAAGAATGATGTATCAAATTGGGAATCAAACCCAGGTCATCTTTCTGGGGTACGGCTCTGGGAACCCCCTTTACCTCTCCTTGAATCTTCCCACTTGATGAGGCATTTGCCTGAGGACATAAGCCTTTCATTTTCTCTAGGCCAAAATCTCTGTTACTCTTAACTTAGGCCAGCTCTCCATTGTCCATCTACTTCCCACCCTTGGTCCTATCAAAATGTCTGTACTCAAACCTTTTATCCTTAAATTAGCCTAGCCCTCCATTGTCTGTAATTTCCAGGTAGACCTCAGCTATTTCCCAACCTTAATCCCATTCTGGAGTGGAGTGTGACTTCAGTCCCCTCAAGATCTTCCTTGACCCTTCCTTAAGACCCCCTCCCCAAACCTCTCCTCTATACCATTTCTAGACTCTCCCACAATTTTTATGGATATAATGTTCACCTTGCCTCTGAGATTTAATCTAGTTCAGACTCAGTTGGTGACAGATTTTCTGGCCCACTTTCAATAGAAGCATCACAAAGAGACTCCTTAAAAGTCTACCCATTATGGGGAATCTTTAATGAACTTTGTTTTACTTTAACTGAGAGAATACTTGAGTTGAATTCATTCAGCAGGACCTGGTGAAGAGGGTACCCAAAGAGGGTTAGGGCTCCCTGAGACCCCAAAATATCATCATGCCGGGTCCTGTGGAAAGAATTCCACTCAAATCTTATCTCCCAAAGAGAAGTAAAGTTAATTGAAAGTTCATTAAAAGTTTGCCATATGGGGTAGACTCCCAAAGAGACAGTCTATGCTAGGTCATTCTATGGCTCTCTCAAAGAGCAAGATTGTGCTAGGACATTCGATGGCCCTCTCACATACATGGAGGGAAGATACTGTCTTATATACAGAGGAATCTAGGGAAGGTCTGGAGGAGGAGTTTGGGGAGGGTCTTCAGGAGGAGTTAATGAGGTCAGTGGATTGATATTAAGATAGGCTCCAGGGTGCGGAAGCAGATGGACAATAGAGGGCCAGGCTAGTAACAGAGGTTTGGGCCCAGCCACAATGAAATACTTATGGCCTCAGCAAATGCCTCATCAAGTGGGAAGATTCAATCAGACTTCAAGGGGTTTCTCAGAGCATGTATCTCAAAGATTCAAGGAGATCTCAACGGGGGTCCCAGAGCCTATACCTCATCACTGGCATGCTGGTATATTGGGGTCTTGATCCCCCCAAACCTGAAACCACCATAATCTTATTCCAAAGTTACTGTTCTTTCAAGACCTAACGTCAAGGTCCTTTCTATTCCTGAGGTTAGTCAATACCTTTATTTTTTTCTGACTCCATTGCATAATCTACTTCAACATTTGTATATTATCCCTTTGGGCCAGCTGAGGTTCTTGGCATATCTCCTGTTTCTAGCCACATGCCTGAATGCTGGTCTTTCTACTTTGCCTTGCTCTTTCATCTTTCCCTCAGGGTCTTGTCTTACTCTCTGGGTTGTGACCCTGAGTCTGCTGTAACTTTGACCCTTCAAATAGCAGCTCTTCTATCTGTCACTGACTTGAAGCCCAGCTTTGTATGCAGTTAACTGCAAGAGGTTATTTTCTTGGTCAGTTTGGCTTTGTTGCCACTTTACAGGTCTGGAACAACTCATTCAGCATTCAAAATCCACTCCAGTCTGTGCTTGGCATGACAATAAGTGGGGAAGGACTTTCACTTCAAAGTTTAAGAAAATGAATCTTAAAAATCTTTACCCTCAGAAACATAAATGCATGCTATGTACCCATCCGGTTTTATTTTGTCTGGAAATAAAAATATAACACTACAGAATTAAGGAAATATATAATGATATTTCTTCATTTCTGTATGTTCTTTGTGACAGTTTCCCATAAGTTAATGACTCACATAAACATGGTGTCCTAAGGTTATACTAAACATTTTATTTAAAAGATATTGTAATATGTAGAGAGTGTGTTATCTTTTCTTGATGGGTAAGGAAATGGAGGGTCAGAGAAGTCAAGGAACCCCCACAGTCTAAGAATTTGAAACCAATTCTCCCAAATCTAAAGCCAAGGATCTTGGACTGTGGGGGCTCTTTTATTTCTCTTAACATTTATTTCTTCACACTTCAAAGGAAGATAACAGCTTACTACTTATCTAACTGGGAAGGGCAATTAGTCCTATTTTATTTGATACCAAAATTCAGAAACAAAAGAAATGGGAAGAGGTTCCAAAAAGATCACTTTAGACTTATGCAAATATTCTTAATTTACAAACATCTAGACAATGAGTTCCCCTGATGTGTAAGTGGCTGCCCTGGAAGATGGTGATATTCACATCATTGTGACATTTAAAGTAGAAGGTGGAGGATCTAATGGATGTGTTCATTAGAATAGGAATTGTTCAGTCTTGGAGTTGGACTTAATGGTCACTGAGATCCCTCCCAAGTCTCAAATTCTGCAACTCTCTGAAGTCTCATTCTTTGTTTCCAGAGAAATCTTGTGGAAATATTATATCCCCATTAAATTTTCTCTACTATTGACCATGTATTTTGCTCAGATTTTTCAAATGATCTTTACTGATTAGCTTGTTTTTTGGTTCTCTAATGGTTTAAAGGATCTTCCTTTGTTCATGTTTCATTGTCTTACTGACTTTCATAAAATGTGACTCTAGAATTTCATAGAATAGTCCAGTTGTTCTCTGATCAAGGTAGAGTACAGTTGGGTTATCGTTTTTCTCATCCTGAACACTGAACTTCTCTTAATATAGTCTAAAATCCCATTAGATATTCTACCATGTCATAAGACAGCCTTGGATTCTGTTCAATGAAGTCCACTAAAACCATCATACTTTTTTTTTCCCCAGATAAGCTACTATCACGCCATACCTCTTCCACTGTGAAGTTGATTTTTTTTAAACCTGAGCTACCTTGTTCATTTGTGTCCTATATAATTTAACACATCATTCCAGCCTGTTGAGCTCACTCTAATCCTCAGTATGGTATCTATTGCTATTTATCCTTTGCAAATCACATTATCTGAAATATAAAAACATATTTAATCAACTCAATCATAAATCACTAAAAAATTAATAAATAAAAAGACAGGTTAGGGTGAGAGAGGATGAGAAACACAGAGTAAGGCCAGATTCCCAGAGCTCTTTATAGTAAAAGAGGCTCCAGGCAAGGAGAGGATTGGGTGAAAGATGATTTCTGTCGACTCTCATGGCTCTTCTTGTCTAGAAGTCAAAGACAAAAAAATAAATATCTGGGTTAACTGCTATTTTGATATTAGAAGACTGATTATATTAATTTTATTGTAGCAATTTGTGGGATATGCACAATGAATTAAGAACCTGGATTATAATATGCCTCCAGCTGTGCTCTGCATGTTATAAGCATCAGCAGGAGACAGGGGAGGATCCAGGGATGTCTTTAAGTGGTGACTAGAACTGCTTTGGGGTAATCATCCATTACTGCAGAGACTGAGATAACATTTCTCATTTAGATATTGCTTGAAACACTGTTCCTATAGATGGCCAGAATCAGTGAACTCCAACTTCAGCTATTGCTCAATTCACCATTGGCAGTCCCCAGAGGTGCTAGAAGATATACTGATGTTGCAAATCAATTAGCAAGGAAATTAGTATGGAAATCCTATGGCACTAAATTACTCTGCTACCATATAAATTCAGGATTAATGCTCTCTAAGTGACTTGTGAGAGCATTTGTAATGATTGGCCACTTACTTTTTTTTAATTGTTAGCGTGGTTTCAAATGAAGGTACTGATGGGGGCACAAGCAAAAGATGAAAGTCAACATGTATTGGATTATACAAGGTAGAATTCAGGACAGCTCCAAAAGGATTGACCTGAAATGAATAGGAGGAGGTAGGGGAAGGAACTAGGAGGCAGAAGACCTGTGTTAGAATATATTTTGCTTCTTACAATTTGTGTGACCTTGAACAACTTATTTTTTCCTCTCTAGAACTCACCATCCTCATATGCAGAATGAAGATGATAACTAGATTGAAGGCTAGATGATTACACAGACACTTTCCAGTAGTATATCCTAGAATCCAAGGAGTATGAGAAGAGAAAAAGGGGTTAATAGTCAGAATGGAATATAAGGTCATTAGAGCTATCTTTTCACCCAATGAGAAAGTGCCTCATACTTTGTTTTTATCTTTTTTTCCATTTCCAGCATTTACCACAGAGCATGGTACATAGTGAAGGCTTATTAACTGATTGGATTAGTCCAGCGTTCAGATTCAATCAATCAACTGAAAATCATTTATTGAGTGTTTAAAGTGTGTCAGACATTATGTAAAGAAGTGGCATACAAAGAAAGGGAAAAACAGTTACTGCCCCAATGGAAGTCACATTCTAAAAGAGAAAGTTCGGAGTCAGTCAGCCAATCAATAAAAGTTTATTAAATGTCAGCATTGGGGATACAAAAAGAAACCAAGACATTCTTTACTCTCAAGTAGAGACAACAAACAAATATATGCAAACAAGATATATAGATATAGATGTAGATATATAGATAGAGAGATAGATAGAGAGATAGATAGATAGATAGATAAATAGATAGATATAGATATAGATAGATAGATAGATAGATAAATAGATAGATAGATAGATAGATAGATAGATAGATAGATAGATAGATAGATAGATAGATAGATGATAGATAGATAGATAGATGATAAATAGATAGATAGATAGATAGATAGATAGATAGATAGATAGATAGATAGATAGATATGGAGATAATAAATGAGAAAAGGCACTGGAATATGTTTCCAGCAGGAAATGAAATTTTATTTGGGACTTTCCAGGGATCGCAGTAAGTGAATATGTTAAGGGAGAGAGTTTTGGGAATAGGATACATCCAGAGAAAATGTCCAAAGCTGATGTCTTGTTCCTGGGATAACAAGGAGGCCAGGGTCACTAAGTCAGAAAGTAGGTGATATGGAATAAGGTATAAGAAAACTAAAAAGGTTAGGGGAATGGATAAGTTAAGAAGGACACTGTAAATACCAGAAAATTTGTATTTTGCCCTACAGGGGATAAGGAGATATGGCAGTTTATTGAGTAGGGGTGTGACCTATGTTTTACACATATAATTAGCAGAAATGGAAGGACCAAAGGAGAGATTTTTGAGGGTTGAGGGAAACATGGGCATGTTTTTGGACAGGGAAGGATCCAGGAGACAGGGAGAGATGGAAGATAAGTTTTAGAGTGAGGATTATAGAAAAGACAATTTATTGGAGAAAAAAGCATGGAAACGTATCTTTAGTACCAGTGTAGAGATGGGCTTTGGTAAAGCGTAAGCCCCCTCTTCATTTCAGAAGATAATGGTCAAAAGCTTCTGGGTGCTGAGAAAGAAGGGGAATCATGACCTCACGTTGCATTTTTCTGTGCAATAGGAGGCCAGGGTCTCAGTAGAGACACGTAACCAGGTATGATGGATGGATGAGGTGTAGGCTCTTTGGGGACTTTAAAAGACAATACTCTTGCAGTTAGAATCATACTGTCGAAGAGAGGAGAAATGGATGGAAGCTGCCTATTTGCTGGCCTTCATTGAACTCTCTCAGAACGTAGTTCTCAGGAAAAAGTGTGAAATGTTTGAAGCTAGTGCCTCTCCACAAAGGGGCAACAGAGACCAATTAAATGATGCCCTTCCTATGGCTTCGGCCCCGGCCCCTCCCCATCAGGGCCTCCTGCTCAAGTCCCAGTCACTGGTCAAACGGAGGGAGCTGCCCACACCCCTCATGCTGGATCCCAACCCTCTTCCCCCTGGGTTCCCTTCCCTTTTCCTCTAGCCCAACACCCCTCATTTCCTGCCCCCTACACTATCCTTATCTACTACCCTGCATCTCCCAGTACTGCTACTCCCCCCTCAGGGACCCCTGCTCAGGTCCCAGCCACTGGTCTGCTGAGGTATCTCCCTCTGCTGCCCCTCCCCCTGATGTGACACCCACAAAGGCCTCAGGCCCTACCCCCACAGCAGTCTTAGGGATATCTCCTTTTCTGACCCCTTCCACTTATGAGGTGCTGACTGACCCTCCCCCTTGCCAGTCAGATCCCCTAGTCTTGCAGTCTGATATTAACCAGTCTGCCCCAAATATTAGGAAGAAGCTGCAGAAATTGGTAATGGGACCACAAACACCTCAGGCCCAATTACTAGAGATGACCACTGCAGTCTTTAACAACAGAGACCTAATTGCAGCAGAGGAAAAAGAATGCAGGGAACGAACCAAAGACAGAGAACGTGGTCAATTCTTGGCTGCTGCCAAGGCCAGGAAAAGCCCCTCCAGGGCACCCCCTCAGAGGAAGCCCAGTCACTTGGGCAGTGGGAGAATCTGCTTTCCATGGCACAAGGAGTGTCCTTTCAAGGTGCCCCCTCAGAGAAAGCCCAACAACTTCAGCAGTGGGGAATTCTGCTGGCAATGCAACAAGGAGAGCCATTGGTCCAAGGAGTGCTCCTCCAGGATGCCCCCCAGAGGGATCCCTCAGGAACCAATTCCTCTAGAACCATACCCGTCTGACCAGAAGGGACATTGGAGGAAGGATGGTCCTGAGGTAAAAGTGATAGAGCCACCTCTCAGTACCCTGTTTTCCAGTCTTATCAGGTCTCGGAATGACGGGGAAGCCTGTGGCCTGGCAATGCTCCCACCTTCTCTATTTCCCTTGATGAGCCTTGGGCAAGCATCGAGGTCGCAGGTAAGGTTACCCGATTTCTGATAGATACGGGAGCTACATTCTCTGTTTTGATTAATTACTCTGGCCCTACTCGGCCCTCGACTCATCGGGTTATGGGCATCGAAGGGAAAACTAAGGGATGTCATGAGACAGACCCCCTCCCCTGCCTATTTGAGGATCTGTTGTTTGAACTCTCCTTCCTTATTATCTCCTCTTGCCCTGCCCCCTTGTTGGGAAGGGACCTGATGGTGAAATTGGGGAGTCAATTTTCTCTGGTTAAACCTCCCATCTTCCTTTGCCCTCTGTTATCCAGACAACCCCATGTCCCACCAGAAGTGTGGGAGACAGTTGATCCAATTGTCTGGGATCAGGGAATTCCTGGGAGAGCCACTCATATCACCCCAATTACTATTCGCCTCCAGGATTCTAATGTGTTCCTCCATCGCCATCCATATCCAATCAAGCCCGAGGCATGGGAAGGACTACAACCATTAATTGAAAAATTCCTAAAATATAAAATCCTTGTTCCTTGTCAATCTCTATGTAACACCCCAAGTCTTCCTGTGAAAAAGTCTAATGGAGAATATAGGATGGTTCAGGATCTTAGGGCTATTAACAAAGCTATCATCCCCATACACCCCATAGTTCCCAATCCATATACAATTCTTACTCAGATCCCTGGTGGCACACCATGGTTTTCCACCCTAGATCTCAAAGATGCCTTCTTCTATATACCTTTGGACACAGACTGGCAATTTATTTTTGCATTTGAATGGCTACTTCCTGGGGAAAAAATCCATGTCAGCTAACATGGACAGTCCTGCCCCAAGGGTTTCGGGATAGCCCACATTTATTTGGACAAGCTTTGAGAAGGGATTTAAGAGATCTGAAACTAAAAGTGGATGATATCCTTATTTGTATCCCCACATGGGAGGCCTCTTTGGCTGCTGCTGCAGAAGCCCTTAATTTCTTGGGTAGTCGAGGATATAGGGTCACATTGGATAAAGTCCAGACAGCACAGCAGTCTGTAAAGTATATGGGCCATGAATTAACTCCTACCTCTCGCTCCTTAACCTCTGAGAGGAAGAGGACAATTTTGTCTATACCTATTCCAGCCACAAAAAAAAAAACCAACTTCGAACCTTTCTGGGTATGGCTGGTTTTTGTAGGCTCTGGATCCCAAATTTTGGCCTTATTGCTAAGCCTCTGTATGACTCTACTCAGGGACCTGATTCAGTCCCTCTAGAGTGGGGTCCAGATCAGACCAAAGCTTTTGAGACTCTGAAAGCTAAATTGACCACCACGCAAGCATTAGCCCTACCTGATTTAAGAAAACCTTTCACTCTGTATGTAGATGCAAGGAGAGGACAGGCTCTAGGAGTCCTAACTCAGTTATTAGGACCTGATCCCAGGCCAGTCCCCTATTTTTCAAAACAATTGGACTCTGTGGCTGCAGGATGGCCTGTATGCCCCCGGGCTGTAGCTACTACAGCCTTTTCTAAACTTACACTTGGTCAGCCCCTGGAAGTTCTAACTCCCCACCAAGTTCAGAGCATCCTAGAAGCAAAGGACCACCAGTGGCTGGCTAGTGGTAGGCTCACCAAATATCAAGCCTTGCTTTTAGATACCCCTGACCTAACGCTTCTGGTGTGCGGCACACTTAACCCAGCAACCCTCCTCCCAGACAGTGCCCACTCAGGTGTCCTGGTTCATGATTGTGAGGAGACCTTGGATTGTGTTTATGCCAGTTGAGCTCATACACAGATGGTTCAAGCTTCATTGAAAAAGGGGTCAGGAAAAGTGGATATTCGGTGGTCAGTCTCTACCAAACCATAGAGGCCAAATCCCTGCCCCCTGGGACCTCTGCCCGGAAGGCTGAATTGATAGCACTTACCAGAGCCCTAGAGCTAGGGGAAAATAAATGAGTAAACATTTTTACAGACTCCAAATATGCTTTTCATGTTCTACATGCCCATGGAGCAATTTGGAAAGAAAGGGGATATCTGACAACAAAAAATTCCCCTATTAATCACGCACAGATTTCACATCTCCTCCAAGCTGTTCAAAAGCCCTCTGAGGTAGCTGTTGTTTTTTGTAAAAGGCCACCAGAAAGGGGAAACCAATGAGGCTCTGGGAAATCGCCTGGCAGACACCACTGCAAAGAATGCTGCCCGCCAGTTGGCTGTACTAGTTCCTTTAATACCACAGCTCCCCGATGCTGTAAAGTAGAGTGTAAAGTAGAGAAAATGAATCATACCCTTAAGCGGGTCCTTACAAAGCTATGCATAGAAACCCGGGAAGATTGGGTTAAGAATCTTCCCATTGGGCTACTCAGAGTCCAAATCACACCTTGAGAAAATATCAAACTTAGGCCCTATGACCTCATGTATGGAAGGCCCTTCTTAACCTCTGACATCCTGGTGGCCCCAGAACAGCATTTAATTACCCAATTTGCATCTCAGTTAGGAGCTGTCAGGAATGCTCTGACTGAATATGCCAATAAGTATCTCCCCAAACCTGTTGGCAATGAAACGGAGTGTCCTGCTGCAGTACAACCTGGATATTGGGTCTACTTAAAGTCATGGAAAACCCAAAAGGGAGAACAATTAGATGTTAAGTGGAAGGGACCCTACTGAATCATACTAACCACTCCCACAGCAGTAAAACTTGAAGGTCTCCCCAGCTGGACTCATAATTGTAGGATTAAACCAGTTGTTTCCCTCCCAGAGACTCCAGAATATACCCGTGAACCCTTGGAGGACCTCAAATTATGATTTAGAAAGGCCCCTGCCTTCTCCAGCAAAAAAGGATAAAAAGAGGTGAAATTATACCTGCCCTTTTTCCTTTTGGCCCTGCCATAGTCACCTTTAATTGCTACCAGGGAAATTGTTCTTTTGCTATAATTTTCTTGCGCCTGTTTTGGTCTTTGTTTGCTTAACCTCTTTGCCAGGTTTGTCTTCTCCAGGGTTTAATCCCCAAGTTCTCCAGCCCACTGGAACTAGCATCAGGCGTGTTCCAGAGTCTGACCCCTTGGATATGAAGGCTGACCCCCTCCAACAGGACCCAGAAAGGCAGGGACAGCTCTACGCCCCTTGCCAGCAGGAAGCACTTTCAGAAGCTGAGACCTTCACCCTTTACCCCAAAGGAATTTGGGTCCCATTTGTTTGAGGGGGGAAATGATGAGGTGTAGGCTCTGGGATCACCCCCTTTTTGAGCTCTCCTTGAATCTTTAAGGTACATACTCTGGGAAACCTCTTGAAGTCTGATTGAATCTTCAGGAGGCATTTGCAAAGGCCA
>CM053595.1:318806404-318842643 GCA_028646575.1 Pseudocheirus occidentalis
AAAATATCAATCTACTCTTGCACTGACCTCATTAACTCCTCCTGAAGACCCTCCCCAGGATCCTCCTCTGAATCACCCCTAGATTCCTCTGTATATAAGACCCCATCTTCCCTCCACGGGGTGTGAAAGTGCCTTGGAATAGCTTATCACAGCCTTACTCTGTGAGAGAGCCATAGAATAGTTTAGCAGAGACTTACTCTGAAAGAGTCTACCCCATATCTTTCAATAAACTTTACTTTTTCTTTGGCTGTGAAGACTTGAGTGGAATTCCTTCCACAGGACCTGGCATGTTGTGATTTTGGGGTCTCAGGCAGCCCTAACCCTCTTTGGGCACCCTCTTCATGATGGGATATAGGCTCTGGGAACCCCTGGAAACTTCAATCTTGATGAAGTATTTGCCTGAGGCCATGAATCTTTCATTGCCCTTTCATAGGCCCAAAACTCTTAAGCTAAGCCAGCCCTCAATTGTCCAGCTACTTCCAGCCCTTGATCCTATCAAACTATTTATGCCCAAACCTGTTACTCTTAAACTAGCCTAGCCCTCCACTATCAGTCATCTCCTTCAGTTATTTCCCACCCTTAATCCCATTCCTGGAGTGTGACCTCAGTCCCATCAAGATCCTCTGCAGACTCCTCCTCAATATCTTCCCTAAGCCCCTCTCTAGACCACCCCTAGATATAGCCCACAATCTTTCTGTATATAAGATCTGTCTAGCCTCCAGGAATGTGCTGAGAATTCATTCTAGGAAAGACTCACTCTGTGTCAGATTATTCTGACTTACTTGTCCAATACAAGTATCACAAATAATTAGGCTCTTTAAGAGTCTACCCATTATGGCAAATCTTTAATAAACTTTGTTTTACTTTGGCTGAAAGAAGGCCTGAGGTAAATTCATTCTGTAAGATGTGGTGTGTTGATATTTTAGGGTATTGATCACCCCTAAACCCCAAACCTTAACAGGTACACACAAGATATGCAGGTGGTAAAGTAAGGTAATCTAAGCAGCAATTTTGTTGTAGTGAGAAAGGGAGGAGAAAGATTTGGAAAAGTCTTTTTGCATAAATTACAATTTTAACTGCGTCATGAAGTCAGTCAAGGAAGTCAAGATGATGAGGTACAGAAGATAGCCAGTGAAAATGTCCAGAGAAAAAGGATGAAGTTTATTTTGCATAAACTATATTCCAGGATTCATAATGAATATAAAGTATAGAGAAGATAGAGAAAAAAACATTTTATGTTTCAGTATTTCCAATCCTGTCCAACTCTTTAAGACCCCATTTGGGATTTTCTTGATAAAGATACTGGAGTAGTTCACCATTTTCTTCTCCAGCTTATTTCATAGATGGGAAAACTGAGGCAAACAGGGCTGTGATTTGCCCAGTCACGTAGTAAATATGTGAGACCAGATTTGAACTTAGGGAGATGAGTCTTCCTGACTCCTGGTCAGGCACTCTATACACATTTTTTCCAGAAGATACATTGTTGGACTCACACCAGCAGCCCATCCCTGCTTCTTCAGCACTTTGGTGCATTTGTGGATTTTTCCTTCCACATTCTTCTTAGCTTGCTTACATAGTTTTGTAAGCTTCTTTTTCTTTCTATAATGAATCTTGGCTTTCTCCTTCCTCTTATCTTCCAACGTAGGAGTCACTACCTGATACTTCCAACCAACCTCAAGGGGCAGGCACCCCAGATAAGCAAATTTTCTAGTTGGCTTCAGTCTGATTACTTTAAGAGCAGCTGGGACAACCTTGAGTTTCCGCTTGTCATATGGGGGAGGAATGCCATCAAACACCTTAAGATACTTCAGACTGACCTCGCTTGGTCTTGTGGGGAAGCATCCCTCTGACTGTCCTCCAGAACATAGCAGCTGGGGGCTCTGAAGTAGTAAAGGTGTCTAGAAGAGTTTGTGTTCATTTGTTTTCTGACGAAGGCCAGGTATTTCAGCTTGTTCCTGTAGACGTTTCCCGAGATGTTGATGCATTTGCAGAGAACCACGACCACCTTCTGCCCCAGGAGAACTTGTTTGGCCACTATTGCTACCAAGAGGCCAAGGAGATGGCCCCACCCTTCAATCTCCAGGACCTGCCCATCTGCCATGGATGACGCCACTCAGGAAAAAGCGATTCTATACACTTTGTCATGTAATTGCCCAGAAAGCAGTGACTGGGTACCCACAAGACACACTGTAGTGGTGTCCTAATTTCCCAGGTGGAAAATTATTACCAAAGATTAATTTTAAAACATGAGACATTAAATAAAAAGTTGTAAGGGAGCTCAGGGGTAATTTGATTTAATCTTTTTTTTTAAGCAAATGAGGAAACTGAGATCCAAAGAGTGGACCAATTTGCTAAAGGTCTACAGGTAAGAAAAAGAGGAAAATATTACAAACAACCAGAAACAAAGTTCAAATATCTTAGGGTTACAGTGAAAATAACATAAGATTTAGCTGCTTCTACATCAAAGGATCAGAGGGCTTGAAATATGATCTTCTAAAGGCAACAGAAGCAGGATTACAATCAAGCATGACCTATCCCACAAAACTGAGGATGGTCCTTGAGGGCAGAAAATGGATATTCAGTGAAATTGAGGTTTTTGAAGCATTCCTGATGAAAATGATAGGGATGAATTTTTTTTAAAAATGTGACTTTCAAATACACAACCCTAAAGAGAAGCACATTGAAAGTTGCTTGGAGGGGAATATGGGCGAGGTTGGGTGAATTTCTGCCTTTTCTCTACCATTGTGACTCCAGAGAGGAAACCTGATTTTTATGCCACCTGGTTAGGGTTCTAACCACTGGGTTCTTCTCTCCCACCAATCACATGTCCTCAGAAGCTTTGTCAAACAGATAAGAAATTTTTAAAATTAGACAGGAACTTAGTTGTCATCTTTTTGAGTTATATATGAAATAAATCCCAAAGTACAACCCACTTGATAAATAGATATCCAGTCCCTGAAGGAAGAGACCCATTAAGGCAAAACCCAGGATCTATTGAGGCAACTTTCTCCTTTCAGAAGTCTCTAATTGTTCAGAAGGTAGTTCATTCTAAATTGATCTCTTTGCAGCTTCTTCTCATTCCTCCTTGGACATTCTGATCCTGAGAAAAAAACAAGGTCAATATTTCCTCCACATTGTCTTGCTACCATTCTCTCCTCCTCTCTTCATTCCTCTCTTCTGTAGATTAAAACAATGTCAAGTTTCTCCACTGATCATTACATTGCATAATTTAAACACCTTTCTCCATCCAAAATTCATCTCCAGATAACAAATATCTTTCCTAATTTTTGGTACCCAAAACAAACATGTCACAACACTTGAAGTCTGAGAAAGGTAGAGGACAAAGGGAATGAAACCTTTCTAGCTGTGGAAGCTATGAATTATTAAATACTCAGCTAGATCCTAATATTTGGGGGCTACTACAAAAAAAGTGTTGACTAATACTAATCTTACAGCCAAGAAAATCAGCATTTATTTAGCATCAATTGTTTACCAAAACTGGCTACATGCTGGTGTTAAGCACTAAAACTCTAAATCTTTTTCTTTTCTACAAAATCCTGTCAAGTTACCAATGCAGAAGACCCACTTGTAAAAGTGATCAAGTTTAGAAGATACCAGGGGAGGCTAGGTGGCACAATCAATAGAGCTCCGGCCTTGGAGTCAGAAGGACCTGAGTTCAAATCTGACCTCAGACATTCTACCCCCCAAAAAACTAGGCATGTGACCTTGGGCAAGTCACTTAACCCCAATTGCCCTCAAAAAAAGAACTAAAAAAAAAGAAAAATGTTTAGTAGATACTTAGAACTTAGTAACTTAGGGCTGAGTATGGAAGGTGTGAGCCCTGTCCACTGTTGAGAAGGCATGAAGAAGGCTATTGGCTGAGACAGGAGGGAAGTGCAGTATATAAAGAAGAATTATACAGAGAGACAGAATTGGAATGTTGTTCCTCGTGAAAGAAGATTCATGGACACTGAACCGACCTGAGAAAGAGAGAGAGAGAGAGAGAGAGAGAGAGAGAGAGAGAGAGAGAGAGAGAGAGAGAGAGAGAATTCTCTCCAAGCATCTAGAAACTGACTGAATGGAGTTTTCCTGGTGAAGGCCATCCAAAAGGCTGATATTCCTTCTGTGTCCCAGGGCCCCTGAACTACTGGAAAACTAAAGAAGCATGACCAGGATAAGACTTTGTTTATTCATGGCCTGGATGATCCTTGAGTTCCAGGCAAGAGAAGTGGTGAAGGGTTTGAGATGTGCTGCACCCTGTGATCTTCAGTGTGTGCCAGGGATTGCCCTGAGTACTGGACAAAGACCTGGGAGGTGTCTACCTTTGTGGACTGGATGAGAACCTGGCAGCTATCTGCTTCTGTATCCAGGTGACTGTTTGGTGGATTAAGGAGGGAGCTGGGACCATGGAAGTGGATCCCCCGAGAGTCAAGATGAAGAAAAGGCTTCCCCTTGGATGAAACTGCGTTTAGCTGGACACCAAGGGTTGGAGAGTTTGTGTGGTTTTCTAATGACTGCATTAGTGACTAATGATATTTAGTAACTGGGAATCTAGCTTAGTGACTGACTGCTAGATGAGTAACTTATTAAGTTCATGTTTGCCCCATGAGTGGGAGATTGATATAATGTGAATTGATTGATTGAATGATTAAGTGAGAAGGGCTTCCCCCTTAGGGAAACCAGATGATTATTCTTTTGTTCTTTATTCTATATATTGTGGCCACTGTAGTGAAAACTGTGGGGCCATTCTAATATTAAACTGTGATGAACAGTATATCGTGACTTTCTGTGATAAGATGTAATGTTGTGAATATTATATTGTGAATGTTTGCCTTGATTTGTAAAGGAATAAACAGAGTGTTCACTATTACTGTGTAATATGAATCTAAAAAGCTGTTCACATTAGCATTCTTTTGGGAATCTGCTGGTACATGGCATTACCTTCTAGATATAGTGATGGACTTGGAATCTGCAGATACTAGAATGTGATCTTAGGCAAGTCATTAACTGATCTTAGCCTTAGTTCTCTTTTCTGTAAATGAGAGGTAATAATAGTATCTGTTTCACAAGGGAATTGTGGGATCAAAAGACATACTATTTGTAAAGTGTATTGAAAACTTTAAAAGACTATATGTTATTTCTCCTCCTCCTCTTGGTCCCATTTTCCTTTTTTTCATTATTTTACAAGATCTATTTCTTCAGTAAGTTAAAGTGGGTATTTTGTGTGTGTGTATGTATGTGTGTGTGTGTGTGATTGGATAACCTGTGATTGGGCCACAGATGCCCCCCCCCAGCATTCAAATTCTGTGAACTTATGTTACTGTAAGTTATGCCTTTCCCATTTTGTACATATAAAGTTGAATTCTTGAACTGATGATCCTATAATTTTCTC
Source organism: Pseudocheirus occidentalis (assembly GCA_028646575.1). Taxonomy (NCBI): domain Eukaryota; kingdom Metazoa; phylum Chordata; class Mammalia; order Diprotodontia; family Pseudocheiridae; genus Pseudocheirus; species Pseudocheirus occidentalis. Next base: position 318,811,797 of record CM053595.1, read on the forward strand.
CATCCTTAAAACTGAGGGAAGCAAATAGGTGACAATTGACTTTTTTCCCCAGTAACACTTAAGTAATCCAGGTGAGTGCATTTAGGAATCCCTGTGATCCCTGTTGTTTTACCATTACCAACATCTGTGTCCTTATGAGATGCCTTTGTCATTTTGGAAATTGATGAATCCTTGATGTCATACTGGGTTTTTTGAGGTTGTGAGTCTTAGGAGTCAATTTTAAACAGAGAAAGAAATAACTTACTCCCCTTTGGGGGCCACATTCATCTATACCTACAGCAGTTCAATATAGTTAAAATGGCAAGTTTAAAGGGAGTCCACAGTGTCAGAATCAATGGAGAGCCAATCAATGATTTGGTTGTCAGCAATTACCTGCTGATTGCTGAGTAGTTGATGGCCCCTGATCAATTCTAACTCAGCTTTGGTGCACTTTCTATCTCAAAGAAGTAAGCAAATGGCGGGGGGAAGGAAGAACAAGAAGAGTGAGGGAGAAGGGGAGCCATCACCCAAAGAAAATAAATGTAATCTTTTTGAAGGTAGGGTTTATCTATGTTTGAAAGGCTTCTGGGATATAGATTTTCATCCTTGAGAATCCCTCTTCCAATAAACAGATCATAATTACCCCCATTGTTATCAAATGATTATAAAATTTTCAGAACTCAGTTAAGGTTATCTTCAGATAGTAGACATGAAGTTTGACAGAAAGGCTCTACTCAAGGTCCTCCCAATTTTGTGGGGTCTACAGGAGTCTTGAAATCTCTGATATAGTGCTTGGAAATACAGGAGTACTTTGATATTACAATGAGTCACTGAAGAAAGACAAGAGGGCAGATTCTTAATAATCACAGAATTTACATAAACCTATAAGGACAATCAACTGGAAATGTATTTATTGCTTGTGGTAGGGCTGTATCCCTATCATTAAAATTTTTCCACCTAAATTTGTCTGTATATTGTGTCCAATGCTAAAGATTTATTGTGTGAGACTAGATTCGACTGTCTTTTCAAAACTATTGTTGAATAACACTTTTCTTTTCTTTGAGACTTAAATTCCTTAAGCAAGGTACTTTTCAATAATTGTCTCCACTTTCTCTTCTCTTGCTTTCTTCTAAGCCCTCTGAAATCTAGATTCTGGTCTAATGCAACTGAAACTACTCCCTCCAAGATCACCTGTGATTTCTCAATTGCCCAATATGATGATCGTTCCCCAGCCATCATGCTTCTTGTTTTCTTTGTGCTCTCTGAAACCTTAAACACCCTCTTCTGGATACTTCTTCTTGCTAGATTTCACCAACATTACTTTACTGGTTTTTCTCCTGTTTATTTGACACTCCTTCTCTATTTCTGTTACAGAACTTTCATGCAGGTTTTGAATATTAATTGGGAGTTTTCCTCAAGACTTTATCCTTGGCTTTCTTCTTTTTTCTCTGTAAAATGTTTTTATTTTCTTGGAACTCTCATAAAGGCACATATTTTGTATTATTATCACAATGCATATAATCCCTAAATCTATTTACCCATCCAAAACCTCTCTCCTCTCTTGCAAAACCAAGTAGATACTCAGAGACTTCTATATTTCATCACATGTAAAAAGGAGCTCATCTTCTTTCCTTGACCCAAACCCTCCCATCTTTCAAAATGCCCTATTATTGTGAAGGGCACTGCTACCTTTCTCAACACCCAGGCAACCTTCACATTATTCTGGACTTCTCTCTCATACTTGCTCTCCATATCCAAGCTGTTGCCAAGTTTAATGGTTTCTATCATCCAAACACATATATTTCATATCCAAACCTTTACTCCTACAGCTGCCAACCTGACTTAGGTCCTTATTACCTCTGGCCTGGATTATTGAAATGTATTTTTGGTTGGTCTCCCTTGATCAAGTCTCTGTCCACTCAAGTCAGTTTTCTACCCATCTATCAGGAGCGTCTTCCAAGAGGATAGATTGGCCTTATCAATCCACTACTCAATAATTCCTAATAGTTTGCGATTTCCTCAAGGATCAAATATAAAACCCTCTCTTTGGCATTTCAGGCCCTCCATAACCTCATGCCTCTTGCCCTTTGAGTCTCACTATACTTTACCCCCTCTATAATCCAGTAGCATTGGCCCATTTACTGTTCTCTATAAAAGGTATTCTATCTGGGGCATTTTTACTCCATTGCCTTGAAGGCTCTACTATTTCAACTCTACTTCCTGGTTTTTCTGAATTTCTTTAAGTACCTTCTAAAGTCTCACCTTCAATAGAAATCTTTTCCTGATCCCCCCTTAATTCTAATGCTTTCCCTGTGATGGAAATTACCCCTCCCATTTTATCCTATCTCTAACTTTTGATGAACACAATTGTTTGCAGGGTTTTCCCCCATTAGTTGAGAGTCAAGAAATTAATGGTTAATAATTTAAAATTTGTCAGATATCAAAATGTGTTATAAATATGTAATTACAATTCATTCATATATATGTATATGAATGTATATATATACATACATACATACACATATGTACACATAGTTTGATACTGAAATGGATCTGTAATCTCCTATGTTGTTTTCCCCTCTAACTTAAAAAAAAAGAAAATAGATCAATGGGTAGATAAGATCCACTCAACATAGTCCAGTATTCTGTAAACTCAAGAACCCAAGCTACGTAGTGATGAGCTAACTCCTTGCCAACTGCTGTTAAATCTGGAAACTAGATTGGTGTTTATCCCAATATATAATAATGGAAGATGTTATGAAATATATATTCATATTAGCTGTATCTTGTAATAGATAATAGATGTTCATTTTTCACAATGTGTCATAATAATCTAAAGGTAAATATAAATCCTAAATACAAAAAGTCTTCAATGAAAGGAATCGAGGTATGTAGAAAAAACAAGAGACAACCACAGAGAAAGAAAAATGGACACACACAAACACAGAAATAGAGAAAAGGCTTAGGGGACATTCTATCTTTGAGGGATATAATTTCTATCAAACATCTCTAGTAAAAGTATTGCATTCAAAATGTACATATAGAATTGGTGCATACATAAGTGACCAAAAGTGATTCCCTGCTAGATGTCATAAAAAGATGTAATAATTTCCAAAAGTAGGTAAAATAGATCAATAAATCTAAAAAGAGTTTCCTGCCATTAATAACAATATGTACAAATTAAAATGAGTTCATTTTAATTTACATCCAGCAGACAAAGATGATAAAAAATTGAAATAGAAAATTCTGGAAGAGTTATGGGAAAACAGAGATATTGGTGAAACTATGAATGAGTTCAACCAATCTGGAACTGAATTGAGAATTATACTGGGGGAAATTGTTACACAACTGCTTACATTCTTTGACCTTCGAATTGCATTTCAGAGTGAATATAATCTAGATGCCAACCATAAAAACATAAATCGTCCAAAATGGCAATATTAGTGTGGGGGAGGGGAAAACTGATAGGAAAAATAGAGGACAATCTACAAATAAAGAGGCACAAAAAATTACTATTATTCTGGTGGTTTGTGATATAATTAGATATTACTTACTATGTGGTCAGAAAAGACACAAAATATTGTGAATGCAACACTTTTACTAGGAAGAAATTCAAACAAAAATGGGACAGCATGAAATCAAAGAGAGTGAAGAAAGAATCCCAGAAAGAAAGGGTGTGGGTGTGAGCAAACAAATGCTGAAGGCATTTACATTAAATAAATGAAGATGCAGCCAAACAATAACAGAACTCAGTTGAAATAAAATGCTAAATGATAATTCTATGGGCTGTTTGAGGAACTAGGTGACTCACTGGCTAGCATGCTGGACTTGGAGTCAGTAAGGCCAAAATTCAAAGCAACTAAGACTACCACACACACACACACACACACACACAGGCACACACAGTTTTGTGGCTCTTGACACATCACTTAACATGTGTCTTCCTCAGTTTCCTCATCTATATAATTGTAATGATGATAGCTTCTCTCCAATATGGTCAGAAAAATGAGATAATACTTGGAAAGCTATTTCCATATATTAAAGCATGATACAAATGCTCACTCGTATTATTCTCAGTAGAAAGGTGGCAGACTATCCTTGCAAATTACTACATAATCTCCCAGTACTGGCTTTTGTTTTATTACATTTTGCTTAAATAGATTTTGTTTATATTCTATTTTATGGGGGATTACAGAAGTCAGGCAACAATGGCAAGTATATATATGGCATAAAAATCAAAATGGACTTATTAAAGCATGTTTTATAATAAAAATACACACAACTGAGGCACTTGGTGGCACAGTGGATAAAGTGCTATGTGTGGATTCAAGAAGATGAGTTCAAGTCCAGCTGTGTGAACTTAGGCAAATCAACTAAATTCTGGTTTGCTTCAATTTTCTTAACTGAAAATTCTACCTAATAATAGCACCTTCATCACAGGATTGTTTTGAGCATCAAATGAGGCAATATTTGTAAGTGTTTACCATAGTACTTGGCATACAGTGCTATAGTTCTTGCTATATAAATGCTATTTTATCATCATAATTATTATCTTTATTATCCTATATGATAATATAAATATGTAAACATTTATTTAAAATTTGTATTTAATTTATTTTTTCCCCTTTTTTGGAGGGTGGAAGGCAGGGCAATTGGGGTTAAGTGACTTGTGCAAGGTCACATGACTAGTAAGTATTAAGTGTCTGAGGTCAAATTTGAACTCAGGTCCTCCTGACTCCAGTGCTGGATTCACAGTGCCACCTAGCTGCAACCCAATTTAATTTATTTTATGTAATTAGTTAGATTTAAATTTTTGTATTTAAAAATTGAATATTAATGTAGGAAAAATTGGGAGATTTACTAACACTTTTTTAGAGATTTGGTCATTGGCTCTTTTGGTAAATAGAAAGACCAAAGTTCAGATGTGATAAGAAATGAGCCGGGGGGAATAATTAAAATTTCTGGGGTTGGGCCCTTCCTCTTTCTGTGGTAGTTAAGAGGTAGATTGGACTAAAACCAGATGGAACTCAAATAGATAGAACTCTTCCAAAAGTCAGATTTAAGACAGAAAAATGACAGCTTAGATTTGGGCATAGACTATTACTGAACATCTGAGCCATCTTGTTCCCGAGCTTTTATTCAGTAAATGTTAAAGAGTTACATAAGCAACGGAAGGGATTTGGAGACAAGATGCTAGGGTAAGAAAGACTAGGAGCCACAGAAATAAGAGATCAGAATCAATTTTTGATTTTGCCAGAAATTTACTTTGTGACCCTTGCCCAGTTCCCTTTCCTCTCAGAATCTCTGATTCTTCATTCATAGAAAGATGAAATGAGTCAAAAGGTGATATCCACAGTCCTTTACAGGTTCAAATTCTGTAATTTCTGGAGGTCTGATAATAATATCAGTAATAGCAAAAGTAATAGCAAAAAGTATCTGTATTATGGCACCTTCTTCTACTAAGACAGACTAATCCATAATTTTAGACTCACAGAATTTAGCTGATTTGCTACTTCTCACACAGGTGATACATGTGAGAAATTGACATTGAATTCATATATCCACTGCTACAAGTCCAGTAGGCTGATAAATATGCAAGAGTCTCCATATCAGAGATAAGGCTCAAATATCAGTGATGACTATTAAGGTATTCACCTTAAAAAAGGTGAGATTGTGAGGAGAAAGTCTGATATTTCCAAAGAAAGAAGGCCCCACTGGTAAGGAGTAGAGACAACTGAAATGCCAAATGAATACTTACCTGCTCTGTTGCTCTGTCAATGCATTATGGGGACCTCAAATACAGATGACAGAACTGCTCAGAATGCAGTGATAAACAAGTGGTTTTCTCTTCCTTGTGAGGACTTTTCTGCTGAAAAAGAACTAGTGGCCTTCACTTCAGGACCTCTGAAAGAAAGCAAAATGCAGCAGACAGCAATTTTCCAAATGGAACAAAGTCATTCTGAGTGATCTGTGGGCTGCTCCACTTTTTTTTTTTGAGATTAGAATGAAAAACTGTCTCTTTGATTCCATTGCTATTATACTAATCCGTAACATGGTAAGTCTAGAAGAATATTTACTATTAGTTATTTCTTCTCTAATGAGACAATTTTACCAGATTAAATATATTCCTGAACATACACTAATAAAGAGACAGGCATATAAATGCTGAACTCAGATGGGTCGCTTTTCCAGCCCTGGCCTCAGACTTCTAATCTGTCAAATGAAGACTTGGGGTAATATTGTCTCTACGATTGCAATAATTTTTAAAGATCTCAAAAGAAGGAAATATTTTCTAAATTTATATTATTTGAATCTGGGTCAATAAAAGCAGAAATGAGAAAAATGGTATAAGGTAGAAAGTCTCATAGAATAACAATATGGAATTAAATCTTCTAGCCTGTTAAATACATACCCATATCCAATCAATTCCCCAAACCTGTGAATTTTATCTTCATAATATTCCTCAGGCATATCGTCTTTACTGTCTGTGATTGCCACATGCCTAGATCAGACCCTAATCACTTAATTACAAGATTATTGGAATATCCTGCTGACTGCTGACTCCCTGCCACAAATCTTTCTCCACTCCACTTTACTTTCCAGTCAACTGTCAATCTGCTCGTCTGGAAGCACAAGTATAACTATGTTATACACCCAGTTACATTCAATAGTCTTTTTATCTGTTTCTCCCCGTATGTATAGGTAGAAATATATACATTATAAATGTTCATATATGTATTCATATACATATATACACATAAACACATACATAATCATACATATATGCATATGTGTATATAGTTGTATTATATGTGGTATAATATTCATATATAATACATATAGTGTAATAATACATGCATATATATAATTACCTCCAGTATGAAATATTAAAATTGTTCATAACTGTTCTCCAAAAACCTTTCCATTCTTCTTACACCTTGCATTGAATCTTCTCCCCACACAAAGTGATGTTCCCTTTCCTACTCCTCCTCAAACAGGACATCTCACCTCTCTGGGCACTTGCTCTGACTGTCCCTCAAGCCTGGGAATACTTTCCCTTTCATCTCCACCTCCCATCTTTGCTTACCTCCTTCAAGTCCTAATTGAAATCTCATCTTTTTTCCCTTTTATTTTATCTTTTAAGTTTTCAACATTCATTTCAACAAGATTTTGAGTTACAACTTTTCTCCCTCCTTCTCCCCTAGCCCCCACCACAAAATAGCAAACCTACTGAATACCCCTTGCCTCACTCTGTTCTCTCTTATATGCTTCCATACCCTCCCCCACCCAACTTTCTTGTACAAGAAGATTGATTTCCATACCCCACTTCCTATACATCTTATTTCCCGGTTGCATGAAAAAAAAACCATTTTTTACATTTACTTTTAAAACTTGAGTTCCCAATTCTTTCCCTTCTTCCCTCCTCACTCACACTCACCCATTTGGAAGAGAAACAATTTAGTATAGATTGGACATATGTAGTAATGAAATATATTTCCATAGTAGTTATATTGTGAAAGACTAACTATATTTCCCTCCATCCTATGGTGCCTCCCACTTATTCTATTTTCTCCTTTCACCCTGCCACCTTTCAAAAGTGTTTGCTTCTAGCAACTCTCTCTCCCAATCTTCCCCCTTTTCTATATCCTCCCCTTATCCCTTTCACAAAGACTTTCCTGTAGTGTAAGACACCCAATTAAGTGTGTATTTAATTCCATCCTTAAGCCAAATTCAATGAGAGTAAGGTTGTTTCATTCACTTTTACTTTCCTGCTCTTCAACTCCATTGTAACAGTTTTCTCTTTCCTCTTTTATATGATATAATTTATCTTTCTCTCTATTTCTCCTTCTCCCAATATATTCCTCTCTCAGTTCTTAATTTTATTTTTTAGATATCATCCCTTTATATTCATTTCATCTTATGCCACCTATGTATACATGTACAAATATACACAAACATACAGCCTCCTAGGCATAAATATGTATGCACACACACACATGCATATTTCCTTCAACTAACCTCATACTGAGAAAAGTTGCATGAGTTAAAATTATCATTTTTCCAAGTAGTAATATAAAGAGTTCAACTTTAATAAGTTCCTTATGATTTCTTTTTTTCTGTTTACCTTCTTATGTTTCTCATGCTTTTTATACTTGAAAATCAAATTTTCTGTATAGGTCTGGTCTTTTCATCAAGAATGATTGAAAGTCCTCTATTTCACTGAATATCAATATTTTCCACTCAATTACTGTACTAAGTTTTGCTGGGTAGGTGATTCTTCATTTTAATTCTAGCTCCTGTGACCTCTGTATTACCATATTCTAGACCCTTTGATCTCTTTATGTAGAAGCTACTAGATCTTGTGTTATCCGTATTGTGTTTCCACAATACTCAAATTGTTTCTTCCTGAATGCTTGTAATATTTTCTCCTTGAACTGTGAACTCTGGAATTTGGCTATAATATTCCTAAAAGTTTTCTGTTTGGCATTTTTCTTTAGGAGGCATTCAGTGAATTCTTTCAATTTCTATTTTGTCCTCTTGTTGTAGAATATCATGGCAATTTTCCTTCATAATTTCTTGAAGAATGATTTCTAGGTTCTTTTTCTGATCATTGCTTTCAGGTAGTCCAATAATTTTTAAATTATCTCTCCTGGATCTATTTTCCAAGTCAGTGGTTTTCCATTTAAATATTTCATATTGCCTTCTATTTTTTTTTCATTTGTTTGGATCTGTGTCATAGTATCTTGATTTCTCAGAAAGATATTTTCTCCAATTTTGTCTCCAATCAATTTTAAGGAATTATTCACTTTAAGTTTTTGAAATTTCTTTTCCATCTGGACAATTCAAATTTTTAAGACATTCTTTTCCTTACTGGGATTTGGGTCAGTTTTGCCATTTAAATTAGACTATTTAAAAAAATTTTGCTTTTTGGAGGTGGGATACAGGGCAGTTGGACTTAAGTTACTTGCCCAAGGTCACAATGCTAGTAAGTTTTAAGCATTGGAGGCCAGATTTGGACTCAGGTCTTCCTAACTCCAGGGCTGGTTCCAAATTCACTGCACCACCTAGACTCCCCATAGTTTGTCTATTTTTTAGGTGTTATTTTCTTCCATATTCTCTTCCTTTAGCTGGCTGTTGACTCCTGTTTCATAATTTTCTCACATCATTCTCATTTCTCTTCCCAATTCTTCTACATTTCTTACTTGATTTTCAAAATTCTTGAGCTCCTTCATGGCCTGTGATCAGTTTCCTTTTTTCTTGGAAGCTTTTGATGCAGGAGTTTTAATTTTATTGTCTTGTTCTGGTTTCATGCTTTGATCCTCTTTGACCCCCCCAAAACATTCAGTGTTCTGACTGTGCTTCCTCTTTTTCCTCATCTCACCAGCCAATTATTTGACTTTTAAGTTCTTTGTCACAATAAAACTCTGCTTCCAAAGTGAAAAGTATTGTGTACTACATTTCTGTGGTTTTGTGAAATTGTTGTCAGATCTATGAGAAGTGCACCTTCTCTACAGCCACTACAAGCTTTGGCATGCCTTCCTTACCCTAGGACCATCACCCAAGACTGTGACCCAGATCAAAGCAGGGCAAAGCAAGAGCAATTACTCTCTCAGTCGTTGCTTGATCCCCTTCTGATCTGATCTATAGTCCAGGATTTCTGGAGACAGTTTCTGGAAGCAGTTGCAACCACTGAACTGCTGCCACCTCTGTCACACAGGGGTCCTGGGGCTGGGCAGTGCTCTTTAGTCAGCCAGTTCCAACAAAGTTACCTCCTGACCTTTTATTTCTCTTTGATAAATATGGGTTGAGGAGTCTGGAAACCTCCATAGCTGCTCGTGATTGATTCTGCTGAAGTCTGCTCTGGCCAGTGTGGGCCTTGTCCTGTGCTGTTTCAGCTCACACAGGACTGTACTCACCTCCCAGCCTGGGTGTTATAGACCCTTCCTGCCCTCCTGCCAGGCTACCTTCAGTGGAGATTTGTTCTTCTCTGTCACTTTGTGGGTTCTGTAGCTCTAAAATTTGTTTAGAGTCATTTTTACAGGCATTGGAGGTTTTTTAAATAGGAGATCAAGTAAGTCCCTGCTTTCACTCTGCTAACTTAGCTCCACCCTCTGAAATCTCACCTTTTATGGAAGTCTTTCTTGATCCTCCTTAACTCTAGTGTCTTGCCTCTGATGATTTACTCCATTAATCATTGTTCATACATCTTTATCTGCATGTTGTCTCCCCCATTAGTCTCTAATCTCCTCGAGCATTATTACCTCTGGCCTCTGTTTTTATCTTCATGGCTTAGCACAGTGCCTGCATGTAGAAGGTGCTTAATAAAGTTTTACCTATTGGTTTCCAACTGATAAGTTAAAATTGTCACTTACGATACCCAACCAACTAAGCCCATCCCACACACAGCAAACAGAAGCTCATTTCCAATAGTTCAGCACAGTGCATAGAGTGTTGCACTGAGCATCAGGAAGATCAAATTCTGAGTCCTGCCTCGTGCACTTACTAGTTGTATGACAAAGTTACCTACCATCTCTCAACCACAGTTTCTTCATGTCTTAGAAGGGAATAATAATAATGCTTCCCTGCCGTAGCTATTGTGAGGATCCAGTGAGGTAATTTTTGGAAGACCCTGCCACTTAAGTGCCCAAATGGGGGAATGTGTAAAAGTGAAGTAAATAAATGGATTTAAGAATTACTGTCTCCCATGTTTATAGTTGGAAAAGAGCTTGGAGGTCAGTGAATCTCACTCCTTTTTTTAATAGATGAGGAAAATGAGCATAAGGTAGCAGAAGTAACATAACTGAATTATGAGTGGTAGATCTGGAGTCTGTTAAGGTTCTCTGCTGTGAGCTGCACTTCAGCAAGGCATGGAGGGAGATACCAGTGACCATCACTTCTGTCACTGAAAAGACTGCTGCATCGCTAGAGCTCACAACTTTGTGTCCAAGTAGAACACCTATATGATAGTGCTCCATGAGCAGGGAACCACCAGACTGCCCAAAGAAGAACAAAGCAGCCCCTGTCATAAATGGAGCAAGTCAAAGCCTTCATGTTGACCAAAGCCTGTGAAGGGGCATTGTATTTCCAGGTTCACAAAAGGTTTGCAATGAAAGGAATGAAATCCAACATAAATTGGACAGATAAAGAATACATGCATATTTACACTCATAGATACATACTCACATGCCTACATGTGTTTATGCATATGCCCATATGCATACATAGATAGACATATGTGTTTAGTCATATGTATTTCTGTAGCAATTCTTTGTACTGTTTTCTTTATCATTCTACCAGACCTGAGATTTCATGACTGAGAGAACTTGCAATAAAGAAACTCTCTCATGGGGGTGGCTAGGTGGTGCAGTGAATAGAGCACAGGCCCTGGAGTCAGGAGGACCTGAGTTCAAATCTGACCTCAGACACTTAACACACACACACACACAAAAACCTAGCCGTGTGACCTTGGGCAAGTCACTTAACCCCCAACTGCCCTCCAAAAACCAAAACAAAACAAAACAAAAACAAAAAAAAACCCAGAAACTCCCTCAAGTCATGAAAGACCAGGAACCATTTTATAAATTGCATACACAGACATATGTAGACCATTGAGAATTTAAATGAATTGTCAAGGATCACAAGGTCAGTATATGTCAGAGGTAACACTTGAAGCCAGGTCATTCATACTTCTGATTGAATATTCCATCTACTGCTTTAAAATATTCTCATAAACATACATACTCTTTGCACACATGCATACATGATTTTAATAAAGTATAAGTAAAAACAAATAGAATGAAAGTGTATTCTCACTAATTTTTGTCCTGGATAAGATATGAGGAAACACATTTCTTTTTTCCTTATTTTCCTTTCTAGTCCCCAGAGAAGGGGTCCAGGAAGAATAATCTCCCCTGTCTCAGTCAGGTGAGGAGCTCCCAGGACAAAGCTGAGTTGCATAGTTAGCAACATGGAGCAGGGCTGCTCAATTATTTCATGAAGCTTTACAAGCAGCTTTATCTTACTGGTAAGACAATTTGGGATTCTGTTAGGAAGTGCTTCATGAAGTCCTATCTGATCTGAAAGACATCCAAAAGCTTTGTAAGAGCCTTCTCACACTGGAAAAACTTTCCATCCCTTGGGTCCTTCCTCTCATTGGGAAGATACTCCAAGAGTTTTCATTTAGAAGTAGTTACCAGTCCGGCCACACTCCCTTATTCACTTCTCTTGTGATTCTACTCCTGACTATCTGCATTTCTCCTCCATATCCCAACAATCATTTTCATTCCAAAAGATATCTCCACCTGTATAGTCTCCTCCCTCCACACCTTAAACCTCCTCCTCAAATTGGTCAATTTTTTCCTGAATTTTCATTTTGATGAAGTCCTGGGCCCACCATGATGGACTCCATTACTCCTCTAATCAATGGGATCCTCATTCGCAAGAATGCACCAGACCCTCCATTGGACACTATCACCCCCACTCCATTCTTATGTTTTGCATGTGCTATCTTCTAATGTAAGTTCATTGAGGGTAGGACTGGTAATGTTTATTAAAGTTTTATTGGCCTGATGTCCTTTTTCCTTGGAGAATTTAGAGCCTGGGTATGGATAATGCAACATACATATAGTTAGGTCTACGTTTGTCATTTGGTTTTGTTTATGTTATGTTGTTTTATGAATTTTTGTTGAATGTCAAGAGGTGAAGGACCTCTTTAGCTCTAAAGTTCTATGTTCTAGCTTCTAGACTCTAGAATCTAGAACTAGTCTCTAGAACCTAGAGACTATGCTCTAAGTAACCTTTCCCCCATAACATCCCATGATTTATATTCTGACCTCCTTCTTAACTCTACCATAAAGTTCTTCTCTCTCTCCCAATTTAACACTCCAATGTTTCTGCATAAAACTGGTATTATGACATATGATGATGGTGTGAATATGATCATGGATTTTCATGGGGAAAAACATAAATTTAGGAGGTGGAAGACACCTTAGAGGTTACTGAGGCTATTCTCATTTTACAGATGAGGAAATTAATACTCAGAGAGGTTATGTGAATTGCTGAAAATGCCACAACTATAAAGCATCTGAGGTTTGATTTAAAACCAGATCTTCTGATTCCAAGTTCAGGATTCTCCTTTCTTAGGCATACTGCTTCCCTATAATTCTCTGACAGAAGAACATTGGTTCAAAAAACTGTCCATAATGAAATAACTTCAAGGATAGGGCTGATTGTTGTTTGGTGACCAGAGTATCCTCATCCATACATAATGCGTGAAGAGAGAGTAATTCTCCACCAATAGGAAATCTTCAAGAAAAATATTGAATTGCAGTGAAATTGTGATACATAGTGTTGAAGAGAGCACATAGAGTCATAAGTTTCTAGGTCCTTGAAGTATTTCTTCTTTATTATCAATCAATCAATTAACATTTATTAATCGCTTACTATGTGCCAAGAACTATGTCAACCACTGAGGATATGAATAGAAAAAAATAGCCCTGACCTCAAGGAGCTTATAACCCTAATGGGGAAAGAACATGAAAAAGGAAGTTGGAGAAAGGAGTGGCAGGATAGGAACCCAATTGTGGGTATGGTAGAAAAGACTCACAGCAGTAAAGTCAGTTGATAAATGAGGATATCTGAGCTAGGGTCCCTTCTTAAATAAACATTTTGAAGTTTATACCCCAACCTCCAACCAGATGGACAGAGGTTAGTACTGAGGTGTAATACCAAAGCTAACAGAATCTTAAGGTACGATGAGATCATCCCTACAATGAGCTTCCTGTTGAATGGTAGAGAGATCAGTCAGAGGAGTTCCAAATTAGTGAAGCCAGGAGAGAAGGGAGATGTCTCTCCTTAAATGGAGATTTGCAGTTTGTTACTCTTCCCTCCAATAAGAGAGGCAGGAAATAGTGAAGAAGCAGAGTTAGGAAGCAGGTTGGATCTCACAATGAATTTTTCTCAATAATGAGTTTCCTACAAAATGGTGGGAAAATGGGCCTCATGTCAAAGGGAAAGCATTCAACTGAAAGTTAGCATGCTGAGGTCCTTAGTCTTACTCCATCAGCATGTCAGGTCCCTTCACTGACCTATGACAGTTTTCCTAACTGTACAATGATGGATTTAGAGTAGATTATCTCCAAAGTAGGTCTGAACTCTGACAATGTAGGGCTATCATAGCCATATTATTATCATTATTAATATTATAAATAAAGAGAATTATCATTTGTATGATATTCTCAGGTTTACGAAATGTTTTCTATACAGTATATAATTTGATTCAATTATCCAATGCCTCTATCTTAGACAATTCTGACAATCCTTTTTTTTTTGTTTGTTTGTTTTTTTGGAGGGCAGTTGGGGTTAAACGACTTGCCCAAGGTCACAAGGCTAGTTTTTGTGTTAAGTGTCTGAGGCCGGATTTGAACTCAGGTCCTCCTGTCTCCAGGGCCGTTGCTCTATTCACTGTGCCACCTAGCCGCCCCGAAAATTCTGACAATCCTTTGTTGAGTTTCACCCTTAGATGTTGATGAATGTAGTCAATCGGAAACCTAAAAGAACAAGAGAAATTGATTTAAGTCACTGATAACAGCAAAGATTTATTTCAGACTGTCCATGGATGATCATGACTGGGGTATTCTTCCCACACAGAGTTTTAGAAAAATCAGTGTTTAAAAAAATTATTATTTAATTCAATATAATAACCATTTAAATGTACTTACTACATTCAAGAAAGCACATCGTGCAGGAGATCACAGTGCACTTTGTGGCCATGAGGAAGTTTGTGTCTTCTCCTCCTCCTTTTCTTCCTTGAAACTTAGTATGAACTCATTTTAAGTCTTTTACATTCAGCACCCTTCAATAAATAACAATAATGAAAGTTCCTATGTACTTACTTGGGGTACTGTGAAGGAAAGGGGAAGAGGTGGGATTCAAAGGTAAATGAAAATATACATTGCCATTATGGGGCTGCCAATCTGTAAAAACCAGATAGTTCTAATTATTTAGAATAACTTAATAAAAGTTATAATATTTTAATTGCTTAAAAAATAAGTTATTATTAACCAGGTGACACACAAACTGGGCTAATCATGGAAGAGATGGATTGAACTGATTTAAGCACAGTAGATGCAAAGGTGGAAAGCTGAAAAAATGAAAAATGAATAAAAGAAACAAGTTAATTGATTTATATGTTTGGAACAGACAATGTGTGAAGAGGAGATAACATTTTTGTTTTGTTTTGTTTTTTGTTTTAAAGAGCTAGTTAGAGTCAGATTCTAGAGAGCTAAATGACAGGAATAAAAAAAAATATGGATTTAGAACAGGAAGGAGCCTTCTACTAGAATTCTACCACTATTCAGGTGATAAAATAGAGATTCAGAAATGGCAAGTTCCCCATGCCCAGGTTAGTAGGAAACAGAGAGTCACAAAAATCTCTTGAGAAGAATATTCTTATATCATAGTAAGAAGTAGGCATAAGGAAGATAATGAGGTAAACTTATGTGAGACATACTGACTTTGAAGGGAGAGTAGAGAAAGGAAGGATAGTTAGGAGGTTATTGAAGTAAGCAAGTTAAGAGGAAATGAAGCTTCACAGTAAAGTCATGGTTGCATGACTGGAAAGAATGGGACAGAGATGGGAAATGTATTAGGACACTTGGAGATCTATGGATCTTGAAGAGTGAATTCAGTAATTTCTGAAAAGAGAAAATTTAAAGGTTGTGTTCACTTGAAAGTCTTTGTTAATATTCAGAGTACACAAAGGAATCTGTATTTGGAGCTCATTCTGATTTACATGAGCCAAGACTTTTATATGACTTTCTATTGTTTTTACCTTCTATGAGAGGAAAGAGCAAGGAAAGGAAGATCTTTATCCTCATCCTTAAATCCAAAAATAAAAAATGAAAATAAGTGAGTAAAATCCTCTAAGTGTCCAATAATAGTATAAACAACCCTACATTTAAGATTCATCTAGGAAAAAGAACTAATAATATGAAAATTCACCAAAGGTGGGAGAAGTTTTCTCTATCTCTCCCTATCCCTTGGGAAAAAGGAAGGTTGAATTTAATTTCATATGTCTCATCTCTAGTTTCTTCCAAGAAACAGAGATTTTTTTTTGAGGTATAAGGGTCCCCAAATCGGTAGTCAGCAATTCTTTGTTCTGTAACATGACAATAAGAGCAATATCTCCGCATCTGTGGGATATGGTATGAATAAGGATGATCACAGCCATCTTCACAGCACTCCTGTGAGGGGTAAACCTGATTTCCCTAGTCAGGCAAGAGTTTTAGGACAGAGTAACTTATCCTTATGGTACAGATTGAGGATATCCCCATTTCAAACTCATCCTGCACTTACCTACCATTTTTTTTCTGAGATATAGATCTGATCCAGTCTCCCTTGATCAAATAGCAATAGTGACTCCCAAATTCCTATAGGATAAAGAGCATATCGGAATTCAAGGGACCCATCCCTGATATGAGCGCCCTTTACTTTTCTGGCCTTATTGCATACTTTTAATTTCTGTCAGAAATTCTATACTCCAGTCCAAGTGAGATTATAGTTGCACTTAAATTATTTCTTCACCATCTTCCTTCCTTTGAATAGACTGTCTTACACATCTGCCATTCCATTCTTCTTTTCCTCTTCCCCTCAGGATCTTTGCTGTCATATACAATTCTGGATCCTCTGGAAAGCCGTGCAAGTTCTTGAGGTATCAATGTACACTTGTTCATTATGTTTCCTTCTTTAACTCTTATTTGTGTGCAGGTTGCACATTGGGTAAGTTGCATTGGATAAGTCTGTTTAATGTAATTCAATCCTCATATTGAAAATTATGAAACTAATATTCATAACAAAATTAATATTCTGAAAGATTACACAGAATCAGAGGTGGAAGACTTTCTTTGAACATGTATGATCAGAAATGGGAGGAATATTGGAAAATAAAGACTAAAATATAAAAGTTGAGAGGAAACTTAAATATGAAAAATTCCAGAGTTGTGAGAACGTAGAATGTCAGTATTTGGAATGCTCTGAGAAAAGAGAACATGGAATGTCAGAGATATAGAATGAGGCAGCAGTCATGGCACCTAGCTACCAGGGAAGCTGAGATTGACAAATTACTTGAACTCAGGAGTTCTGAGCAGGCCAAACTTATTAGATGCCCTCACTAAATTCAGTGTTAATATAATGAGCCCACTGCAGCAGAGTCAGAAATAAGAACAATTAAAAGTTTTTGACCAATCATCATGGGATTAGTCTAAGAGGCCATCTAACCTTGAATTTTTAGCCTGGGTGAGATAGGAAGACACAATAATTTTTTTAAATAAGTAAAGGAAACAGAGAACAGATATATAAACAATCAAATGAATAAATTTCAAAAAAAGAAAAAGAGGTGAAGAAAGGAATAAAGGAAAGAAGGAAGGAAGGGAGGAAGGAAAAAAGGAAGGAAGGAAGGAAGCAATGAAGGAAGGAAGGAAGGAACGAAGGAAGGAAGGAAGGAAGGAAGGAAGGAAGGAAGGAAGGAAGGAAGGAAGAAAAGAAGGAAGGAAAGAAGGAAAGAAGGAAGGAAGGAAGGAAGGAGGGAGGGAGGGAGGAAGAAAAATGAATATGTCAGAGGTAGAAAGGACCTTAAAATATAAAATTTAAGCTCTAGAAGTGGCCTTTAAGCATAGAATTTTAGAGGAATCTAGAACATTGACCACAGGATGTCAGAGTTTTTACTTCAGTGTTTCTAGGATTAGTTCTAGTTTCATCCAGGTAACTACTGTTCCCAGCAATGACTGTGTGTTGATTGACAGGAGAACATCTCATGATTAGTAACCATATTCCATTTCAGAGTAAGTACAAATCTCACTAGACTCTTCTGACATTTGAATATGCCATATGTTATGTCTAAACACATCACAGCAAAGCAAATGATGAGATATTTGATTGGTAAGGTGCCTTTAATTCACCAAAGCAGAAAGCAAAACATTGGGATATTATCTAGTCTGCAGATGTATGACACTTTAGAAAGGAGAAAATACTGTTACTTCTGTAATTGTTGAATCTGTTTATGACAACTCGTCATTTGGAGAACTTTAAATGGCATAAATTTAATCAGTGGAATACACCTGTGGAAGAAGGAATTTTTGTTCATGAGGAACTTCATCTACTTTGAAGAATGAAAAGGACAGAACAAGAGAGAAACACCTGGAGAATGCAACACTCACACTAATATTTTCTCCAAATGGTTAATGTCATGGAGGGGTCTATGATAAATGCAAGCAAACAGCAAAACATAGCAAGGGTTATAAAAATGAGCAAAGCATTTTTACAGAGAAATATATGACTGAAAAATGACTGTTCAGATGTGCTGGTCATGGAGGCAGAGAAAGACACAATGTGCAGAAAGTGGGTGTCCTTTCTTCATTTCCCCATAACATCCAAAAAAACTGAGGAAAGTTCTAGTATTCAGTGGGGAGCCTCTGTCGCGAGATATTGGGGAGTTGAATGAGAGTCTGATAGAATGAAGAAACACAGATGGGCTATGATCTGCTGCACGGAAGGGATAGCTAAAACAAAGACGTCAGAGATCCATCTGTGTATTAGAGTATGAACTGTCTTTCATGTCATTTAAAGACGTTTAAAGATTATTTTAGAGACAAGAGGTAAGGTATCAGAAATTTTGGACTGAAAGCATCTGTATTCGCTCTCCCAGATAGGATCCTAGGTCCATAACTTAAGAGTTATGATTGGGAACTTCACAAGGACCTAAAAATGATGAGGAACCAGAGAATTTAAATAACATCTCCAAGACTGGAATGTTGGTAAATGTGAGAGCTGGCTTTAAATTCAGTCTCTGGCTTAAGACCTCGATCTGTCCGTTGGTTTTTCCCCCTTTACCAAACTGCTACATTAAAAATAACAATCCAAAGGATTTTGTGTATTCTATGTGTTCATACTATCTGGGTACATTACTTAATTTCATCATGCTACAAGCTGCTGATTATATAGGTTTTTGCAAAATGCCCATTTCAGGCCAAAAGTATTGGAGTAAGAATAAACCTCAGAGGTCATTTTTGTTGTGAATTATCTCATTGCCTATTTGGTGCAGATATCCTTCTCCATTTTACCAATGATGACATTAAGAACAAGAGAGTTGAAGTTGCTTGAATCCCACAACTGTATAAGGAATGTTTTACTGTTCCTTTTTACACACGAGGAAACGGGCTCAAAGCAGAAAGCAGGGCCACCCAGAGAATACTTAAGCAATGGATCCAGAACTCAAATCCAAACCTTACTATTCTATAGGCTGATATTTTATGTCGAGTCTTTTTAATGATTCTCCTTTCCAACACAATTACTTTACTGCTTGAAAGATGAAGAAAAAAGAAATTTACAAACTTTCTATGTATGTAAAAGGAGTAGCAAATTACACATAACAGACTTGCTGTTTCATGCGCAATCATCTTTTAAAAAATTTTCCAATGTTATGGAAATGCTTATTTTATTTCAAAAATTAAAAATAAAATGAATAAAATTTTAAAAAGAAATATGTCTCTGATACAGATATTTGTGATTTTCTGAAATTAACACACATGACCTCATTGAAACCTCTAAAGAATCCTGATTGAGGTACTACAAATTTTATAATAATCACCTTACAGATGAGGAGGTGGAGGCTTGGAGAACTAAGGAGAAAAAAAGAACTTTCCCTTAGTCAAGAAGCTTCCAAGTATCTGAAACATAAGTGACCCCTGCCTCCTAAAGTAAGTCATCCCACTATGGCCAGTCCACAGTAGCAGAAGCCCAAGGCTTTATTCTCTCTAAGTCTTTCTGGATTAAAGTAATTTTCCAATGAGATTCAAAAGGTTTTCTCTCATTTATAAAAATGACAAAGACAGACAGTCTGAGATCAAGGGGCAATTGATTCCATTGAAGAAATGCTGAATCCAGAATTGTAGGGCCAGGGTTCATATCCCAGCTCTGCCAGAGACAGGACCAGAGACAAGTTCCTTGACCTCTCTAGGTTTCAGCTTGTCTGTGAGAACATGAGCAGGCACATGTGAGATCTTGGGGTTGGGGGATGAGTGCAGATGCTAATTGTGGAGGATATTACTGGTTTTTGTCCTTTGTTTTAAAGAGGACCAAAAAGTCATTATTATGTTAGAAGTGAGTTGCAGTGTGTCAGACTGGCAAACCAGATCAATACAGGATCAGAATGCTCTATTTCAGTTTGGGCAGAAATGATCCGTGTGAACATTTGGACTGGATACTGTGCCCATCTCAGGTTTCTTTTGAGCTTCTTCAATTCTGTTTTGCTCATAAAGCACAGTGTCTTCTTTGATGTGGGTACCTCATGCTGGGGGGACCTTTGCTAATATCTCCCATGACATGCAATCAATTCCAAAGGTCTGCAGGGAGAACTTGAGGGTGTCCTTCTCTTGTGTGAGTTCCCCATAAAATAGTCTTTTAGGCAAGCATATGTTTGGAATTCAAACCATAACATATGTCATGAGTACTTTAGTTGCTGATTTCTAATGTGATGTAAGATTTTGAACATGGTCTATTCTTTCCATAGCATTCATGTTATTTAAGATTTGTAGTGATGAACTGATATGATATCTGTATCTGGGGTAACCATCATTATTATTGCCATCATGACAATAACAATAAGTCATATTTCCAGCACTTTAAGGTTTGCAAAGGGCTTTATATATGATTTCCTTTGATCCTTACAACAACTTTGTGGAGTAAATGCTGTCACTATTGTCACTTTACCAAAGAGGAAATGGAGGATAATAGATGGTAAATTACTTTCACGGCATCAAGCTGGTAGTAAGTATCTGATTAATTAGGAAAACAACAAGAACAACAACAACACAGAAAGCAGATGTGCTTTTTTTAAATAAATTTGAATGTCAGGGAGAGGATAAAAAGGGAATTGACTTGAAGGCAGTATGTAGGTACTCACCCAAGGGAAAGATGCTGCCCAGATATCTCAAAAAGTGTTTTTATCCACTACTTTTTCTTAAATAAAACTTGTGGGTCACTTGTATGCACTTATTTATCAAATAGAATAAGAGTGAAAGTGACTTTTGTCAGCTACTTATTCACCCTCACAATACTAAAGGCACCTGAGAATTTTTTTTTCTCTGAAATGTCACAAGTATGTTTAACTTTTGTTTGTTTTTGACATGGAGTAAACTTTAAGCTGAGAAGACTTTCTATTTAGTAGCTAGCTATCCCTGTCTGCCTGACTAACAAAAGAAATGAAAATAAATTGCTGACTAATCCTCATTGTGTTTTAGTCATGTGAAGACACAAGGTATGTCATTTCTTTTAAGGAAGAACAAAGCATAGAGGGTGTAATAAGAATCAATGAGTGAGTCTTGTAAGTTTAGACAGTCCCAGGAAGAAACTAACTAATAGGAAAAAAAAGAAGAGAAATCAGGTGTCTCATGAGGTACTCTCCCCCTGCCACACACACACAGTCTTCAGTCCAAAAGCAAATGACCACTTTTCAGTCAAACTGCAGTTAGAATTTCTCTTCAGTTACAAGTTGGACTGGGTTACTTCTGTGATTACTTCCCTGAGATCCTGTGACTTTGAGAATAGCTCATCATTGCCCTACAGAATAGAGAGAAGTCTTCATATTCTCACCAGGGAGACAAATAAGACCTTAGTGATTCAATAATAGTTAATAGCTGTCCTTTCTCAGCACTTTATCTCACTGTGTAGAAAAGAGATCCTTTGTTCAATAGCCAAGAAGATAAAATGATTTTCCTGGGAGCCAAAAAAGATATCAAAGATATTATCACCAACTCTGAGACTTTTCTAGAGCTTTCATTTTTCTCATCAGCAAAAGGCTGAAATCTTTCCTGAAGGTGATAATAATGGTCAATATAGGATGGCAATTCTGATGTCTGAGCTGACTAGTGGGGGGGGGGTAGAGGGGAAGTTTCAGGTAAGTGATTCTTCTTTACTCTCACTTAGAAGCACAGTTTATAGTTTCACATCACCCTCGCACATGAAGGGGTATAGATATTTTTTACCCACTGACAATTTATGCAGGAAAGAAAAGATTTTAGCTGAAAACATCAAGCTACAATTACAGAAGAAACAAAGTGGAGAGAGAGAGTATGACTCAGAAGGCCTCAATGCAAGACCTATCTCTGCACCTTAGGAACTGTAAAAAGACAATTTCCTATCTTGGCTTTAGTTTCTGTAGTGATAAAATTGTGGTAACGATCATCTAAGATCATGTCTGTTTAACAGAGGTGAATTGACCTACTTGGATTCATCTGCAACCTTAGATTTTAAATGAACAGGTAGAGAGGATGAAGTAAGGGCAAATAACACTAGATGGAAAGGATCATCAAGGTAAACGTACTGTAATTAAGAAGTTGTGAAAAAGGCTTCATGTAGCTTATCGTTGAAGGAAGTGAGGAAACCAGTGTGTAGAGATTAGGATGGTTAGCATTCTAGGAATGGCAGCAAGATAGTGAAAATGTCTTCAACTGGGACATGGATTTTCTTGTGTGATGAATGACAAGGACACCAAGGTCACTGAATAGGAAGAGTGTATAGGTGATTATAAGGTTTAAGCAGATAGGTGTAGGTGACTATAAGGTATGAGAAGATTGGAAAAGTGGAGGAAATATAGGGCATGAAGGATTTTACATACTAAGCAGAATATTGGATCCTAAAAGTCACAGGGAGACATTAGAGTTTATTGAGCAGGGAAGTCATGGTCAAATATATGATTTATTAACAAGATTACTTTGACAGCTGAGTGGAATATGGATTGGAGTAAGAAGAGACAGATGGTAGGCAGACCCCCTACCAAGCTACTGAAATAGTCTAGGCATGAGGTAATGAGGGCATTTGCCAGGGTGCTGCTAGTGTCAGTGGAGACAAGAGTGTGGTTAAAGACATTGTGAAAGTAAAACTGATGAGCAATATAGAAGAGGTGAAATTGTTAGGCCCTAGTAAGAGATTAGAGATAGATGGTGAGAGACAGTGAGGATTCAAGGAAGATACCTTGGTTCAGAGCTTTATATGGTATAGTAATGCCCCTGTTAAGTGTTGTTGTCGAATGCCACTTATTGGCTACATGGGCTTAAATAGGTGTATAAACCAAGACCACTCCTTGGAGGCTGAAGCTGCAACCAGTTAGCAGACCTCCTTAGCATGCTAACAAATTTATTTTCATTTCCATTTGACTAGTCCTTATTAAAATCAAAGATGAAACAAAGAAGCAAGGTACTGTACTGGGTCATAGGATCAATCCAAAGGAATACTGACAGGTTAGAATACTGAGATAAACCTAAGAGAATGAAATTCAGTACTGTTAAAAGTAATCCATCAAGGGTGGAGCCAAGATGGCAGCGCAGAAGCAGGAAACCTCCTCAGCTCCCACCATAACCACCTCAAATACCAATAAAACATGACTAAACAAATTTTAGAGCTCCAGAACCAACAAACGTAGAGAGAAACAAAACACCCACAGAAGGCAGCCTGGCAGGTGAGAGAGGAAGGGCTCACTGCAGAGCACTGGGAACCAAAAATAACCTGGCCTGAAACTATAGCTTGGCCACAGGGAGGCTGAGCTTTAAGGAGAGTGAATCACTGCCAGCTGTGTAAGTTTCCAGAATTATCAACCCATAAGAAACAAGGACAAAGTGAAAGGTCAGTGGAACTCAGCTAAATTTGGGGGAAAGGAGTGGGCCTAGCCGTCTGCCCCCAGGGCAAGAAAGCAGCAGAAGCAGCAGCATAACAACTGCCTCCATGTAGCTGCTTCAGAGCTCCCATCCCGCAGATTGTAAGAAGGCCAAGTGATCATTCAGTGGCTGAGTGCTCTTGTCATAAGCTGCCTGGATCTGGATTGTGGTCTTGGGTGGTGGTCCTGAGGTACATGGACAGTGAGCCAAAGCTTATGGAGGCTACAGAGATGGCAGCCTCCTAATACCTCCAGCAGCTGCAAAACCCCCAGCAATTTGGCACAAAGTTCTCCCTTCTGGAAGTAGAATTTTACTGAGCCCAAAAGTCAAGTAATTGATTGGCAACATAAGCAAGTGAAGAGAGCAAAGCAAGCCCAGCAATTCAACTTTACGTTCCTTTTTTGGGGACAAAAAGGATCAAAGGATGGGATGGGAGGAAGACAACACAGTCAGAACGCCTACACCAAAAGCTTCCAAGAAAAAATGTATACTAGTTACAAGTCATAGAGGAGCTTAAGAAGTATTTTGAAAGCCAAATAAGAGAAGTTGAGGAAAAATTGGGTAGAGAAATCAGCATGATTCAAGAAAATTATGAAAAGAGAGTCAACAACCTGACTGAAGAAAATAACAACTTAAAAACAAATTAACTCAAATGGCAAAAGAGGCCCAAAAAGCCAAACAGGAGAAAAATACCTTAAAAAGTTGAATTTTCAAGACGGAAAAAGAATCACAAAATCATTCTGAAGAGAATAATTCCTTCATAATTAGAGTGGAGCAAATGGAAGCAAATGACTTTAAGAGAAATCAAAATACTATTAAACAGTTACAAACAAATGAAAAAAGAGAAGGCAATGTGAAATATCTCCTTGAAAAAACTACTGACCTGGAAAATAGAAACAGGAGAGGCAATTTTAAAATTATTGGACTACCTGAAGGCCTTGATCAGGCAAAGAACTTAGAAAGTACCCTACAAGAAATTCTTAAGGAAAATTGCCCTGATATTTTAGAACCAGAGGGCAAAATAGAATTTGAAAGTATTCACCAATCACCTCTTGAAAAAGATCTCCAAAAGAAAACTCTTAGAAATGCTATAACCAGATTCCAGAGCCCCAGATCAAGGAGAAAATACTACAGGCTGCCAAGAGGAAGCAATTTGAATACTGTGGAAAAACAAGTAGGATAACCCAGGATCTGGCAGATTCTACATTGAGGGATGAAAGGGCCTGGAATATGATATTGGGGAGATGAAGGGATCTAGGAATAAAACCAAAAATCATCTACCCAAAAATTGAGTATAATATTCCAGGGGAAAACGTGGTTTTTCAGTGAGGAGGAGGATTTTCAATCATTCTTGCTGAAAAAAATCAAAACTGAACAGAAAATTTGACATTCAAACACAAGAAGCATGAGAAGGCAAAAATGGAAAAGAATTCATAAGGAATCAATAGGTATATTTTATGGGTATTTGAGGTGACTATGTGGGAGCTGTGAAACCTTGCTACTTCTATGCGACCATCTTGGCTCCGACCACCTATCCTGATTGTTTTTACACAATACAAAGATTGTTTTTTTCTGATGCCTTGGCCTGGGAACTCTGGAATTTGTCTATGATATTCATAGGAGTTTTCTTTTGGGGACCTTTTTCAAGAAGCAGTTGGTGAATTCTTTCAATTACTATTTTGCCCTCTGGTTTTAGAATATATGGCAATTATCCATCATAATTTCTTAAAGGATGAAGCATAGCCTCTTTTTATGATGGCTTTCAGATGGTCCAATAATTTCACATTGCCTTCTATTTTTTTTTCATTAGCTTGCATCTGTTTTATGTTATCTTGATTTCTCATAAAGTCATTAGCTTCCATTTGCTCTAATCCAAAATTGAAGGAATTAGTCTCTTTGGTGAGTTTTTGAAATTCTTTTTCGACCTTAAAAATGCAGCTTTTAAGGCATTCTTATCCTCATTGGCTTTCTGGAATCTTTTGTCATTTGAGTTAGTTTTTTTAGGTTGTTGTTTTCATCAATATTTTGGGTTCTCCTTTAGCAGGCTGTTGGTTTGCTTTTTATTATTTTCTTGCATCATTCTCTTTTCCGTTCCGAATTTTCCCTCCACTTCACTTACTTGATTTTCAAAATCCTTCTTGAGCTCCTACATGACCTGTAACCAGTTGAAATTTTTCTGGGAAACTTTTGATGCGGGAGTTTTGACTTTGTTTACTTCTTCTGGTTCTATATTTTGATACTTTTAGTCCCTCCAAAAAGATTCTATGGTCCAGTTGTGTTTCCTCTGCTTGCTTATATTCCCAGCCAATTACTTGCCCTTTGAGCCCTTTGCCACAGTAGAACTCTGCTTCCAAAGTGGGGAGAACTGTGCCTGTAATCACTGGAGTTTTTGTAAATGTTGTCAGAGTTATGAGGAAGGTGACCTCTCTACTGAAACCCCAAGCTCTCTAGCACACTGTCAACACTCCCCAGGACCATCAGCCAAGACCACAATCCACAACCAAGCACGTCAAAAGAAGAATGATTACTCTCTGAATGGTCACTTTGTCCCCCTATTATCTGCAGGTCTGGGCTCTGTAGATAGTCATGCAACAACAGCTGCAGCACTGTGCCTTCACCACCTCACACTCCTAGGGCAGGGCATGTACTGTGCTCTTCTGTCAACTTTTTCCAACAGAGTTCCTCACTGAACTTTTTCTTTCTCTTTGGCTTTCATGGGTTGAAAAGTCTAGAAACCACCATAGTTACTGGTGATTCACTCTCTTGCAGTCTGCTCTGGCCAGTCTGTGCCAGTGGTCTGAGTCTGGGAACACGAGGCTCATTCAGGACTGATGTGATATACCCTTCTGTTTGTTTGCTAGGCTGCTTTAGCACATTTCTTCTCTTTCTCACTTTTTGAGTTCTGTAGCTCCAATATGTTTATAGTCATATTTTACTGCTATTGGAGGTGGGTGGAGTGGCAGTTCAGACAAATTCCTGCTTTTGTTCCTCCATCTTGTCTGCCACCTCTTACATGATATTCAAAATCCTTCTTGAGCTCCTCCATGACCTTTGACCAATTCATATTTTTCTTGGAGGCTTTTGATGCAGGGGTTTTTATTTTGTTGTTTTCTTCTGGTTCTGTATTTTGATCATCTTCGTCATGAAAAACCAATTCTATACTTTGGTTTTGTTTCCTCTCTTTGTTCATCTTGTCACTTAATTACTTGATTTTTAATCTCTTTTCCATGGTAGAACTCTGCTATAAGAGTAGAGAGTGCTGTGCCTCAAATTTCTGGGGCTTTGTGCAGCTATTGTCAGAGTTTTTTTTCTAGGAACTGGCCTCAGAAGTGTGAATATGATTCCCTCTCCACAACAACCATAGCCTTTGCCACAACAGCATACCTCCTCACCACAGGACATCCACACAATACCCTGATCCAGATTCAAGGAAGGTAATTCAATAGAATCCTGCCTTAGGACCATCAAAGGGATTCCTGAAATTAACCAGGACAGTAATTTACTCTCCCAGAATATCTGTGGGTCTGGTGATCAAGAGATAGCTCCCACCAACTCAACAGCCTCTGAGGCAAGAGCTGGACTGAGCTCTTATCTCACCTGGGATCCACAGATTTCCCTTATTGTCATTTTCCTTTCTCTTTGGCATTTATGGGTGGATAAGTAAGGAAACCACCACAGGTGCCAGTGATTCACTCTCCTAAAGTGGGTTCTAGCCAGTCTGTGTCACAGATATGTGCCATCAGAGCCTAGAGGGGGCTGCATTTTACTCTCATCCTGGTGCAATAGACCCTTCCTGTCAGCCTGCCAGGCTACCTTCAACAGGATATTTGTTTCTCTTTGTCACTTTGTGGGCTGTTGATTCCTCACCCCATCCAAAGGTATTGTAAGTGGTTGGGTGTGGAGTTTAAGAGCGTTCCTGTTTTCTCCCCTATCTAGACTCCACCTCCTGGCCAATTTTTTTTAAGCAGTTATTTTCTTCACTCAAGTTTTGTAATTCCTTTTCCAATCTATTGATTTTTTTTTACAATTCCCCATTATTACTCATTTATTTTCCCATTTTTTCTCCTACCTTTGGTATTTGCTTTTTAAAATCCTTTTTGAGCTCCTCCAAGAGTACATTTTAGGATTGAGACCAATTCATATTCCTTTTTGAAGCTTCACCTATAGATATTTTCACATTGTTGTCCTCTTCTGAGTTTGTGTTTTAATTTTTACTCTCTCCATAAAAGCTTTCTATGGTTATGGATCCTTTTTTCTTTTCTCTTTTTTTAAATTTTAGCTCGGCTCTTGTAATAGGTTTTTTTGTGTTGGTGACCAGGTGCCTGATCACTGACTTTCTGGGTCATAACTTCAGGTATTTGTGTCCTGCCCACTGCATTAGAGTGGCCCAGTCTAGTTGTACCTGTTGTGTCAGGGTTCTGGAGCTGGTAATTTGACATTTGCACTAGAAATGAGGGCCTCCCAAATGGCCTCTTATGCTACTAGACTCTTGAGACAGGATAAAAGAATCTGAATTTGTGTTGTGACTAGGGGCTTCCTGTATGCTTGTCCAGATGATGTTTACACTGGGCTGTATTCCTCTGTTATCTAAGTGATAGATATCTTTCCCGAAGTCCTTCTAAATTATCTTAAGCTGTAAAATTGCTTCACTCTGCATTTTTTGTGGGTTCTTTCACTCCAGAATCCATGCAGAGCCTTAATTTAAGATTGTCTCCAAGGGAAACTAGGGAGAACTCAAATAACTTCCAGTCTTCTCTCTACCATCTAGGCCATGGGGAGACTTTTGAGCATGGAACACAGATCAGTGGAGAGGGAAATGAAGTAAGAATATAAATCTTGACAAAATACAACATCCATTCCTATTAAAAACAATAGAAAGTATAGGAATAAATGGAGTTTTCCTTAGAATAATAGGTAGTATCTACTTAATGCCATCAGCAAGTATTATATGCAATGCGGATAAACTAGAAACATAAGATTAGGGGTGAAACAAGAATGTCCACTATCACCCCCCTTATTCAATCTAGTACTAGAAACGTTGTCAGTAGCAATTAGAGAAGAAAAAGAAATCAAATGAATCAAATTAGGCAAAGAAGAGGCTAAATTATCACTCTTTTCAGATGACATGATGATATATTTGGAGAATCCTAGAAAATAAAGTAAAAACAGCTTGAGACAATAAATAAATTTATCAGAGTTGCAGGATATAAAATAAACCCACATAAATCCTCAGCATTCCTATATATTTCCAACGAGGCCCAACAGCAAGAGATAGTAAGGTAAACCCCATTTAAAGTTACTGTAGACATTATAAAATATTTGGAAATCTACCTGCCAAAACAAACTCAGTACCTTTATGAACACAACTACAAAACACTTTTCACACAAATAAAATCAGATCTCACTAAATGGAAAAACATCATTTGCTCATGGCTGGGTAGAACTAATATAGTAAAAATGAAAATTTTACCAATCAATCTACCAAAAACTTAAATAGAACTAGAAAATATAGTGACAAAATTCATTTGGAAGAACAAAAAGTCCAGAATATAAAGGCAATTAATGAAAAGAAATGTTAGGGAAGGTGGCCTAGCCATACCAGATTTTAATCTCTATTATAAAGCAGTGGTCCTGAAACCTGCCTGATACTGGCTGAGGAATAGAGTCATGGATCAATGGAATAGACTGGGTACAAAAGACTCAGTAGTCAATGATTATAGCACTATACTGTTTGATAAGCCCAAAGACCCCAGTTTCTGGGTTAAGAATTCACTATTTGACAAAAACTGCTGGTAAAAGTTGAATATAGTATGGCAGAACTGGGCGTCGACCATTATCTAACACCATACACCAAAGTCAAGTCTAAATGGATGCATGATCTAGATATAAAGCCTGATACTCTCAATGATACGGAGAAGCAAGGAATAGTTTACGTGTAAGATTTATGGAGGAGGAAAGACTTTATGAGCAAAGAAGAGTTGGAGAGCATTATAAAATGCAAAATGGATTATCTTGATTACATGAAATTGAAAAGTTTCTGTACAAATAAAGCCAATGTTACCAAGATTAAGAGGGAAGTGGGAAAATGAGAAAGAATATTTACAACCAGTATCTCTGATAAAGGCCTCATTTCTAAAATATACAGGCAATTAAATAAATTTTACAAGAATGCCAGTCATTCCCCAATTGATAAGTGTTCAAAGGATATGAACAGGCAATTTACAGAGGTAGAAATTAAAGATTTATTTAAGCATATGGAAAAATGCTCTAAATTACCATTGATTCATGAAATGCAAATCAAAACAACTTTGAGGTACCGCATCTCACCAGTCAATTTGGCTAAGATGACAAAACAGGAAAATGTCAAGTGCTGGAGAGGATGTGGAAAAATTGGAACTCTAATGCATTGCTGGTGGAGCTGTGAATCGATACAACCATTCTGGGGGGGGGGCAATCTGGAACTATACCAAAAGGGCTATAAATAACTGCATACCCTTTGACCCAGCAATACCACTTTTGGGGTTATATCTCAAAGAGATCATAGAAGTGGGAAGAGGTCTGATATGTACAAAAATATTTGTTGCAACTCTCTTTGTGGTGGCAAAAAACTGGAAATTTAAGGGATGCCCATCATTTGGGAAATGGCTGAACAAGTTATGGTATATGAATGTGATGGAATATTATTGTGCAATAAGAAATGGGAAGGAGATGGACTTCATAATTACCTGGAGAGGCTTATACGAATTGATGGTAAGTGAGAGGAGCAGGATCAGGAAAAATTTGTACACAGTCACAGATACATCATGTGTGTGATGACCAACTTTGAAAAACTAGACTCCTCTCAGCAATGCACAGTTAAAAGTCAACTCTACAAGTCTCAGGACGGAAGGGGATTTCTACATTCAGAGAAAGATCCAGAAGGACCAGAAGTTAAATGGAGACTGAAGCAATGCATGCTATCATTCTTCAATGTTTGGTTTTTATTTCTCTTTTCTCATTGTTCACTCCATTGGCTATAACACCTATTCAACCAGACTATAATACAATGTGATAGAGTTTGCAGATCCTATACATGATTGTATGCCACCATGGTGGGGATGGGGGGTGGGGAGGAAAAGGAGAAAAATCTGAAACTCAAGTGATTCTGGAACTGAATCTTG
>CM053595.1:318843143-318876466 GCA_028646575.1 Pseudocheirus occidentalis
CAGGGAGGAGCTCCCTACCCTGCTAGAAAGCTAGAGAGGTGTTGGAGGAGGACATAAAAGGGAACAGATTGTGGGAGGGGTCTTACAGTGTGATCAATGTTCTGGGCTGGGGCGTAGGGACAAAAAGGGGAGAAAATTTGTAACTCAAAACCTGTGGAAATGAATGATGTAACCAAGAAAATAAATTAAAATTAAAAAAAAAAAAGAAATAGGGAAAAAAAAAGAGTAACTAGAAGCTAGTCAGTATTTTGTGACTGAACTCCCTTTTTTCCATTTTCCCTTGCTTTTGGCCATCTAAAGATACATCTCCTGGATAATAGAAAAAGGAAAAATGCCTAAGTGAAGGAGTCTCTGTCAGCAATCAGGATATTTCTAGTCATCTCTTCTTCCTTTCCCTCCAGATAGGCTAAGAAAGATCTCATTGATTCTACTCTTAGATTTGCTTACCTGTCTCAGATAACTCGGAATTTAAGCATTCCCAACAGTTTCTACTGTGTACTCTCTTTTCACCTTTGCTCCCACACTTCCTCTAAGTACTGTAAGTCCCAAGGGGAAAAAATCCTATGTTCTACTAGAAGTCTTTCCTCTTAATTTTAGGGTAGTCTTTCTTTTTTTTTCATATTTAATTCCTTTATTATTCTGTAAAAGGTAACAAAATATACAGAACAAAACTTTCCCTTTTTTAAACTAATGTTACAACCCATATTTATTGTCACTTATATTTATATATAACTACTACACTCTATATCTGACCATCAATTAAGCCAGAGTATAACACATTAGGTGTATAGAAATTCAAAGAAAACCTAACTGTCATGCAAAATAAGTTATCAGTGTGTTCCTATATTGTTCCTTCTGAGTGATCACTGCAGGAATGCTTTTTTTTTGTTTAACTAAACCAAGTTACCTGAAGAGGGAAAAATAGACCATCTTAAGGAAGGAGGGAGGAGAAAGGGATAAAATTCCTTTAAAATAAAAAAGACCAATCTTTCAAAATTAGCACTTTACTTCTTTTTTTGGAGGGCAATTGGGGTTAAGTGACTTGCCCAAGGTAACACAGCTAGTTTTTGTGTCAAGTTTCTGAGACCCACTTTGAATTCAGGTCTTCCTAACTCCAGGGCTGGTGCTCTATTCACTGCACCACCTACCCCAAAATTAGCACTTCAGAAAATGGAGGGATCTTGCATAGAATGAAAAGTGAATCAGGCACTTCTTGGACTAATTTCTTTGAATATAAAAAAAAAGGGAAGAGAAGAGAATCAAGGTATGGCACCATTTCTGGCCACAAT
Organism: Pseudocheirus occidentalis; assembly: GCA_028646575.1. NCBI lineage: Eukaryota > Metazoa > Chordata > Mammalia > Diprotodontia > Pseudocheiridae > Pseudocheirus > Pseudocheirus occidentalis. Next base: position 318,844,433 of record CM053595.1, read on the forward strand.
GTTGGTTTTCTTTATTTACACTCAATCTTGTGGCATCCCACATGCCCAGCATGAAGCGCTATCACTTATCAGGCTTTCTAGGTGCTTGTTCTGACTCAAATCAATCCTGCCACAGGCCTGTTTGGCACTAGGAAACAAACGGGAAATTCTCTAGACACACCTCCATCCAACCCCACCACCTCCCTGCTCCCAGAATAACGATTTTCTCTCCATGAAGAGAACCTGGAACATGGTGGGGAGTTTCTAGATTTATAGAATACTAAAAAAATAGACGCATTTTGTTTGTCATACAGTGACCCCCTCAGAAAAGTCAATGTGTTCAGATCTGCCTTTTCCCACAGTCCTGCCCTCTCAGCTGCACAGCGCATCTGTCTTTACATGGCTTCAAACTCATTGATTCTCTGCTTCGTTTTTCCCTGTTGGATCTGCCGCAGCGTCTTGTACTTGTCCCGTCCTTGTCTCATGTTCTCGTTGTGGATGATGTCATTGTGGGTCCTCTTGTTCTCATCCCTGGCCTGGGACAGCTCGTTTGTCAATGTCTGCAGTTGTCTCTGCACGCACTCATTCTTCTCGACCTCGGTGATACGTTTCTCTTCGTTTTGGTCATCCATGATGCCCTCACTGGAGAACTCGGTGCTGTAGCCACTGTACTCAGAGACTTCATCATGCAAGTTCTCATGTGGGTGGTAATTCACAGGCTCGTACACAGGAGGTGGTGGTGGTGGAGGGGCGGTCATCACATGGTGAAGTTCTTCTTTGGTCTTGACAAGATCATCCTGGGCTTCCCTGGCCTTGATCTGCCACTCTTCGACCTCATCCTCTTGACGCCTCCTGGCCTCTTCTAGGAGAGCAATCTTGGCGGTGTACTCGGCAAGTTCAGCAGCCAGCTACTCCTGGCTCTTTATCTGATCCACAGCCTGTCTCTCCAGTTCCTCTTTGGCTCGAAGAGCAGCCATGCGGTCAGCCTCAAGGCGCTCAGCCTCTTCCTGGGCTCGCTTCCTCTCTTCTTCCAGCTGATTGGCTCTCTGGATCTGATCAGAGAGCTCCTTCTCTGCTTTCTTGGTCTTCTGCTCATAGTCATGAAGTCTCATCATCAGCTCCTCCTTTTCTCGCAGCATCTGCTCCTTCTCTCCTTCAACAGTCTCTCTTCTCCTCTTCTCAGTTTCCAGCTGCTGCCTCTCCAGTTGTTTCTGGTGCTTCTCCTCCCGTGCTTGGGCTTTCATCTGCTGTACCTCAATGGTATCCGGCTTCCTACAGCGCATGTACAGCTCATGGTTCCCCGTGCAAAGCTTAAGGATCCACTTATTAATCCGGAGGCGAAGTGCATAAAATACAAAGTCAGGTGCCTTCTTGTCGATGGGTTTAATGACAAACTTTTTGTCATTGAAAGAGATGTTTCTGATCTTGCTCCAAGGGAAGCCAATCTTTGGGGTCAATTTATCATCTTTCTCGTAAATATTCAGCCCAAGGGCATTCACTCCGAGCCAAAGGTCTGTTCCTTTTTTGTTCTTTATTTCAAAGTAGTTGATCCCATACATCTCCAAATCCTGAGCAATCTTCAAATACTCCAGCATAGCATTATCTTTCAGCATCCCACGGTGCTCGGCATGCCACACCTGAATCCGATCTTCCCACTGTTCTCTGGAGAGCTTGTGCTGGTCCATTACTCTCTGTGGGATCAAACGTTAAGAGCTGAGGTATCTAGCCTTGTGCACATCTTTATTATAGTCACCAAACTTGGCTTGAACAGCATAGGACACAAGCAGTACAGCGGTCTCAGGAGGACAGTAGTTTTCATTACTGAGGATTCAATCTTTCACTTGTAAGAAGAACAGCTTCTGGGTAATGTCCTGGATCAGCTCCTCCGGCACATCCTCTGGGTAGAATTTGGCCCAGAATTTGAACTGGACGGGGTTCTCCTTTCTGACTTCCTGAGCAGAGACCTTTTTATCAAGCTTCAACCAGGTTGGAAATCCTTTATTACCCACATACTGGAGGCCAAAGTACCATATTTCCCGAAGGCCAATGGTCTTAACCACTTGGTCAAAGAGCTGCTTCCCAGTGGTGTTGGGCTGGATGGCAAACTCCAGCTCTGCATCCATGGTAGTAACGTGGACATTGATTGGTTTGGGCATTTTCGGTTCCTGGTGTGCTCCTTAATATCCCTCCAAACAAAGCTCTCATGCACAGGGCTCTCTCCTTTCCCCGAGAAATGCAAGCCCAGCCCTGGATTCCTCCCTCTGGCAGGCAGGCAGTGGACTAGTGCGCCTCTCACCCTGGCGGCGGCCTAGGGTATTCTTTCTGTTAGTTACTTCTTATTGATTCTGTATGTGGCTTATATATACATAGTGGTTTACATGTTATCTCTCTCTTGAGATTGAAAGCTCCTTGAGGCCAGGGACTGTATTTTACCTTTGCTTGTTACCTCCATTGATTATTGTGATAAGTTCCTGGCACAAAGTAGGGACTTAGTAAATATTTATTTCCTGTATGACAAAGAAGTCAGACTACTTAGGTTTCTGCAACGGGAATCTTAACAGTTTGTTAATCTTCAACTTGGTCAACCTAGATTTTTATGGTCTAATTCTGACTTGTACTTCTTGTAGATAGTAATGTAAAAAGACCATTCCCAGAATGTATGTTCCTAAAATTTAGGTATCTTTACTCCATCCACACTGGGCACATTTTTGGGTGTTGTTTAGCTATACTCTCTGTAAATTTTCACTTTTGACTCAGTTAAAATCCTAAGTAGCCTTGTCTTTGGAGAAGAATAAGTATCTTTAGTACTCTTGTGCCTTCATATGTGTATACTCTACCTCTACCCCTTCTCAATTATATTACAAAAAAGCATGGACAGAGATAGGAATTTACCTAGTGCCATTAAGAAGACTCTCTAGCTTTGTTACCCTTGAATCCTGACTCCTGGGGCTTCTTGATTATCTGTCAATGATTTAAAAGATCAAGAGCATGATTTTTTTAGAATAAAGAATATATATACTTTCCCCCCACTATGTTTAGTCTTCATGAAGTTCTTTTGGGCTCCTTACTCATTTAGATCATCTTACTTTATGATAGGTGTTCCTAAATATTCCCAAATTAAAATACATAGACACAAACACATTTTTTTTCCAATTACATGTATAAACAGTTTTTATTTATGCTTTAAAAAATGGATTCCAAATTATTTTCTTCCCTCCATCCCTTCTACCCTCATTGAGAGGACAAACATATAGATTTTAAATGTGTGGTCATGCAAAGAATAGTTTTATGTTAGTCATAGTGAAAAAGAAGATGCGTTCAGATTCCATCAGTTCTTTCTCTGGAAATGTAGAAAATGTTTCCTTACAAGTCCTTCAGAATTGTCTTGGATCATTATATTGCTGAGAATAGCTAAGTCTCTTGTCATTAAAAATCACAGTTACTGTGTACAGTGTCTTCCTGGTTCTGTTTGTTTCACTTTGCATCCTTACATGTGTTTCCAGCTTTTTCTGTAATCATCCTGTTTGCCATTCCTTATAGTATAATAATAATCTATCACAATCATATGCCAAAACTTCTTCAGCCATAACCCATTTGATGAACATCCCCTTGATTTACTGTTCTCAGTTATCACAAAATGATCTGCCATAAATATAAAGTAAGTAAAGATGGACACCATCAATCTCAGGAGGCATGATCTTAATGCTCCAACCATCTTAGAATTCATACACAACCAATAGAATTCCGAAAGATACTTTTCCCCATACCACACAGAAACAAAGTCAAGGAATATGAGAAGTTCTGGGAAAAGGAAGAAAAGTTCCTGGAATTCTTATATTCCTAAGAAATCTTTTTGAATCAATTTTTATGTTAAACCACTACTACTTCCAAAGACCTTTCAAATCCAGTATGAAAAGAAACTAAGTCTTGTTACTCACTTGTGAAATGAAATACAATGAGCAATTTTTCCCAAACTAAAAGAACCCAACAATTTCAACAAGTTAAATATAATGGAATGTGCCTCCCACACTGCCCCTTGCTCTCCTAGGAATTCAGGAGCTTCAAACGGCTGACTTTGTCAGTACAGTGAGCTACAAGCAAGAACACTGCAAGAAATTGTAGAGTACAGTTACCATGCTATTACCACACTTGGCTGATAGTTTTTGCAGGATTCTTCTAACCAAATATTTATTTCTTTCTCTAATTCCACAGCTTTATACCATTCTCACAGGTCACGTATTACTCCACAGAAATATTAATTCTAAGAGCTTAAAAAAACACTTCTCAGAAGCCATTGGATTAGAGCAGTGATTCTCAACCTGTGGGTCCTGACCCCTTTAGGGGTTGATTGACCCTTTCACAAGGGTCACAGGGGTGGCCTCAGACCGTCAGAAAACATATTTCTCATGACTTTAGAAACTGAGACACCACTCCTCTATCCATTTCCAGGCAGCTCTGCCCACATGCAGACAGGCCCACATAAGAGTATTAAAGAGTTGCAGCATTAGGAAGGTTGAGAACCACTGGATTAGAGGTTTAGAGGGGAAAGAGGACTAAGATTGTATCTAATATATCACCACCTCATATTTTTTAAATAAAGAAACTGAATCCAAGAGATTTTTGACTTGCCAAACATCACACTGAAAGTAACTGACATGTCTGGATTATTGATTTGTTGAACTGTATTTAATTTAAACCAAGTCCTGTGACTATAAGCCTATTTGTTCTTTCCTATGCTCCACACAGTCATGCAACCCACTACTATTTTATTCATATATCTCCTCTGTACTTTTCCTGACCTGTGGGGATTGAGATTTTCTGTAAATGTGTCTGTGCACAGCAAAGTCCTCATGATGTAACTGATCTATTCTCAGAAATCTATTCCCTAGGCAGCTCATGCCAACCAACAATGCAATCCTAAAGGCACATATTGGGCATCTACCATATTTAAAATTTTGAGATTGAAACCGAGAAAAAAGAGACAAAATGAATCTAGCATGTGCCCTCAGGGAATTTATAGGTGAATGAGAGGATTCAGGAAACTTCTGGAACTTGAGGAAGAGTAGGATATAGTTGTAAGTTGTAGATTTAAGATCATGTCAGGAGACATTTTTATTTTTGAATTCTTTTATTTGTGTTTTTGTTTACATCATTTATTTCCACAAGATTTTGAGTTGTAAATTTTCTCCCCATCTTTCTCCTACACACAACGCCAAAAAAGCCATCCCACTCTAAAGCTCCTCCCCCAATCTGCTCTGTCCTATATCCTCCTCCAATGGCCCTTGAACTTTCTGGCAGGGCAGGATGGGTTTCCTTACTCCAGTGCCTGTATATCTTAATTCCTAGTTGCATGTAGTTAATAATAATTGTGTGTGTATTAACTTTTGATTATAGAGCTTTAAATTTTAGATTCTTTCAGTTTCTCCCTCATTACATACCCCCACTGGAAGGACAAGCAATTCAATACAGGCTGTACATGTGTAATTACACAGGACATCTCCACAGTGGACATATTGTGAGAGACTTATTATATGTCCCTCCTTCCTATCCCAACCCCGCCCCTTGTTCTATTCTCTACCCTGTTCCTGTCCTTTTACAGAAGTCTGTGTTTCCAGCAGTCCTCTCCCAGACCCTGCCCTCCCTTCCATCCTGCCACCTCTCATCTCCATCCCCTCTACTCAACTGTGTGGCAAGATACCCAGTTTAGAGTTTGTCATTCCATCCCTAAGCCAAATTAAATGAGAGTAAAGTTGACCTTTTCCCTTTCGCCTTCCTCTTCTTCCCCTCCATTGTAACAGTTATCCCTTGCCTCTTCTACATTGGATGATTAACCCCATTCTGTCTCTCCTTGTCTCCTCTCATTCTAATCCTCTTCCACCTCAGAATTTCACCTTTTAAATTATCTTCCATTCCAATTCAATTTATCCTGTGCCCTCTATGAACTCATATGCACACATACTCAGATACATATTTCTATGCATATATACCCTCATATATAGACATATGTATAGGTGTATACACACAAAAACACATTTTTATTCTTTCCACCTATCCACATATTGATAAAAGTTTCATAAGTTACTATTATCATTTTTCCATATTGGCATGCAAATAGTGAAACTTTGATAAGTTCCTTATGACTTCTTTTCCATGTTTACCATCTCATGATTCTTGAATACCAAATTTTCTATTCATTTCTGGTTTTTTCAACTAGAATGCTTGAAAGTCCTCCACCTCACTGAATGACCATATTTTCCCCTGGAAGATTATACTCAATTTTGCTGGGTAGATGATTCTTGGTTTTAATCCTAGTTTCCTTGATCTCCAGAATATCATATTCCAGAAACTTTGATCCCTCAGTGTAGAAGCTGCCAGATCTGGGTTATCCTAGTTGTGTTTCCACAGCATTCAAATTGCTTCCTCTTGGCAGCCTGTAATATTTTCTCCTTTATCTGGAGACTCTGGAACCTAGCTATAACATTTCTAGGAGTTTTCTTTTGGGGATCTATTGTGAGAGGTGCTTGCTGAATTCTTTCAAGTTCTATTTTACCCTCTGATTCTAAAATATCAGGGCAATTTTCCTTGAGAATTTCTTGAGTGAAGCTTTCTAAGTGATTTTTTTATCACGGCTTACAGTTAGTCCAATAATTTTTAAATTGTCTCTCCTAGATCTATTTTCTAGGTCATTAGTTTTTTCAAGGAGATATTTCACATTGCCTTCTATTTTTTCACTTGTTTGTATCTGTTTAAAAGTACCTTGATTTCTCATAAAGTCATTTGCTTCCATTTGCTCCACTCTAATTCTGAAGGAATTATTCTCTTCAGAATGCTTTTGAGATTATTTTTCCATCTGGCACATTTGACTTTTTAAGGCATTCTTCTCCTCATTGGATTTTTGGGCCTCTTTTGCCATTTTAGTTAATCTGTTTTTAAGGTGTCATTCTCTTCAGTCATGTTGTTGACTCTCTTTTCATGATTTTCTTGCATCATTCTCATTTCCCTTCCCAAGTTTTCCTCCACTTCTCTTATTTGGTTTTCAAAGTCCTTTTTTAAGCTAATGTGTCTATGGCTTGTAGGCAATCTTCATTTTTCTTGGAAGCATTTGGTGTCTGAGTTCTGACTGACTTGTCTTCCTCCTGTTCCTTGCTTTGATCTTTTTGTCCCCAATAAAGGATTCTAGATTTTGGTTGCTGTTCTTACATTGCTTCCTTTTCCTGCTCATGCTGCCAATAAATTATTTATCTTTTTAGGTCTGTGAAACTCTGCTTCCAGAGGGTAAAGCTCTGTCCCAAATCACTGGGGTTTTCACAGCTGCTGGAGCTATTAGAGGGCTGCTGAAGCCCCACCAACTTTGGCTCACTGAAAATGCATCCCAGGAGCACCACCCAAGATAAAGATCCAGGTCTAGGCTGCTTGCCACAAGACTAGTTAGCCCCTCAATGAGGCTAAGTAACTGTAACTCTTTCTGTTGTTCTATGTTGGTGTTATTTTGTCAGAAAGATGCATTCTTTCTGTAGAATTGTGTTACTTTGTCAGACAGAAGCACTCTGTTGAATCTGTTTTTATTTCACAGACAAAAAGTGAAATGAGATGATAGTACTGGCAATGTATGTGAATATTTTGACTCTGTTAAGCTTAATGTGTGTGAATATTGCTGTGGCTCTATTAAGCTTTGTTTTCCTAGAAAAATAAACTACAAGAGTTTGGTATAGTGCAGGCCCCATGAGCTGTGATAGGAGAACTGCCTACATGTGAATCCAGGAAACAGGTGAATCCAGGCAAGTGCTGAGTGGGTGGAAGAGGAGTTGTGTGGTTTGGAAGTCAACCTTTGGAAGCTTTGGAAGTTAAGATGAAAGCACCTTTACTTGCGTACTCAGTGCTGACTGATGAAATTGTAACTCACTGTGACCTAGGGGTGGATGGCCTTCATGCATTCCATACCCCTTAATTATGACTGGTTTAAAGATCTTTGGAAGCCAGCTTCCAGTCAAGATGAAAGAAGACTTTAGATGGATATTTTATATTGATGGACGAGATTGTGACTTACTGAATTACATGCTTTGTTTAAGATTATGTGGTCACCTTAGCAATGAGTTATTATGTTACATTGCTGTGAATATTGTGCATTAGTTTACCATTGAATAGAGAGTTTGCTATACTGTGTGATAAGAACCTTAAAAGCTCATCACAGTAGCAGTCCTCAGGAATGTTGCTCATGATTGGCTTTACAAACCCTCATATCTATCTAGTTATATTTTTGTTTGTGTATGTATCTGTCTTTTGCTAAAAAACAAAACAGAACATAAATTTGAATTATTAGATTTAAACCTAGTTTTGACATTTGATTCTATGGAAAACATATCTATTTCCTCAATTCACATGATCTTCCCTATGCTTTTTGAATATTTTTTTTCACGCACTCACAAATACACTTATCGAGAGGCATCTAAGTCTTCTCTCCAGCATAAACAGTTTCTAAAGGTTTCTCCCAAATACCCCTCAAATAATGTGGTTTCTGATTAATCTGTTGAGAAAATGTGATAACCCTCTCCAGAATGGCTCAGACTTATGAGTTTATCAATGAGCCTTTCAGTTTCATAAAAATATCACTATTTCTAGATTAATCTGATATAAAGCCATAAATCTTTCTGGGACATACTGTTTCTGCTCTTTCTTGCCATTTTTCTGCAAATTTCCATATCCTTTGTTGCCTTTCCTTTTGTTTTATCAGTCAGATCTACACAGATTATATTTTTTGCAATATCAGAGATGAGAATCTACATAAGGTATACATGAGTGACAGTGTATGATGCATTGGGGAGAATGTTAGAGGAGAGAATGATGACCGAGATCTTGAATCAGCATGGAAAGTCTTTATAGGTGAAGTGAGAACATTTGTTTGTTGGAGGATAGGTGTGGAGCTACATAAGGTCTTTCAGTGTCCTTTTTGTCCATGAACTTGGCAGCAGCTGACCTATGCTCACATCGGCAATGGCATCTGGTATTTTCTCTTCTACACTTTTCCTGGGTTATTTTTTCTCTAGTATCCTTCTAAAACCATTTAATGAACACTCTATTTGTATAATCATCCATTAATTCAATGGAGACTTTAAAATACTCTACTCATGAATGGTACTATATATGCTAGGTGCTTATCAGTTGCAGAAAGAACTGCATATTATTAAAGCAATTAGGTTATTTGCTTTTTTCCTCATTTTTTGAGGTTAGTGTGTTCCATATTCTCTCCCTAACAAATGAAAATTCATTGAGGGCAGTCTGTTTGCATATATTGGTTTGTCTTGCGTTCTGATTTTTTTCTATTGCTTTGGAATCGCCATCATTGATCAGGGAAATTGATGATGACTAATAAATTCACATCTCCTAGCTTAATTGATTATGGAGAACCAATTGATGGAGTATATTGAGAACTAGACATCAAGTCAGGAAGAAGAGAATTAAAATCCCGTCTGGGAAAATCCTTTAACCTCTGTTTCTCTCACTTTCCTTATTTGTAAAACAGAGATAATACCCATCTCTCAGTACTATAGTGAGGATCAAGTAACATAATACTAGTGTTGCAAAGTACTTTGTAAACAAGGGGGAGAGAGACAGAGAGAGACAGAGAGACAGAGATAGAATGAGAGAGAGCTGGATATCTGAAAAATTGCATGTTTCAACTTTTACTTTCCAGGGACAAGTTGGAACACATTCAAAGCAAGGCATCAGAGTCTTAAAATGCTTGTTTGTTGTTGTTGTTGTTTTCTGTTCCCCTAGACATTCTCTTTTATTTATTTATTTTTATTTTATTTTGCTTTTTTTGGAGGGTAGTTGTGGTTAAGCAACCTCCCAAAGGTCACATGACTAGTAAGTGTTAAGTGTCTGAGATTGTATTTGAACTCAGGTCATCCTGTCTTCAGGACTGGTTATTTGTTTACTATAAACATGTTTTTACAGCTATTAGAACTTTTGTTGTTCTAACACACTCATTCTAGAATGTTATCTGTGATGTTTAAACTCAACCCTCTCCTCTTCCAGGGTCCTTAGGAATGGACGACGTAACTCAGTCATGGAGAATCAGTGGCTTTGAGGCTTTTTGTGGACCTCTAGGTCCTCAAATACAATCCTTTAACTGAATCTAAACTTCACAGAGCAAATCCCTTAATAAATGGATTTGTTCTGTAAAACGTGCACTTATTCTTAAGGCCACATCCAAGGACCTAAAATACTACTTGTGGCCTTGACATGGAGAGCTCTACCCACCCCACCCCACCCTTGACCTCTTTCCTCTACTCTGGTGCATTTCATGTGTCTGTCTATTTGGAGGCACTTTGGCCTCCCTCAGGTATTAGAATCTGTAAAGCAGTTGCTGTTTCCCCTCTCTCCTCTGCCTTCTCTTCTAGAAGCCTTCTCTTCTCCTTTGTCATCTTGAAGCAAGACTTTCTTCACTCCTAAGAAAATCCCTTGCAATTGCCAACCAGTATTCTTATAGCCCAAATCTGATCATATTGTCCCTTCTACAGATCATTCAACTTCTGTTTCCCCAAGAGTGAAGCACTTACTAGCAATTCCTCTATCTGACATTTAAAGCTCCTTCCAACCTGACACCAGTCTGGTTTTTTCTATGCTGTTTGTGCCAGTCTCCACCTCAAACACTTCACATTCCTGTTCAAATACCCTGTTTTCTCTTCTCTCTCTCTAAAGCTTTCTGCATCCTTCCTCAACACATTTGTCCGGCTTTTTCCCCACCAATGAAATCCCATCTCCTCTCTTCACCTTTTGGAAACCCCTATTTTCTCCTAGGCTCTGCTTGAGTATTTCTTTTTACAGGAGGCTTTTACTAATTGTCTCCCTTGCTACCTCCCTAATTCCTAACTGCTGATTATGTCTAGGACTGAAATAAGTCAATTACTTTCTTAACTCTTTCACTGAGGAACTCTTAGACTGGGGACTCTATTTCCTGCGCCAACCCTCAGCAAGTTGACTGGATGAAAGGTTGTGCAACGGAGAGAAATATTAAATGAGTAGAAAGATAGATGGAACCAAGATTATAAGATTTTTATATGTCAAAGAGAAGATTTGCACTTTATCATAAAGCAGGGATTCATAATGATTTCTGTGTTATGGACCATTTTGGATGTCCATTAAAGTCTATAGACCCCTTCTAAGAATCATGGTTTTAAAGTCATAAGATCAAATATATAATATTTCAAAGAAATCTTGAAATGTACTTTTCAAAATAGTAAAAGCAAACGAGAAAGAATTCTTGGCTCCTTGTTTAAAACCCTCTCTCCTAGTGCTACTAGGAAGCTACAGAAACTGCTTGAACAGAGTATTAGCAATTTGGATTTTTTTCCTTAGGACCATGCAGCTGGCTGCTGGATAGAGGATGAATTGAGGAGAGGAGAGACAGTAGAGTGGGGGGAAGGAGGGAAAAAGGAGTTTGTTCTAATTATCAATGTGAAAAGAGATGAGATTTTGAACTATAGCATATATTGTGCAAGTAGAGAGATAGGGAGCGAAGTGAGAGATACCGGGCAAGAAGTATAAATAGGGAGTCTTGGAGATTGATATCTTGAGAATCTGATTCAGGACTCTAAAGAGACCTTTGTCATTTGGTCAATGTATTGGTGGTTTTGTGCATGTGGAGGTGTAAGTCATTCTGGGTGAGGTCACTTCACAGAATGTGATGTAGAAAGTTGACAATGACTTTCTTTACCCATGGGTCATGAGAGTCACTCAGTAAATAGCAATTATTTAGTGTCTTCTATGTATTTGACTGTTTTAAGCAATAGAGCTACAGAGAAAGATTGTTTTTAAGACCCTTCACTTGGGTGGCAGAGCCAAGATGGCAGCATGGAAGCATCATGTTTTGCAGCTCCCACACAACCACCCTAAACACCCATAAAATATGACCCTGAACAAATTCTAGAGTTCTCAAACTCAAAAAAATACAAAAAAACACATCTCTTGCAGAAGTCAGCTCAGGAGCAGGGGATCATAGGGGCAGGATGGGAGCCAATAACAGCCCAGCCTGAAACCAAAATGTGTCCAGGCCTCAGGGTGGTCAGGAGGAACCCAGCCAAACCGAGCTGCAGCCCGTCTACAAGAGAAAAGATCAACAACACCTCCAGCAACTCCACATCTACCAAGGCGTGAAAAATAAGGATTAGAGAAAGTCAGCTTGGCCAGAGGGGCTCATCTTGTAGGCCAGGAGCTGAGGCCAGCCCAGCACCAAACCAAAACCGGTGGCCAGGCCCCCGGGTGGTTGGGTGAGCATAGCCACCCAAGCCACAACGTGAGCCTACTTCAGGGAAGATCTACTGCACCTGGAGGAATCTTCACATCTACTAAGCCTGCTTTTAGAGAAGGCCAATGAAAGTGAGTGAAGCTTTCAAGGTAAATTTGGGGGAGGAAAAGCAGTTTGGCCAATCTACACCCAAGGAAAGGAAGCAGTGGGGGAAGCACAGGAAATGTTGTAACTTACAGCTGCCCCCACTGGGCTGCTTCAGAGCTCCTGGCCTACGGACCACACAGGGGGGCTGAGTCGATTGATCAGGGCCAAATGCTCTTGCATTGAGCGGCCTGGATCTGGATCGTGGCCTTGGGTGGTGGTCCTAGGGAGCACTTTCAGCAAGCCAAAGCTTGGCGGGGTTGAAACACCCCCCCAATAGCTCCGGGAGCTGGGAAAACCCCAGCTATTTGGAACAGAGCTTACCCTATTCCCCCCGCCCTGGAAGCAGAGTTTCACAAAGCTAAAAAACCCAACCAATTAATTGACTGGCCAACATGAGGAAAAGGAAGCAAAATAAGAACAGTAATAAAACTCTAGAATCCTTTTTTGTGGACAAAAAGGATCAAAGCATGGAATGGAAGGAAGATAATACAGTCAGAATTCCCACAACAAAAGCTTCAAAGACACTTGAAGAATACCTAGAACCTATAGATAAGCTGAAAAAGGACTTTCAAAAACAATAGAGAAGTGGACGAAAAATTGGGAAGAGAAATGAGAAGGATGCAAGAAAATCATGAAAAGAGAGTCAACAATCTGATTGAAGAAAACAATACTTTAAAAAATAGATTAACTCAAATGGCAAAAGAGTGCCAGAAAGCCAATGAGGAGAAGAATGCCTTTAAAAAGTCAATTTTCCCAGATGGAAAAAGAATCTCAAAAGCATTCTGAAGAGAACAATTCCTTGAGAATTAGAGTGGATCAAGTGGAAGCTAATGACTTCATGAGAAACCAAGATACTATTGAACAGTTACAAAGAAATGAAAAAATAGAAAGCAATGTGAAATATCTCCTTGAAAAAGTCACTGACATGGGAAATAGATCCAGGAGAGACAATTTGAAAATTATTGGTACACCTGAAACCCATCACCAGAAAAAGAACTTGGAAAGCATCCTTCAAGAAATCCACAAAGAAAATCACCCTGATGTTTTACAATCAGAGGGCAACATAGAACTTGAAAGAATTCACCAATAACCTCTTCAAAAAGATCCCCAAAAGAAAACTTCTAGAAATGCTATTGTCAGGTTCCAGAAGACCCAGTTAAAGGAGAAAATATTACAGGCTGCCAAGAGAAAACCATTTGAATACTGCAGAGGCACTATCATAATAACCCAGGATGTTGTAGCTTCTACACTGAGGGTTCAAAGGGTCTGGAATATGATATTTTGAAAATTAAGGGAGCTGGGATTAAAACCAAGAATCAACTACCCAGCACAATTGAACATATTATGCAATGTGGAAAATATGGTCATTCAATGAGTTGGAGGACTTTCAAGCATTCTTGCTGGGAAAAACCAGAACTGAACAGAAAATTTGACAATCAAACACAAGAAGCATGAGAAGGTAAATATGGGAAAGAAATCATGAGAAACTTGTCAAATCTGAATTATTTACATGCCAATATGGAAAAATGATAATAGTAACTTAAGAAACTTTTCTTAGTATGAGGATAGGTGAAGGAAATACAAATGGATATATATGTATACTTATACATATGTCTATATAGGAGGCTATATATGCATATTAATACATATTTGTGCATATGTATATATGGGTATATAGAGGGCATAAGATCAATTGAATACAAAGGGATGATGCTTTAAAAGGCGAAATTCTGAGGTGGGAAAGGACTATAATGGGAGCAAACAGGGAGAGACAAAATGCGTTTAATCAAACCATATAGAAAAGACAAGGAATAACTGTTAAAACTTCACTTTCATTTTACTCTCATTGAATCTGTCTTAAGGAATATACGGCATAAACTCTAAACAGGGCATCATGCCACACTAGAGATTAGGGGGCATGGGGATGAGAGGCAAGATGATGGATGGAAGGGCAGGGTCTGGGGGAGGGATGCTGCATGCGCACACTTCAATAAAGGGACAGGGACAGGGTAGAGAACAGAACAAGGGGGAGAGGGATAGCAAGGAGAGACAGATGATCACTGTCACCATGTGTCCACTATGAAGATGTCCTGTATAATCACTCCTACACAGCCGGTATTGAAGTGGTTGTCCTTCCGGTGGGGAGGGGTGACAAGGAAGGAATCGAAAGAATCTAGAATTCAAAGCTCTGCAATACCTGCAACTAGGAATTAATATATACAAGGGCTGGGGTAGGGAGACCCTCCCTCCCCTACCAGAAAGTTAGAGAGCAGACCAGGGGAGAAGCTCTACAGTGGGATGGCTGTTTTGGGGTTGGGGTAGGGGAAAGATGGGGAGAAAATTCATAATTCAAAAATCTCATGAAAATGAATGAGGTGAACAAGAAAATAAATAAAATTTATTACAAAAAAAAATAAATTGAAAAATCAAGACCCTGTACTCATGGAAAACACAGTCTGATCAGAGAAAACAGGAAAGCAATGATGTACAAACAAGATGTGAAGAGGATAAGTTGGAGAAAATAAATTGGTGTAAGAGTATAGCTTTAAAAGAGATCAGAAAAGGCTTCTTGAAAATGAAATTATAGCTGGCATTTGAAGGAAGTCGAGGAAGTCTGTAATTAAGTCAAACATTAAACAGACAACAAGTACTGACTATGGGCCAGTCTCCATCATAAGTACTAGCGATTCAAAGAAATGTAACAGAGAGCTCCTGTTCTCAGGGAATTCATAGTGTAATGGGAGGGATGGCATGTAAACACATATGCATTCCTCTGACTACAGAGATTGGATGGAAGGTGAAAGGTGAACAGGAGAGAGACACTTCATTTAAAGGAAGTTTCAGGGCAGCTGTG
This sequence comes from Pseudocheirus occidentalis, assembly GCA_028646575.1. Taxonomy (NCBI): domain Eukaryota; kingdom Metazoa; phylum Chordata; class Mammalia; order Diprotodontia; family Pseudocheiridae; genus Pseudocheirus; species Pseudocheirus occidentalis. The sequence continues at coordinate 318,859,660 of CM053595.1, forward strand.
TTATTTCCTCAGCTGGTTGAACTAATATGGATTTCATTAGACCCCTGGAAGGTAAACTATTGACCTATTGACATCCTTCATTCCCTTCTTTTAAACTCTGTGTGTGTGTGTGTGTTTTCAGCTCTTTTTATTTGGGCTCCTTGTGGACTGGGGCTCTGTATTGCTTTTTTTTATCCCCAACACTTAGCCCAATAGCATTTACTAAGCGTTTAGTAAATATTGATTGACTGAATGAAATGCATACATACATATTCACATACACACATGCATTCATACATATACACACATATTCAACTGTGATATAAACACATAAACATATACAGAAACTTGTGTGTATATGTGCATGTATCTATACCTATGACTCTATGCAACAACAGAGGAAGTCACTAGAATTAAGGGAAAACTGGAAGGATTTCCTGTAGATAATGGAATTTTAGGTGGGACTTGAAGGAAGCCAGTAGGCAGACAGCATTCCAGGCATGGGGAAGATTTAGGGAAAATGCCCAGCATCTAAAGATAGAGTGTCTCGCTTGAGGAACAGCAAGAACGTTATTGTCACTGAACTGAAGAGTACATAATAGGGAAGGAAAGGTATAAGAAGACAGAAAGGTGGGAAGAGGATAGGTTATGAAGGGTTGTGAATGTCATTGAAAGAATTTGATATTTCATCCCAGAGACTGCATCTGTTACTCACATTTCATCACAATATCTGCCCTTCTTATTGGATACTATGAGAGAAGGGCAGTGTCATTGGTTCCAGGGCTTAAGTAGGAGTTCAGCAGTTTTTTCTTTTCATTTCCCACCAAATACATAGTTCGTGGTTGTTATTGTCATTTTTGTTTTAGTCATTTTTCAGTTGTTTCAGACTCTTCATAGCCCAATTTGGGCTTTTCTTGGCAGAGATACTAGAATGGTTTGCTATTTCCTTCTACAGCTTGTTTTACAGAAGAGTTAACTAAGGGGAACAGGTTTAAATGACTTGCCCAGGGTCACACAGCTGTGAAGTGTATGAGACAAGATTTGAACTCAGAAACTGAATAACTCAGATTGTTTAGTTTTGAAAGCCAGAAAGAAAACTTACCACACTTTGCACAGAATCACAGAACCTTAAAGGACCTGAGAGGTCAAGTCATCCAGCCCGTCTCCACTAGATGTCATCTGATTTCTTCTTGAACTCCTCCAGTAGAAGGGAATCCACCACTTAATATTATTCTGGGAATGTATCTTGTTTCACTTTAGGCTAGATCTAATTGCCACCAAATCCATTTGTTTTACGCAAAGTAAATTTGTGTCTTTGAATCTGGGTTGTTTATAGTCATGATTCTTGAGTCAATGCCTTTTCTACAAAATGGTATACCATGTTCTGTAGACATCTAGTATATACCCCAACCCAAATACCACTTTCAAGTCTGTTTAATTTTTACCCTGGGCTGTATTGATTGATCTTTATTCAGAAGTGTATCTCTCTAAATGAAGACTTAGACTGCAATAGTTTCTTGGCTACAAAATCATACGATTAATTCTTAAATTCTTATTAAGAGAAGTTCATTTGAGAATATCCAGATATTTTCCCCTGATGTAATACTATTTTGCCATATTATAATTACAAAGTTAATATTTTAATCCAGATATGAATTTTAGCACCATGGTGATCACTTTTTTTTATAAAATCAATATTGTAATGATTCCTAATAGTAATTGAGTCCATCAAGAGATTTTTTCTTTTCTGTCTCTGTCTTCCTAGGTTTCAGCTATCCCTCTCAACTTCGAGTCATCAGCAAATCAAATAAACCTGTCATCTAAGCAGCTAAAAAAAGTTACCATTAACAATATGAAATGATGGAGAGCTTAGGACAGTTCTCTAGGACAATCTACTCAAGTCCAGCTTTCTTGTTTACATTATGTAATGACTATTTAATGTCTGTTTAATCATTGATTCTGGCCATTTACCCCATTTCAAATTCATCTAATTAATCATCCTATTAATGCTCAGCTCTTAGAATTCGGCCTGGACCCTAGTAGATGATTAACCAATGTTTTTTTTGACACTGTCACCTAGTTGATGTCTTCTTTTCCACAAGAAAAAAATGCATGAGACTTAAAAAAACAGCTTTCAAAAATATATGTGAGCAGAAGCAGAACTAACAAGGTGGAAAGAAAGCAGTAGCCTTTCCAAGCTTCTCCAAGTATTCTGTCACTAAAAGTTAAAAGGGAATTTGAGCAGATTTAAGAGTGACAGAACCCATTGGACGACAGAGTGTGGCAGATTCCTAGGCCAGGAAAGTGCCTATTCAGGTCGAACATGGAGCACACAGGAACTGCACCAGCATGGATCTGAGAGCAGAGTAAGGCAGACTGAGAAGAAGCCCCAGCCAGAGGGGTTTTCACCTGTCTCACCACAGGACAGAATATCTTCGGAACTGGGTATGAGAAAAGTAGGGGACCACAGAAGGGTCCCTGCTTTTTTTTCTTTTCCTGGGACTAACAGCCCACAGCCTGGATGTTTAAAATTATATACCCAAACTTCCAGAAGTCAACACGGAGGAATAAAATTTAGTTGCTCTAATCCCCCCTGCCTGAACCAAGAAACTTCTGGAGTTAAATTTCCCACCCAGAGTAAAATCTTGAATTAGTGGGAAATAGCCTCAGGCTTGAGTGTCACTGAGGAAAGGGGAAGGAAGACAGTATTGAGTCTAAAGCCCAGGAGGGTGGAGCTAGCAAGCCATAACAACAAAATCCCACTAGTGCTTTAGCACCACCTAGCCAATCAGCATACTACAGCCCAGCCCTGCACTTTTGCTGTCCTTCTGCTACTGAACCTGAGATGTAGCCAAGAGACACTGAGGTGGAAACCTGAAGGAGCCAGACCACCGTGCCCCCATAGGCTACTCTGTAAGCCTTAGGATAACTCAGAGGAAACATCGAGAGTCCTGGCCTTCGCTTCAGTCTACACACTCCTAGGCTACAGCTCAAAAAGTTAAAAACCAAACCCCTACCTCCAAGCCTGAGAAGCTCAATATTTTTGCACCCCCAAAGCAGATATCCACTCTAAAAATCCAGGACATAACTGCCCATAATGGGGAAGAAGGAAACTACAAAGGCTAGGAGTACCAAAACTTTTTATACTGAGTGAGAACAATCAAGGGGAAAGGGTGGGTAAAAAGGGGGGAAACAGAGGGAATACTGAGGGAGGTGGTGGTCAAAAGGAAAACTCTTCAGGAAGGTAAGGAGAAAGGAAGACACAAAGATATAAACAGAAGAGGTAATAAGGTGGAGGGAAAGTCGCAGACAGTCATCATAACTGTGAATGTGAATGGAATGAACTCTCCCACAAAACAGAGGCAGATAGAAGAATGGATTAAAAACCATAATCCTACAATATGCTGTCTACAAAAAACACATCTGAAACAAGGGGATATGCACAGGGTAAAGGTAAAAGGAAGAAGCAGAATATATTATGCTTCAGCAAAACTAAAAAAAAAGCAGGGATGGCAATCCTTATCTCAGATAAAGCAAATGCAAAAATAGATCTAATTAAAAGAGATGAGGAAGGAAACTACATTCTGCTAAAAGGCAACGTCGAGAATGAAGCAAGCTCATTACTTAATACATATGCACCAAGCGGGATAGCGTCCAGATTCCTAGAGGAAAAGTCAAGGGAATTAGAGGAAGAAGTAGATAGCACAACACTAGAGGGGACCTCAATCTCTCCCTCTCTGAACTTGATAAACCTAACCCCAAAATAAACAAGTAAGAAGTCAAGGAGGCAAATAAAATTTTAGAGAAGCTAGACATGATAGTTCTCTGGAGACAACTGAATGGGGATAAAGAAGGAATATACCTTCCTCTCAGCAGTACATGGCACATACACAAAAATTGACCATGCACTAGGGAATAAAAATTATATGCAATAAAGGGCCATGGAAAGATAGGCAAAAAATAGTTGGAAATGAAATAATTTAATCGTAAAAGATTGAGTGAGTCAAACAAGAAATTGTAAAAATAATCAGTAACTTCATTCAAAAGAATAACAATAACGAGACATCATACCAAAAATTAGGGTATGCAGCAAAGGCAGTTCTTAGGGGAAGTTTTGGATCCCTGAATGCATGCATGAAAAATTTAGAGAAAATGGAGGTTGATGAATTGGGCATGCAATTGAAAAAACTAGAAAAAGAACAAATGGAAAATCCCCAATTAAATACCAAATTAGAAATAATGAAAACCAAAGGGTAGATTAATAAAATTGAAAGTAAGAAAACTATTAAACTTATATAAATGTGGGTATAAGTGAACTAATCTGAAGATTTCAAAATAAACCCTATTAAAGGGAAGAAAGGGGTTGTAATGGGAGAAAAGGAAAGGAAGAGGCAGACAGTGTTAAATTATGCCACAAGAAAAAGCATAAAAACATACTAAAGTGGAGGGGAGGGAAGGAAAGACATGAGCATCTTATGATCATTACTCGCATTGGTTCTGATTTAAAGAGGGATCAATAAAAACAGCTAAGTTTAGATTCTAACATGAAAAGACAGAAGGACTCATAACAATGGGGGGGGAAAAGAGGAAGGGAGAGGAGCAAGGTATGAAGTTTATTAGCATTAGCTTGGGTTCAAGGAGGGAATAACATACTCTGTAAAGAATAAAAAAGATATTGTGCCTTACAGGCAGTAGGAGGGATAAGGATTTAGGGGTGTAAGAAGGGGGACGGGACACAGGGAGGGAATACTGAGGGGGGCAATGGTCAAAAGGAAAACTCTTAAGGAGGGGATGGGAAAAGGAAGACACAAAGATATAAACAGGGGTGGGAATAAGATGGAGGGAAAGTCACAGATAGTAATCATAACTGTGAATGTGAATGGAATGAACTCTCCCATAAAACAATAATTAGAAATTATATTGTCCAATTGTATGCACATAAGTTTGACAATCTTAATGAAATGGATGAATATTTACAAAAAATGTAAGTTGCCAAGACTAACTGAAGAGGAAATAAATTGCCTAAACAACCCCATCTCAGAAGAAGAAATTGAACAAACTATCAGAGAACTCCCTAGGGAAAAAAAAACAGGGCCTGATGGATTTACAAATGAATCTTATCAAACATTTAAAGATCAATTGATCCCAATACTCTACAAAGAATTTGGAAAAATTGGTGAGGAAGGAGTCCTACGAAATTATTTTTTATGACACAAATGTGGTACTGATACCTAAATTAGGGAGAGACAAAATGGAGAAAGGAAATTAATGACCAATCTCCCTCATGAATATAGATACAAAAATTTTAAATAAAATATTAGCTAAAAGACTACAGCAACTTATGACAAGAATAAAACATTGTGATCAAATTGGATTTATTCCAGGAATGCAAGGATGGTTCAGTATTAGGAAAACCATCAGTATCATTGATCATATCAACAAAAAACTCACAGAAACCATATGATTATCTCAATAGATGCAGAAAAAGCCTTTGCCAAAAATACAAGGTCCATTCCTATTAAAACACTAGAAATTATAGGAATAAATGGAATTTTCTTTAGAGTAGTAGGTAGCAACTATTTAAAAACATCAGCAAGTATTATATGCAGTGGGGATAAACTACATGCTTTTCCAATAAGATGAAGGGTGAAACAAGGATGTCCACTATCACCCCTATTATCTAATCTGGCACTAAAAATGTTAGTAGTACAATTGGAGAAGTAAAAGAAATCAAAGCAATCAAATTAGACCAAGAAGTGACTAAGCTATCACTCTATGCAGATGATATGATGATATACTTGGAGAATCCTAGAGAATCAAGTAAAAAATTTCTGGAGAAAATAAATAAATTTAGCAAAGTTGCAGGATATAAAATAAACCCATATACATCCTCAGCATTCCCATATATTTCCAAAAAATTCTAACAGCAAGAGATAGGAAGAGAAACTCCATTTAAAGTTACTGTAGACATTATAAAAGATTTGGGAATCTACCTGCCAAAACAAATCCATTATATTTATGAACACAACTACAAAATGCTTTTCACAGAACTAAAATCAGATCTAACTAATTGGAAAAATATCAATTGCTCATGGCTGGGTCGAGCTAATATAATAAAAATGACAATTTTACCTAAATTAAATTACATATTTAGTCCCATACCAGTCTTTCTACCAAAAAAATTACTTTACAGAACTAGAAAAATAATAACAAAATTCATTTGGAAGAACAAAAATATGGAATATCTAGGTAATTAATGAAAAGATATGCTAGGGAAGGCAGCCTAGCAATACCATATTTTAATCTGTATTATAAAGCAGCACTCATCAAAACTGCTTGGTACTGGCTAATGAATAGAGTATTGGATCAATGGAATAGAATGGGTTCAAAAGACTCAATAATCAATGATTATAGTAATATAATAAGCCCAAAGACCCCAGTTTCTGGGATAAGAACTCACAATGTGAAAAAAAACTGGTGGGAAACTTGGAATATACTTTGCCTGAAACTGGGCATAGATCATCATCTAATGATGTAACAAAGTCAAGTCTAAATGGGTGCACAATGTAGGTATAAGACTGATACTGTAAATAATCTGAGGATGCAAGCAATAGTTTACCTGTTAGATCTATTGCATAGAGAAGACTTTATGACCAAAGACGAGTTGCAGAGCATTATAAAATGCAAACTGCATAATCTTGCTTACATTAAATTGAAAAGTTTCTGTACAAACAAAGCCAATGTAACAAAGATTAAGAGGGAAATGAGAAATTGGGAAAAAATATTTACAATAAGTGTCTCTGATAAAGGCCTTATTTCTATAATATACAGGGAACTAAGTAAACTTTATCAGAACACAAGTCATTCCTCAATTGCTAAGAGGTCAAAGGACATGAAAAGGCAGTTTTCAGAGGTAGGAATTGAAGATATATTTGAGTATATTGAAAAATGCTCTAAATCCCTCTTGATTTGAGAAATGCAAATCATAACAACTTTGAGGTACCACATCTCACCATTCAGATTGCCTAAGATGACAAACCAGGAAAATGACAAGTTCTGGAGAAGATGTGGAAAAATTGGAACACTAATGCATTGTTGGTGGAGCTGTGAACTGATACAACCATTCTGGAGATCAATCTGGAAATATGCCCAAAGAGCTATAAATAATTGCATTCTCTTTGACCCAGTAATACCACGACATAACAGAAGTGAGAAAATGACCCATATGTACAAAAATCTGAATTGCCACTTTCTTTGTGGTGGCAAAAAACTGGAAATTTAGGTAATGCCTATCAATTGGGAAATGGCTGAACAAGTTGTGGTATATGAATGTAATGGAATACTATTGTGCTATAAGAAATGGGAAGGATATGGAGTTCATAATTACCTGGAGATGCTTATGCAAATTGATGCTAAGTGAGAAGAGCAGAACCAGGAAAATTTTGTACATAATCACAGACACACTGTATGAGTGGCAACCAGCCTTGATAAACTGGACTCTTCTCAGCAATGCACAGCTATAAGACAGCTCTACGAGTCTCAGGTTGGAAGGGGCTATCTACATTCAGAGAAAGATCTAGGAAGACCAGAGTTAAAATGGAAACTGAAACAATCTACATGTTATCGTTCTTTTTCATGTTTGGTTTTCTTTCTTTTTTTCCCATTGTTCACTCCATTGGTTACAATGCTTATATACAACCAGACTATTGTTCAATGTGAAAGTATTTGCAGATCATATACATGATTGCACTCCCCATGGGGGGAGGGGGTAGAAAGGGAGGGGGTAAAATTTGAAACTCAAGTGATTCTGGAACTGAATATTGTAAACTAAAAGTAAATAAACAAGACAATGAAAAAATATGTGAGCAATAACTACCTTCTTCCCTTTTTATCTTATTCAAGTAACTAATTATTTAACTCAGTTCATCAGCAACATTCCTCTCAGTCCATCATAGCCTCCAAGTTCTCCAGAAAAATCTTGTGAATAAGAACTTTCCTTTCCAGCTTCACCCCATATCATTTCTCATATGTAACCCCTACATAAAAACTTTTATCACCAATCATTTCAATTATTTCAGCAGCCACTTTATTGGTCTCCTCATATCAAGTATCTCCCTCCGTCATCCAATACAGTCTCCAGGGACATATCCCTAAAACACATATCTGTCCAATACCCTGGTCTCTAAATCAAAATAGCTGCAGTGATTCGCTGTTTCCTATAGAATGAAATACAAGTTTCTTTTTAGTGGTTTTAACTCTCCACAGTCTGGCTCTAGGTTACTTTTCTAGATTGATTATATAATGTTTTCTTCATTCAATAATTCAGCCAATTTGCTATTTTCTGTTAATCCCATTGCATTTCCTACCTCCCTTGGTTTTTTTAAAATGGGTTTCAATGTATTTTATTTTAGACAAACTACATGATATGTTTTTTAAAAGCAATGCCTCCACTCCAAGTAGATCAAGGTAAAAAATAAATGAATAAATTTCAAGATGACATCAGTCCAAGTTTGTCCAAGTCCTGGTGTGGTATAGATGACAAAAAGCAGCAGCCAGTTATTATGAGAGGTGATTCAAAGTAATTAGCTGAATTCATTAATGTTTCTCCATTTCTAAACCATCCTTAAAGAAAATCATATATTGAGTCACACCTGTAATGGTGATGGAATTTGGAGAAGCACCTGAATTGTTTTGGCTTTTGAGTTGAGTGTTAAGACACAGAGCTTGTGAATCCCACTTGGGGGATGGACTTGTTGATGTCAAGAGAGGAGGCTGACCTGGGAGGAGCAGTGAATTGAAAGAAAGGCTCAAGCCCACAGGTCAAAAGAAGAACTTTGGGGAGAGCAGTATCCTGTATCTTGCAGCCTGAGTTGCTGAGAGAGACTGTGAAGAGCACATTGGAGAACTGCCACCTGGAGCTGCCAATAACTGAGGAGGCATGGCTGTGATGCCAGTATTTTGTCTGTCTGTTTTGATGTTGTTTTTCCAGATTCACCTGATGGTGGACAGTGCTACTGTTGTAGAGGTCCTGGAATATGGCTGTTGGTTCAGAAGCCCTGAAGGAGGATTTTCTTGTTGTATGTTCACAGAAATCCTGGAAGAGGGCCTTGATACTTTCAGGGTTTATGGAATTGTTATACAGGCAGAGAGTGACTTGATAAGGACACTGGCTATGGCTTTGTTGAGCCTTGTCTCCCCAGGAACTGAGATTGCTGACAGCTTGACTCTAATGAAGATGATAGTTGGGGTTTTCCTTGGGTTTTCAATGCTGAGATGATATCTTAACCTTGTTACGGCTTTAGGGTAGATGGCCTTTTCTGCTCTCCTGCTCCATTTTGAGAAAGCACTTCGTGTTAATGGATGGTATTGTAATTACTTTGGGTCCAGGAGTGGGAAACCTTTGGCCTTTTTATGCTCTGTGATTGACCAAATAAATGTACTTTGTTTATGATTGGAAACTGATCTCCATTTGAGAAGAGACCTTGATTGACTAAATGCATGTACTGTCTAGGGGTGAAGTAGTACCTGCATTGAATTGAGAACTTACTTGCTAAATCAATGAGTTATACTGTACTTTGACTTTCTCTATTCTGTGTATGTTTGCAGAATGAATGAGGTTTGCTATGCTGGTAATCTGAACCTTGGAAGTTGCCTTTGCTTGTCATTACAACACTATCCTCACAGAAGTCCTAGAGAGAGCCACCATGCCATCTGGATTCATGTTTTTACCTATGAAGAACTGATAGTTTTTTTTTAAATTAGCATGGATGTATTTTATCTATTCTGCAGCTCCCATCATAAAAGGTTTTACTCTATCTGGCTTGTGTTCTTCAAGTCTGCCTTTGATTGATTTCATATAGTCTTTGATGTACTTTTTGTAGGATTCTTTTGTGAAACTAGTTTCTTTCAGATGATGATTTATTACTATGTCAACTCCAGTGATTACAGTGGCATCTGTTCCTTCACCATCAGGACCTTCAGCAGAGGCATTTCCACTGATGAACAAATCATTAGTGGTACCCTCTATCCTACTGACCATCTTGCCCTTCACATCCGGGCACAACCCATTTGTGATCTCCCAGATCTTGTAAATGTCAGAGAGCATCTCATCATGGCTGATAATGTCCTGGTAGGTGATCATGGTGGCAAAAGGAGGGAGGTGGGTGGTGGCTCTAATGCTGCTGGGGCCTGGAGCTTGGTGTGAGTGCAATAAAGCTAAAGTGGAGCTTGGGGGGGGGGGAAGGGGTGAGTGGGTAGAAAAGCCTCCTTTGTTTTCCATAGTTTTTAACCTATGCTTGAAAGAACTTTAGTGATTAGAAAGCCCTATGTCTTTCCAAACTTAACCCAGGTTCTACATCTGCCTTAAAGTCATTCTTGATCTCTCAGGTAGAATGGCTGCCTTCCTTGAAATTTTGAAATGCTCCTAGCATTTTACATCTACACATTCATCCATTCCTCTCTTTCTCCATCTCCCCCTATGTATATGCATATTTATGCTTCTTCATATATGTATACACACATAAACATATACACATGTACACACAGGTTGTACATACATACACACAGATGTGTATATGTGTGCATGCATATATGTGCACATGTATGCAATATTAATTAATACATACATATGCATATATACATATATGTAATTTTAAATAATTTAAGTTCCATATATATGCCAAATTGTGTATATGTATATGTATGTGTGTGCACATGCACATATATGTATGTACCTTGTATATACATATAGGTGTATATACATCTCTGTGTGTATATACATGTGTGTATATTTATGTGTGTACATGTACACATATTTGCATACACATGTATATACATGTACACACCACGTAACCTAAATACTGGTAGATAGTAGTGTTGTACCCAAACCCAAATCCCAGGTCACTACACACCACCTGATTTGTGGCCTACCATTAAGCCCCTTTTATATTTCTGTCTTTTTCCCTAACCTACATCTTGTCATAGCTTGAAATGGCTTAAGGCATGTCTGGGCATTGCTTAAGGCATAGTTCCCTGCACCCTTTTCCCTCAAATTAGCATTCTGTATATTCTTCTTGAATCATTATAGTGTTCAAGGTTCATTATGGTGCAAGGATCTTATGTAGGGACCACCCTGTCCTGATCCATTGACCAAGCAGGGTCCCCACTCCCTTCTCCCAGAACATGACTCTGGCCTGTTTGGGGGAATTCCGGTCCCCCTTGACCCATGATGCTCAACCCTGGTCTAGAAAGCTGACTGCAGCCCTCTACTCTATGTCTTCCACCTAGTTCTAGGAGGGACCCCCATGTCACAAGATGGTTGCACCCTTGTACCTTTGCACCATATTCCCAAATTAGCCCTGGGCTATAGATCTAACCAATGGCTGTTCTTTGCTTCTGTACATCATGGCTTCTGCTAGCTCCCCTCCCCGATTGTGGCTTTTGTGGGTTTAGCCTTTATAACCAAAGTGGTACCCCCAATGGATCACTACCAACCTGAGTGAATACTCTGGTAGTTGGACACTTAATCAATAAATCCCCACCTAAATTTACCTTGAATGCAGGTCTCAGCTTGCTCTTATTCTCTGCACAATAGTAGGAACTAAAAATGATTGATTAATCAGATTTCTCTCCTTCTTTCTACTATAAGTTTGGTATATTTCTCACAATACTTCTCTCTTCCTCAAATCCTGCACTCATAACCGGGCACTATATTTTCTCCCTGCTGAAACATCTTAACCCAAAGCTCCTTAATGTGCTCCCCTTCTATGATCTCCAACTCCATCCCACCTCAGTCACACACAAAGATACTTCTATATTTAACATTGCCATCAGTCACAAATGTACCAATTCCATACTTACAAATTCCTAAAATCCCCATATCTTACCTTAATCAATTTATTTTCTAGCTTTCTTTATTCCTTCCCTTACAAAACCATGCTTTCCATCCACACCATGACATGCGATCCCTCACTTCTTCAGTTCTCTCCCAGGATACCTACCTCAATATTAGCCACACTCTCCTATTTCCCCATATTGATTGCTTAGTGATCCAATTCAAGCTTATGCTGTCCTCTTCTCTGCTCTGAGTGTGTTCTTCAAGGCCTCAGAATCAAATCACTCCCACCATCTGCCACTTTAATTGTTAAACATGGGCTGCTAAATGGAGGTTGAAAATTAATGCAATTTTCCAGATTGGCATGTGCTCTACTTTTGCGAGTTTTTGTTGTATTGTTTTTGTCATGCAACTTAAACTGGGCTCTCATAGATGCTAGGCAATCCTAGTGTTCCTACCTCATCAACTCATTATCCTACTTTCCATAGAGGCTTTCTTTGAACTTTTTCATCCCTACTAAATCCTATTGTGACTCACCCTCCTCATACATTCGGGGTCAAGAACCTCACCTCAAAATTTACAGAAAAATAAGACTATTTGCTTTGAGTTCACTCTTTTCACGTCTTTCTCATTTCATATCACTGAGATTCCTTCTGCCACTATCTCCATCTTCATCTTTGTCTGACGTAAACAGGTGGCCTTACTCCTTCACAAGGCTAACTTCACTGATTGCACAAGTAATCCTGTTTCATCCCATATCGTCCAAAAGACAACCCCCCCTCACCCCGTCATCACCACTCTGTCATTTATCTTCAATGTCTCTCTATCTACTGATGCCTTACTTCCTGCCTACAAATATGAGGTACCATATTTGGTGCTGCAAACAACAGGGATCCAGTGAAGTTATTGAAGTTGGAGAAGGTGACACGGTGGCCAAGAGCTTTATTAAAAAAAAGTACTGTTTTGTAACTGAATTGAAGATGGATAGGAATGGTGGGAGGCTCAAGGCAAGCAAACATACTAACAGGATATTGCAATGGCGAAGCCTTGATTGAATCCTCTGTTTGACATACAGAGCCCTTCATAACCTAGCCTCATGACACCATTGCAGTCTTCTTCATTTTACACTATTCACCACATATTCTTTGTACCTCTGTATTATTACACAAACACACACACACACACACACACACACACACTTTGCATCTCTTGACTCTAGGCATTTCCTGTGGCTGGACTCCAGCACCATTACTAGAGAGCTCTCCTTCCTATTAAAGCTTACAGGCTTCTCTGGATTCCTTCAAGCACCAACTAAAATCCCCTATCTTAATCTTTTTTTATTCTAGTGTCTTTCCTCTGTTAATTATGTTTATTCTATTTATAGCTTTATTGTACATGATGTTTGTTGTCTCCACCAACAGACTGTCAATTCTTGAAGGTAGGGACGGACTTTGGCCTCTTTATTTATACCAAGTGCTTAGTATAGGGCCTGGCATATAGTAGGCACTTAATAAGTTTTTGACTGACTGCCTCCTGCTTGATTGCCCAAGGTCAGACACTGGCAGAGCAAGAATTCAAAATCAGAGGCCATGACTTCAAGTTTCACATATTTTCCACAGCACCGTATTGGCTTTCACTTAGACCCTCCAAATCTCTTTCCTTTCCATAAAATGCAGTAACAAAAATTTTATCTCTTAAATCTGAGGTTTGTCTATGTCAGTCAATAAACACATACACATAAACTAAGGCTGTACTATGTCACTACTATGATAAGCATTGGAAATACATAGAGACAAAAGACACCCTCTGCCCTTAAGAGACTCACAATTTAGACACAGTTATTATAATTTGCCCTGCACAGCACAAATAGTCTTTAGGTTGAACTGGACATGAAACCTTCTAGTTTGAAGGAAATGTGAGAAGCATAGATTTTTGTGGCATAGCCTTTGAGAATATGAGGTTACTTCCACTCCAGAATAAAGCCTCTGCATAAGCGTTTGCAGGGGTATGTTCTTTGGAATACAGATTTAATACATTCCCAGAGATTGATTTGTTTATCTTTAAAGTTTGCAATTCCAAGAACAAATTTAGTATACAAATGACTACTTCCCCTCAGCCAACAAATTGAAATACTTAGAAAATTATCTATTATCAATGTTCAATCATTCAGCCAAGTTTCAAGACTCTAAGTGAGGCCATAAAGGGGTTTTCTTTGCAAAGATAGTGACCTGATGTTCCTTTCTCTAGCAGATTGAAAAATAGATGTTAAATGACTTGCACAGGGTTACATAGCTAGTGAATGTCTGAGGCTAGGTTTGAACACTGGTCTTCCTGACTCTGGGTCCAGTTTTTTTCCTTCCTTCCTTCCTTCCTTCCTTCCTTCCTTCCTTCCTTCCTTCCTTCCTTCCTTCCTTCTTTCCTCCCTTCCTTCCTTCCTTCCTTCCTTTCTTTCTTTCCTTCTTTCTTTCTTTCTTTCTTTTCAAATTTCTTTTTAAAATTAATTTATTTTTAGTCTTTAATATTCATTTTAACAAAATTTTGAATTATAGTTTTTTTTCTCCCTGTCTTTCTCCTACCCCCAACCCCAAAAGTCCAACCCTACTGAATATACCTTTCCCCAATCTGTTCTCTATTATCATCCTCTCCCATCACCTCATCTAACTTTCTTGTACTGCAAGATACATTTCTTTACCCCACTGCCTATATATCTTATTTCCCCACTGCATATAAAATAGATATTTTTAAAAATTTGTTTTTAAAACTTTGAGTTCTAGATTTTTTTCCCTTCTTCCCTCCTCATCTGGCCCCACTGGAAAGATAAGCAATTCAATATAGGTTGTACAAGTATAGTTATCTGAATCCTTTCCATATTTTTTATGTTGTGAAATACTAAATATATTTCCCTCCATTCTATGCCGTCCCCTACTTTTTCTATTTTCTCCTTTGACTTTATCACTTTTCAAAAATGTTTGCTTCTAACCACCCCCTCCCCCAATCTGCCTTTCATTCTATCATTTCCCGTCTTATCCCCTACTCTCCCCCCCCATTTTACTGTAGGGTAACATACCCAATTGAATGTGTATGTTATTCCCTCTTTAAGCCAAGTTCAATGAGAGAAAGATTTTCTCATTCCCTTTCACCTTTCTGCTCTTCCCTTCCATTGTAACAGTTTTCTCTTGCCTCTTTTATATGAGATAATTTACCCCAATCTATCTCTCCCTTTCTCCTTCTCCCAATAAATTCCTCCCTCACCTCTTCTATTTTTTTAGATATCATCCCTTCATATTCAACTCATCCTTTGGCCTCTATGTATACATGAACATACATATGTCCACACTCACATATATATTTACATACACATACACCGTCTCATATATATATACATATGTAAGCATGTATACATATATACATATATACATATATATTCCCTTCAACTATCCTCATATTGAGAAATGTCTTATGGGTTAAAATTATCATTTTCCCATGTAGGAATGAGAATAGTTTAACTTTAATAAGTTACTTATGATCTCTTTTTTCCGGTTTACATTTTCATATTTCAAATTTTCTGTTCAGCTGTGGTATTTTCATCAAGAATGTTTGAAAATCGGGGGGCAGAGCCAAGATGGCGGGGTAGAAGCAGCAAAACACCGCAGCTCCCACACAAACAAGTTAAAACTCATAAAATGGGACTCTAAACAGATTTTCAAGCTCCAAAACTCTCCAAAACACAGAAAGCACATCTATTGCTACAGGCCGCTCAGCAGGTGGGGCTCTTAGCAGCAGTCTGGGAGCTGAGGCCAAAACCCAGGCTGGATCAGGCCCTGGGGCATTCGAGCAGAACTGAGTCTATAGGAGAGCAGATAGACTGCACTGGAGGCTCAGTTACCACATTTAGCAGACCAGAAGAAAAAAGAAGCTAAGAGAAAGATCAGTGGATTTTGCTAAATCGGGAGGAGAAGAGCGGGTCCGGCCAAACTGCTCCCAGGGCAAGGAAGCAGTGGAAGGCAGTAGCAGCAGGGTCAGAGCAGCAGTGGCCTCCACTGGGCTGCTTCAGAGCCCTCGGCCTGCAGATAGCAGGGTGGCTGAGGAAATACATGTGGGCCAAGGGCTCTTGCGTTGAGCTGCCTGGATCTGGATCGTGGTCTTCAGTGGTGGTCCTGGGGTGTGCTTTAAGTAAGACAAAGCTGGGGGGGGGGGCTGCAGCATCCCACTAATAGGCCCCAGCAATTTGGGACAGAGCTTTTCCCCTCCAGGAAGCAGAGTTCCACAGAAGTAAAAAACCAAGCAATTAATAGACTGGCCAACATGAGGAAAAGGAGGTAAAGTAAGAATACCAATAAAACTCTAGAATCCTCTTTTATGGACAAAAAAGACAAAAGCATGGAGCAGGAAGAAGACAGCTCAGTCAGAACTCCCTCACCAAATGCTTCCAAGACCCTGGAAGAATGCCTACTAGCTATAGATCGACTTAGAAAGGACTTCGAAAACCAAATAAGAGAAGTGGGGGAAAAATTGGAAAGAAAAATGATAATGATGTGAGAAAGTAATGAAAAGAGAGTCAACAACCTGACTGAAGAAAACAATACTTTAAAGAGCAAATTAATTCAAACGGCAAAGGAGGCCCAGAAAGCCAATGAGGAGAGGAATGCCTTAAAAAGTCAAATTTCACAGATGGAGAAAGAATCTCAAAAGCATTCTGAAGAGAATAATTCCTTAAGAATTAGAGTGGAGCAAGTGGAAGTTAGTGACATTATGAGAAACCAAGATACTATTAAACTGTTAACAAAAAAATGAAAAAATAGAAAGCAATGTGAAATATCTCCTTGAAAAAACCAGTGACCTGGAAAATAGATCCATGAGAGACAATTTGACAATTATTGGTCTATCTGAAACCCATGACCAGAAAAAGAACTTGGAAAGCATCCTTCAAGAAATCCTCAAAGAAAATTGCCCTGATGTTTTAGAATCAGAGGGCAAAATAGAACTTGAAAGAAT